>JABWPP010000049.1:69288763-69851263 GCA_016920855.1 Puya raimondii
TTAATTTGGGTCCCTATCAACTGCGGCAAAATGTTCTTATGAAACTACTCAATCTCTCTTAGGTCCTGTTTGAGCACATGAATATCTCATTCGGTATATCTTTATAATCTATTTAAAAATTTTATACATTTGATAAATTAGATACTATATTTGGCCTTAAAAGTTTTTTTGCTGGATAAAATAAATCACATCGTAGATGAGATATGCTATCCTATCAAATTATAAATACAAAGACCTTTAAAAAAGCGAAAAATCAGACTCCTTTCGTGCAATCATATTAAAAAAAATTTGCACCGAATAAGTTATTCTCGAATAACTTATTCCGACTTCTGAACAAAGTCTTAGTATTATTGTGCCTTCCACTCTCCTTTTTACCATGTAATGGGTTAGTTTGTATTGAAAGGTTCCTTTCAATAGTTGGCATTTGGTCCATGTGATGTTCCCCTTTGACTCATCCTATAGTCAAAAAATTGTGTGAGATTGAACTGGAAATTTGTCTAACTTTTACCTTTTAAATTGAGTTATTTTAATGCTGCAAAAGAAATAGTTATAAATTCCTTACATGGATTAACTACTCTAATTATGATATATGGGGGGGATTTTGTGTAAAAACAATGCTATTTCAAGGATTATTTACAAAAGGAGGTTAGGAGTGGGTTTGTTTTGAACATAAAATATTTAAAATACTATTCTTAAATATAACTTAAGATTTAGAGAATAACAACTATTTTACATTATTTAACATAGTATCAAAATAGGAGATCCTACGTTTGAGTTCTGCCAATAAGCTCCTTATTTTATTTATTTTCCTACTATTTAAGTATTTTTCTATAAATCTACAAAATTATGTATTTATTCCTATAAATTTTAGAATAAGAAATATAACTGTAAGCTTAAATTAAAATTACGTTTTTGACCTTAGCAAATAAAGTTCCACCGACTCGATCCGGCCCATCGGGCCCATCCGATCCAGAGTTTTCTCACTGGGTCGAACCTGGGCCATGTTCGGGCTTAAAATCACCATAAAATTTTCGAACCAGTTTGAATTCGCGGCATCAAGTTTAACTAGGGTTGGCTTTTGCTCAGGCTTAATGCTCATCTCTGGGAGAAACTATCGCCTTCGTCGACGCGTTCGAACATGTAGCACATCTGATAAAACAAACGTTTTAAACAACAGAAAGGTTTCGAATACCAGATAATCCAGATTAAAGTCTGGGATGAGATAAAGGACTGACTAAGAATATGAATACTAAATAATTAAAATTGAAGTATGAGATAAGATAAATGACTGATAAAGAACCGCACACTATCTGTGGGAGTTAACAATTAACCTGCGGTGTTAATAGCCCATTCGCATACATCGATAGGCCCAACCCATGATTTGGGCTATTTTATTTGTCTCCGCCGCTGGACCGGGGATAGTTTTCGATGTATATAAAGGTGTGGATGGGCTGAAATTAAACCACCGTGGGCTCGTTTGGTCTGACTGGAGCTTTCAAAAAAATATTTTTTTCTGGAGAAGTACTAACAAGTAGGCCTTGCAATCCAGCTCGCCGTTCGCGAGCCAGCCGATGTTCGGCTCGAAATAAGCTCGGAACGATCGCTTGTTTAATAAACAAGTTGAACATGAGTTGCATTTTTCAGCTCGAAATCTTAACGAGCCGAACACGAGCTGGGGTCAGCTTGCTCGTATTACCTATATTTTATAAATTTTAATTACTAGAATAAGATTCTAACTTTTACATTTTCTTTTAACTTTGTGTCCAGCATTAGGGTTGACAATCTAACTTGTTGTTCGCGAGCTAGCTCGTAGTTGGCTCCTTAATAAGCAAACCAAATACGAGCTAGATTTTTCAGCTTAATATTTTAACGAGTCAGCTCATGTCCAGCTCGTTTAATAAACGAGCGAAAACGAGTTAGCCCAAACTCGCTCATGTTCGGCTCATTAACAGCCCTGCTAACAAGTTTCCAGTTATTATTTTTTAGCAACTTCGGCCCTTTTTAAGTTAAAAAAAAAAAACTATACTTACTTTTGAGAGTTTAGAAATAAATAATCATTCAAAGTAATAATTAATAGCAAATTTGGTTGCTCTCCTATTTGATTTATTTCTTATTTCTTTTTATTTTTTAAGGGTGGTTGGATTAATTTCTATTTTAAGTTAAGAGTAAACAACCAACATCTTCTAGAGAAAAATTAAACAATCAAAAACTATACATAGGGAAATTAGGTGAGACATTGCTCTCACTCTACTTTATAAATGATTCCATAACAAGTGTGGCTTTAAAACTTTAGCTTTAAAATTTGCACCTAATTCCATGTTACAACAAATTATGCGCATTAATAATTAATCACCTTTCTTAATTACTTTCTTGTAATTATTGGTCACAAATCTCCTTCTAAATTAAATTTGTAATGGTGAATCAAACCACTAAACAATCCAAAGTCTAATCCTACCTCTCAAGCATTCATCATTCCCAAAAATATTAAAATCACAAAACCAACTTTTTCTTTTAATTGAGCTTTTACGCACTTAACTTTAATTTGTTTCCAAAGATCCACTTTTAAGTTTTAATTTGGTTGCTTAATAATAGTAAGTTTGGTTTGGCAAAAAAGAAATAAATAAATAAATAAATTTGGTCCACAAAATTTGGTACAAAATTAATCTCACCATGGTACAAGATGATTGTTAGCTTTTTGAACCAAATCAAACTTTATCGACCAAACGGTAATCAAAGTAATTGTCTTTTTTTCCCCGCTAAATCGAAATTAGTGGGTCATTATCAATTTTTTATGATTTTGACCTTCTCACAAATCACAAAAGGGGCACACCATATGAAAAGGGAAATTTTTTTAAAAAAAAAAAAAAAATCCTAAGTGTGAGTCAATAAGTCCTAAGACTTTCTCGCTATCTTGCTGATCTTAAGATCGGAGGTTCGAGCTCTGTATAAACTTAAATTTTAGAGTCGTGTTCCAGCTTCGGATTATCATAAGTAGACATCTGGAAATTTTTTAAAAATAAAAGAAATTTGAAAAGACAAGGGAAAATGAAGTAGTTCTGACAGCTTAAGAGCAGGACACAACACATTGGTTGTCTTATGTCAGAAAGTCATGCAATTAATAAGGAATATGTTGTTGGTTGGTTAGTTCCTCCACATGTCTCCATCACTGCAGCTCTGTGTAACCCACTGTTGTTAGTGTTAACATATTGTTAAGCTTTCGCTATCGCATAAATTAGCGGGCCCGTTTAGAACAAATGCTCAGTCGACCCGACTTCGATGGCGTACCTCTGTCGCTTCATTACTTCGGGCCTGCAGAGCAGCGCTGTAGGATGTAGTATTATTTGATATAGTATTATCTACGTAACACTTTAATTCGAGCTTTCGTCTGTGACGTCCAAAGTCGCATTCTGTTTGACTGGAAGCTGTTGTTGCTGGAAATAAAGGCGAGAGTAGAGGGTCCCCCAGTGGTGGTGGTGATGATCAACATAAATATGGGGACAAGAGGGATATCCCCAGTAGAGCCACTTTTAATGGTGTATCCCTATTTTGAATATATAGATGTATACATTCATAACTCCGTGTGGGACTACGCAGAAAAGTTGTCTGAGTGAGATTGTGGACTACGGACATGTTTGGCTCTTCTTTGCAGCTGGATCTGCACATTAAAATTATCCACTGCAGGCTAAACCACAGTGAAAAGTTGAGCAGAGATTTAGTGCTTGTTTTTTGTTCCTTGACTGCTTTCTAAAGATGCGATTTAAAATAGAGTTAATTGTATGTAATTTTCTATAAACACATGAAATTACAGATATTTTTTTTTAAAGTTTAAGTGACCAAATATGTCCCTAAAAACGTACTTATATGTTCTTATTTTTAACAGTTAAGACGTAAAATGATTATTTTTGTAAATCTGTTTCTCCAAATGCTAATTAATTTTTTCTTTCTCTTTATTCTCTCCTTGTCCTCAGTTTTTTCTTCTCCTTTTTTTCGCAACCACCATTAATGATGCCTCTCCGTCTGCTTCGACTTCAACGGAGATGGAGAAGGCGAGGAGGAGCGTGCTCACCCTCGCCCGCCCCACACTCTCCCAAAACCTTTGCTTTTTCCTCGTAAAATTATAGTTCATGTGCAAGGAGGAAAAAAATATATATAGAAACTAGGCTGGAATACTATCAATAGCACCAACCTATTGGTGCTATAGGTTTTCGGCCCTTGGATGAAGGAATGTACGGTTAGGATGATGTGGGCCCTCTAGGGTTGAGTAAGTTGTTGGTTGAATAGTATATATATATATATATATATATATATATATATATATATATATATATATATATATATATTTATATTTGACTAGAAATATTTGATCACTTAAACTTGATAAGATATATCCGCAATTTGATATATTTGCAGAAAGCTATATATGATTTACTCTAAAAAATGTTAAAAATTTTTTTGTACTAAACAAATATCATACTCTTGCTAGTAATTTAAGTAGTGAAAAAAAAAAATTCTTAAAATGCTTTGAAGATTAAGTGAACTCTAAACAAGTAGATAAGCACAAACTTTTAGAACTAATACATAAATATATATGGTTGAAACTTTTACAGAAATGTCGTTTGGAAAAAAAAGAAAAAAAAAAAAGAAGCAAATGTTTAAGGAAGCTTACAATCTCCTCACTACTTTTTGGAGTTAAGTGCTTCAAACTAACCTTACAAAATTTAGCATCTGTAACCTCTTTTTAAGTTTTCACTTTACGTTATTTGTGGAGTTAATTAAATGTTGTTTGTGTTAATTAATTACATAACTCGATCAATTAAATTGGCTTGGAATGGATTGGAGCAATACCTGTGGGCCCCAGGGCATGATTCTGGGTCCCACATATCGTTTCCTCGACCCATGAAAAGAAAAAGAAAAAACAAATTGAACCGGGCATTTATTCCTCTGGACCCGACCCGACCCGTAAACCGTGGGCGTGCCCCTCGGTTGTAGCTCGGATTCTTCGGAAGTGGGGCAGGCTCTCACAGGGTGAATTTATTGCGTGGACCGGGTCTATAGACCCGGTTCTCCAAAAGAGCTTTTGGAGCATGTTTAGCTCCCCTGAAAATTGGATTAGTGTTTGCAGGAATAGTAATACTAATATATCTTCAATAGTATATTTTTTTTTGTATTTAATTATATTGTAATTTTTGTTTTGAGGCTCGAATCTCATCTTCGCTTCCTATTGTTATACATTTTTTCATTTTTTAAATTTATTAACTATTTTGTCAAAATTGTTGTAGCGAAATATATACTGGCAGTGCCAGATAAGGCCTTACAATCGAGCTATAACAGAAAACCAATTAGACCTTATTATGGGATACAGTAATATCGAAAAATATGTTTCTAAGGAGAATTAAAAAATTATAATCAAAATTTCTCCAACGTATTTTCTATGTTAAAGCTCGAAACTTGTTCTTCTATATTAGGCCTCAGAATTTTATTTTGGATTCTTGTTGTAGTGGAAAAACTCTTTTTTTTTTTTTTTTTTGTGGAACACTATTATATGTGACTACTATTGAAAAGGAAAAAAGTAAAGCCAAAGAGATACCAAGGTAAATGTGATTTACTAAAATGTTAATTTTTTTAAAAAAATTTGAGAACAAAATCTGCAATGGATCACAGTATATGCAATCTAAAGCATTCGAAAAAAAAAAAAAAATTTACGACAAGTTAGAAAATACAATAAGAAAAAAATATTACACTTTACAGATAAAAATAATTCGATTACAGTAATCCTCTACCAATCCACAGAAAAACAGAATAGCACGTTTTTTTATTACTTGTGTCCCAACTTCATTTTTACTAGAATTATTAAACAGCTGTTAGTACCAAACAGGCCCTTAATATGAACGAGTCTATAGACCACGGTGTATGCAATAATTTGGGACCTTTTAATTGATGGACGAGTATGGACCATGTGGGCCACATGTAGGCCCAAAGAAATGTGAAAGGGTCCAAATATGTGGCCTTAAGAATCCAAACTATATTTGGACACAGGCTCTCCAACGGCTAGTTTTGGACAAAATAATGAAATAGGGCCTACTTATATATTATATAAGTACATAAAGCAAGTTGCAAACAAGGGTTCATTAAAATATTTATTTCATTACTAAAATTCTCTTAGCTGGATATATATATACATATATACATACATACATACATATATATATATATAGAATGAGGCTACTATACTATCTATAGTACCGGGGCTCCGGTACTATAGTTACTTTTTCGATCTTAGGGTGTTCAAATCAACGATCCACACCGTTGAAACTGATCTAGGGTATGTGAAGTTTTTAGGAATAAAATTTTAGTTTTTTTCGATATCGTTTACTTAGTAAATAAATCATGTCAAAATAAACGGTGGAAATTGAATAATCCTTAAAATTTGAGTATAGGAGTTTCGAATTCAAGATCAAGAATGTTGACCTTCATCTATGTAGTTTAAAGTATTTTCTATCAAAATTTAAATAAATTTATATTCTTCTCCACCGTTAAACTACAAACTCGCCATAATAACCAATGAAATTTGATAATTTTGAAACAGTTTGATCACAAAGTAAACTACGTCGAAAAATTATAAAATTTTATTCCTAAGAACTTCAAATATCCTAGATCAGTTTCAACGGTGTGGATCGTTGATTTGAACACCCTAAGATCGAAAAAGCGACTATAGTACCGGAGCCCCGGTACTATAGATAGTATATATATATTCAAAAATGATCACTAAACATTGTGTGGGTTTGGTGGGGTTTAAATTTGTTGGTTGAATCTAAATATATAGTGTTATATTTGCCAAAGGATGTATATACATGGAAATTCAGCTCTAAAAGAAAAAAAAAATTAAAAAGAAAGAAAGAAAGAAAGATTGTTTTAGTGTTTTTACTAATATGTTCTCAAATCAAAGGGACTTAAATTAAAACTTTTGTTTCCGATACAACTTTCTGTAAAAGCTAAATTATTTTACTCATTAATCATGAATGCTTCTTTGAATAATTTTACTTAGACAGTACTTCGGCAGAAGCTCTAATAAGGTCAAAAAGACCCTTCATTTTACAATTAGGGTTTCGTACGACTTCGATTTATAAACCTTCAACAACTCGGAGCATCAAAAATAGTACTAAATCATTCTAACTACTAGGAAGAGATTCTAACTACTAGCAACAGAAGAAAACTTTGGAGAGGCATATTTTAGAACAGCTAATGAGATACGAATAAAAGTTTAAAATCCAATAACCAATAATTTAATGTTACATTTTCTAATCATTCACTCTCTATAAGGGAGAAAAAAAAAATCGTATCTTAATCATTTAATTAGTGCTAATAAGGTTAATTACATGAAGGCTTATATTTGAAATAGAAAGAGGTAAAGTGAAGGGCTCATCTAAAATTCAAAGCAAATGAAGGACTTATCGCCCAATTGGAGGTTCCACAGAATCATTATTTGAATAAAGCTGTTCGAGGATGCAATAGCATCTTTTCATCCAAATCTTTTTACTCATATTTTTTCATTTGACAGAAAGGCACTTTATATTGGCGCTTTTGCCTTTAGGGTTTAAAAACCGATTTTGTTTTTACTTGTCAAAATAAAGCAGCTGTTCGAAAGGGAATTTATATATGCAGAGCAAATTTTACTGTTGTCGTAGTAAAAAAGTTCAAATCATGACTAAATACAATATATCTACTTTGACAATATCAAAAATTGTTCTGAATCTTTCAAATTCCGTTCGAAAAGCCGTTAAAGCGCTAAGCTTCATAGCCATTATTATAGGCTGAAGACAAATGGCGCGAATTGTGCGCTGGAAAAGCTTTTGAAGTTGGTTAAGGAGTCTATTTCCTAGGGCTTCTTAATATGATGTGTTCACAAAGTTGGAATCACTTTTGGATTAAGTTGGTGGAACTCATAAGGCAAAAGACAAGATGATTGCTTTGCAACAGCGCAATTAATGGAGCTAAGATTAAGGCAAGTAATGATTCCCTAAGTTGAATTGAATACAACTACTATATATTTAATTTTTAGTATATATATATATAGGTTGCTTTGAAGACCAACTAAGAACTCAAATGGTAAACAACCATCTATTTTAAAAGCTTGAGTTACTAAATTTTTCAACACTACTCCCCCCACCCTCGCGCCAAAGACGTGGATTTAGTTAAATACGATGAAATTAAGCGGGACTGGAAGTTTGGTGAGATACAAACTCAGGCAGGACCGTGTATTAGAGAACGATGTTTTTATATTTGTATTCAATATAAATATTATAGAAATAGTCCAATTGAGTAAGAGATTTTGGCTGAGGTAAGTTTCCTCTCAAACCAATAATCTTCTTTGAATTGGATGAAGTTTTAAGTCACCAACCAAAGAAAAAGAAGATTTGGTGAGCTTTTGCACATTAATTACATATCAGCAGTACTCAACTAAAAAGTTTTTACCAAACTTTTCGAAATTAAATCATTTTTGTTCAAAAATCGCAGTTGGATATGGTTAAATCTTGTTATTTGGCTTTTACTTGGTCTTATTAATATATATTCTGAATCCGTTTTATATTAGATTGATATTTTGAGTAACATGATATTTTGAGTAACATGGTATTCGAAAGATGGCCTAAACCTAAATTAATTGAATTGTATCCCAAAACATTAATTAAAGTCCTTGACCCTGAAAACATTATTGGTGTGTTGTATCCCCCTTTCCTTTTAATTGAAAGATACATTTCTCTTTCACTAATTAATTCGCTTAACCATATTTAAGGTGTTATTTATAAGTTTCACGCAATATCATGCAATTAATAATTTTAATTTCGTGTTCTCTCATGCATGAAGGAGAAGGTAAAGCGTGGAGTGAACAATTTGCCAACGTTGAATTGTAACGCGTTCGCACCAAAATCACAATTAATTTAATTTGCTTTTAAAATTAAAATATAATGCTCACAATAACAATAATTGAATGCTATTGTGGCAACTTGTTGCACGTAGAAGTTTCTATGCGACTAGAGAAATTATTGGTTGCACCTGGTGTATTCTTACAATTTACGCACCGCAATCGATATTAATTTGACAACATATATTTTCAAATAAAAATTATAATCCAGTAAAATATAATTTATAATATCTAAAAAGATTATGTATAATCGGGACATTAGGATGAGCAAAACTTTGTGTTTGATTTTTTTTTTGAATGCATTATATATATATATATATATATATATATATATATATATATATATATATATATATATATATATATATATATATATATATATATATATATATATATATATATAGCAGGGTTGCTGTGCTCTCAGGAGCACGGAGCCTTCTGTGCTCCTGAGTCGTTTTCGATGATGGAACTCCCAAATCGACAATCGGCTCCGTTAGACTTGATCTAGTATATTTGAAGTATTTATAAAATAAATTTTACGATTTTTCAATATATATATATATATATATATATATATATATAGCAGAGCTGTTGTGCTCTCAGGAGCCGTTTTCGATGATGGAACTCCCAAATCGACAATCGGCTCCGTTAGACTTGATCTAGCATATTTGAAGTATCTAGAAAATATTTTTTTGCGATTTTTCGATATATATATAGCAGGGCTGTTGTGCTCTCCTGAGTCGTTTTCGATGATGGAACTCCCGGATCGATGATCGGCTCCGTTAGACTTGATCTAGTTATTTGAAGTATTTAGAAAATAATTTTTGTGATTTTTCGATATCGTTTACTTAGTAATCGAAAATGTTCAAAATCAACGGCTGAAAATAAAAATCTCACAAAAATTAGTGATATAGTACTAAAATTTTCGATTAGAGATATTAAAATTGTTGTAGATAGTATAAAAAATTTTCTATCAAAATTTTATATGATTTGGATACTTCTACACCGTTAAACTTGAAACGGTAGATATCAACCATTAAAAGTTGTTGATTTTGAACTCTTTAGATTGCTATATAAATGATACCGAAAAATCGTAAAATTTATTTTCTACATATTTCAAAAATGCTAGAACAAGTCTAACGGAGCCGATCATCGATTCGGGAGTCCTATCATCGAAAACGGCTCAGGAGTACGGAGGCCTCCGTGCTCCTGAGAGCACACAAGACCTAATATATATATATATATATATATATATATATATATATATATATATATATATATATATATATATATATATATATATATATATATATATATATTGATATATTGAGAGAGAATTGAGCTAGATAGAATACTATTAGTAGCAAACGGGCTTCATTGCTACCTATTTGCTTTCGATGATGGAACCTTAGAATTGACGATCGGCACTGTTGAATATGATCAAGACCACCGAAGTATCTAGAAATTAAACTTCATTTTTTCTAATATTGTTCTCTCATGCATCAAATGGATACAGAAATAAACGGTTGAAAATAAATATCCTTCAAGAAGTAATGATAACATTCTCATACTCAGGATCATGTATATTTTTTTAAAAAATAGTTTAAAATATTTTCTAACAAAAATCTAACTGATTTGGATTTCTTTCCACCGTTAAACGAACAAACGCCTCGTATTGACCATTAAAATTACAAATCACAATCTTTAGAATTTATATGCAATAAATAATCTTTTTGAATGAGTTTGATTTTTGTTTTGAGATCAATATTTTAAGGTTTTTGATCATATAAGTTATATAGATGTGTAGACCCAGAAATGTCAAATTAGTGTGGCTTCCTACAAATCAAAATTTCAATTTCAAGTGTTATTTTTTTTTAAGAAGGGGCCTGCAGTTGCATTGACAAATTAATGTTGGATTAATTGCACTGTTGGAAATTATTCAATGCATGGTCCACAGTGTATTTTGAAAAAGAAAATCTTTTTAATTTCTTAAAAAATTATTAATACCTTGTTTAATCAATAACAAGTTATTATGATAAAGTAGCTAGAGACACGACGCGTGAAATCGACAAATGAAACATCATTAATGAATTTTAAATCTAGTAATAATGTAAAAGTGAAGGTGATTAATTACGACGCGTTTTGATATCATATTGGTCGAAAAAATTAAAATAAATAGAATATTACTTAGAATACGGGAGAAATTATTTTTTCTTCCATGCAATGTTTTCAGTTTTAAATTCTTTATCCGAGATTAAAAAAAAAGAAAAATTAAGTTCTTAAATTGAAAGAAAAGAGAAAAGTCTAAAATCGCAACAACTAATCCTCGTGAATTAGACCAACTCATTTGTGCTAATTTTTTTTGAAAAAAAGAACTGAGGAATATTAATTTTGACTAAAACTAACTTTGATAAAAAAAGTCAAACTTTAAAAGTCAAAGAAGTATCAACACGCTGTAACAAAATTGTATTCCCCATTTGGAAAACGTGATCAATATTGCTTACTATTATGAACACCTTTTTTTAGCTTATTTATAATTTTACATCACTATCGCTTTTTATTGAGAGCACCATCCAATGGAGACTTGGGTTTTACCCATTCCTACTCATTTGATATTATTTTGGTCAAAAGAGACGTAGAGAAGGTTCCATTACATGACAAATTAATACAAAAAGCCAAGAAAAAGAAAAATGAGAACATTACAATTATATATAGCTTATCAAAATATAGTTGATGATTCAATTTTTTATATATATCTCAGCTAGATATTATTATTTTTCTAATATTTTTAGAAACAATAAAATGTATTAGTGGACAATGAAGTGTTTATGTCTAAAGACTTATCTGATGGTAAATGTAAAAATATTGATGATAATAATTAGTTGCTTTCTTGTTATTTTTCGAAAGTTATATCTTAGAATAATTTGATAGAATTGCATTACAAATTAGTCAAATGATAATAAAAAATAGAAAAATATATATTTTTCGTATTGTATTTATCAAAATCAAAGAAATATATAGTGCAAATGACTGCACGGATATTAATTTCTAAACCCAAACATATTCAACATGGTCGGACACCAAATTCAAAAAAATAATCAAACCATGCATTATTTATCGAATTTTTAAAAATTTATCAACTATATCTTGAGCTAAATTTTAGGGCATTTCTAATTTTCATTCATGGCATAATTGCTTATTCACAAATTTGTGGTGTGACTCTTGTAAATTTCTCCTTAATTTAGATTTAAATTTTGCCACGTCAAAATACGTGTTTCCCATGCTCTATATTTTTTTGTTTTTGGCCATGCATGCACGCATACATATACATCACCGCACACGTGTCGCCATCTCAGCGCCCAGAAGCTTCTCTCATCGCCGCCCATCACCGTTCATCACGCGTATCATTTTTTTGTATCGTGGCGCGCAGCAGCATCTCCTCGTCCTCCAATCTTGCATCCGAGGGTATTTTGGTCATTTCACACGCCCCTAAAATCTGAGTCAGAGCCAGCCGTCCTTCCACCATCCAGATGGGGAGGCGGCGAAGGAATCAAAATATTTTCGGCCAAACGTCCAGAAATTACTCCCTGCACCAGGTGCAGCACTTCTCATACACCACAGTAGCAAACAAAATTTTACCGTAAGGATCTCAAAATTAGAATCTAAAAAAAAATTGAGGCTGTTTGAAAGTTCTGAAGTGCAAGTATGCTGCATTCACAGATGCACTAATTGCGTCTCTCACGGTATCTCACCTCGAGATCATAGTCTTCACATCAGCAAGTACATCACATTCACAGATGCACGAATTACGTCACGCGCGGTATCTCATCTCGAGATCATAATTTTCATATCAGCGGGTCGTATGATAGTCAATTTAAGTTTTGTGTTTTCTTGCGTCCTTTTGAGAATAAAAGGTAGAATGCTGTTAAAATTGTGAATTTTATTCTGAGTTGAGAATGCTAAACATGTATTAGCTTCTGAAACGTGTTCTATAATATCCAAAAAATAAATTTACTAATAATAACACATTTTAGATGCATATTTTGCATTAAACCTATGTTATAAGCTTATAAAACTTATAATATTTTGTGCATAAAAATTTCGGATTTAAATTTTAAGACGGCTATTCCACAGATAGAGAATACGGTGCATTAGTATGTACGGACGCACCTGGTGTACGCAATCATTTTCGTGAATGTCCGCGGCGTGTGCATTTCACATTCTAAATCTCCTACCGATCCCCGCCGTCCATCTAACTCCATCCAACGGTCGATACGAACACCACCCCAATTTCTCCCCCACTCCTTCCTCTTTACCAATTCAAACAAAATAAAAAAAGAATGATTAAATAAATAATTTTTTTTAGAAAAAATAATAAAAATATAATATAATAATAAACGGGCGATTATTCCAAAATTCCAACCTTTTCCCAGGTCAATCCCAGCTCACACCGCACACGCCTAACCCCATTTCCTTTCCTCCACCCCACCGCATCCAATCCAATATAAATTATAATAAAACCGGCCTTCTCCCTCGTCGCCGCCTCTTCGTCTCGTAGAACGCGCTCCCATTCCTCCCCCACCCCCAAATCGCCATTAATGGCGATCGTAGCGAGCTCGTCGTCTTCTTCCTCCGTGGTTGCTCCGACTCCTCCTCCTCCTTCGCCTCTCCCCTCTCCCTCCGACGCCGAGGTGCTCCGCTCCCTCCTCCGCCTCTCCCGCGAGATCTCCCTCTCCGACCCGCCCCGTTCGCTCCCCACCCGCCTCCTCGCCTCCGCAGCGTCCCGCCGCTGCAAGCTCCTCTCCGTCCTCTTCGAGGAGCTCCTCCGCGACGGCGCCGGCGCCGGCGCCGTGGCCGGGGAGCTCCCCCGCGCCGCCTCGCTCTGCCTCGCCGAGATCCTGCTCGCGCTCCAGCGGTTCAAGGCCCTGCTCGCCGATTGCGCCGCGCGCAGCCGCTTCCGCCTCCTCCTGGAGGCCGGCGCCGTCGCCGCCGAGTTCCACGAGCTCAGCCTCGACCTCGCCACGCTCCTCGACATCCTCCCCGCCGCCGAGCTCGCCGTGGCCGACGACGTCCGCGACCTGGCCGACCTCGCGCGGCGCCAGTGCCGGCGCTCGTCCCCGGCCCCCGACCCCGCCGAGGACGCGCTCCGCTCCGAGGTCCTGCTGCTGATCCGCGAGATCGAGATGGAGATCGTCCCCGACCGCGCGCGCCTCGCCGCGATCTTCGAGCTCCTCGGCCTCGACGACTCCCGCAGCTGCCGCGACGAGATCGAGCTCCTCGAGCGCGAGATCGGCGACCGCGCCGCCGAGAAGTGGACGTCGGTCATGGTCGCCCTCCTCGGCCTCCTCCGCTACGCCAAGTGCGTCCTCTACGGCGCCTCCACCCCCCGCTCCGACGCCTCCTCCGTCGCCTGCTTCTCCTCCGCCGCCGCCGACGAGCTCGCCGCCGCGGCGCCCCCGGACTTCCGGTGCCCCATCTCCCTCGACCTGATGCGCGACCCCGTCGTCGTCGTGGCCACGGGCCAGACGTACGATCGCGCCTCCATCGCCACGTGGTTCGCATCCGGCCACGCCACGTGCCCCAAGACCGGC
Source organism: Puya raimondii (assembly GCA_016920855.1). Lineage (NCBI taxonomy): Eukaryota > Viridiplantae > Streptophyta > Magnoliopsida > Poales > Bromeliaceae > Puya > Puya raimondii. The sequence goes on from JABWPP010000049.1 coordinate 69,303,275, forward strand.
CAGGTCCTCCCCCACCTCGACCTCGTCCCCAACGGCGCCCTCAAGAACCTCATCTCCCGCTGGTGCCACGAGAACCGCGTCCCCTTCGACCCCCCTGCTTCGTCCTCCGCCTCCTCCGGGGAAAACCCTACCAACCCTAACGGCGGCGGCGGCGGCGGCGGCGGCGGCGTCGGTGACCCCGTGAACAAGGCGGCCCTGGAGGCGGCGCGGATGATGGCGGCGTTCCTGGTGCAGCGGCTGGGGGCGGCGCCGGCGCCGTCGGCGGAGGCGGCGAGCCGCGTGGTCCACGAGCTGCGGCAGCTGGCGAAGGCCGGCCCCGAGCAGCGCGCCTTCGTGGGCGAGGCCGGCGCCGTCCCCTTGCTCGTCCCCTTCCTGCACTCCGACGACGGCGGGCTCCAGCTCGACGCCGTCACGGCGCTCCTCAACCTCTCCCTCCACGACGCCAACCGCCGCCGCATCATGCACGCCGACGGCGCCCTCGACGCCCTCGTCCACGTCATCGCCGCCGGCGCCTCCTGGCGCGCCAAGGAGAACGCCGCCGCCGCCGTCCTCAGCATCTCCGCCGCCAGCTCCTACCGCCGCCGCCTCGGCCGCAGCCCGCGCCTCGTCGCCGCGCTCGTGGCGCTCGCGCGCGCGGGGCCCGGCTCCACCAGGAAGGACGCGCTCGCCGCCGTCCTCAGCCTCGCCGGCGACCGCGAGAACGTCCCGCGCCTCGTCGACTCCGGCGCGGCGGCGGCTGCGGTCGACGCCGCCGCGGCGGCGCCGGAGGCCGCGGAGGAGGCGGCGGCGGTGCTCGCCGCTCTCGCGAAGCGCGGGGGCGCGGAGGCGGTGGCGGCGGCGGAGGGCGCGGTGGCGACGCTGGTGGGCCTGCTGCGGCGCGGCTCCGACTGGGCGAGGGAGAGCGCGGCGGCGGCGCTGGTGCTGCTGTGCCGCCGGGTGGGCGCCGCCGCGGTGGCCGAGCTGGCCGCGGTGCCCGGGGTCGAGTGGGCCATTTGGGAGGTGATGGGCACCGGGACGGAGCGGGCGCGCCGGAAGGCGGCCGCTCTCGGGAGGATTTTCCGACGGTGGGCGGCGGCAGTCGAGGCCGACCGCGCCTCCAGACTCACCCTGGCCGGCCTCTCCGCCTCCGCCGTGGTGGCCCAGGCATAATTTTTCTCAATCAACCAACCGACAATCTCCGACCATACTCGAAATTTATTAAAACAGTGTGATGATCGGTAAATTTGACGATCTCATCTGTACAGAATTCGTCCTTAGATGTAGACGCATTGTTGCCAAATTGTCCATACAGTCGATTTTTAATTTTTTCCCCTCATTTTATTGATTTATTTAATTTATAAAACAGATTTTGTATTGAGAATTGAAATTGTTTGGTTCGGCAAAATGCTGCAATGGAAATTTAAATTGAATGCTCAAGTGTTAGTTAATGACTGTGTTATTGGTTCTTTTCTCATTCCACATTTCCACCCTTCAACTGAACAAATCCAAAAATAAAAAAAAATAAAAATAGAACAGGTATGTGTTGATGAGTGGATTCAGAGTAGTTGTGCATGAGCCCGTAAATTCCGGTTTTCTGATTATGCATCTCTCATTTATTGAAATACAATGATTGATAAGTCATGATCATAATAAAACAAACCCAATCAACTCATAATTAACCTTCATTTTATAAAACTTTATGCTTCTTTTCTTATGTTTATGTCTTATTAAAATAAATTTATGTATACGATCCCGATCTCTAACACAAGTGGCTTAGATCTCCGAAGGATATCTGAAAATTTCTTCTCTTTTTTTTTTTTGAGAGAAAGATAGCACGCTACCCGCTTCGTTTATTTCTTTTAGAAAATAAACTTAGCTGGAAATGTGAATCAACTAGGATTCGAAATCGGGACCTCGGGTACCAACCATCAAGTCCTTTGCCACTTGTGTTAGGGACGGTCAGTGATATCTGAAAATTTCAGAATATACATGTATATATTTTATTGAAGCTCCAGTCTCACATTTTGACCCTTTAAATTGGAAGGCATATGCTAATTCAAATCATGTACTAGTCAAAATTGGTTGTTTTCAATAGATTATATTAAACCAGCTTTGCTTGAATATCCAGGGATAAAAAATTTAACAATTCACAAAGAATCAGAGAGGTACCATTTCAACTACGTAGAATTTGACGAGGCCAAATAAATAGAGTAAAACTTGGTATTTCTTTTGGAATTTTGGGTTCCATAAACTTTTCAACCTTGTAATCAATTAATTATCGAATAGCAGAGCTAAATTGTTTAGTAATCAATCTTTCTGAACTTAAAATATATATATATATATAATATAATTCGACAAATAAGTTGTTACAGAACGTCAATTTGTTCCGAATGAGTTGAGGTAGCGAATGCTTCGTCGAACTCGCTCTCATTTTTCCATCAAATGTAATGGTATGATGATTGATTTAAGTGTCATATTATCTCAAGACATGATATGATAACTAAATTCAAACTACAAAGATTGACCAGCAAAGAAATTAGGGTTTATTTGGTTCATCTTTTTTTGACTCTGAAATAGAAATGAGCTTTGCTGATTCTAATAGCTATTGTTCGTGTCACCGAAATCGGATTCGGAATGAAAATGACTTAATTCATTTATGGCCGAATCGGACATTGAATCGTATATTGATCTATTACATAGTAAACCACTCAAAACTTTCTCTCTCTGACACCTCCCTCTCCTTTCCTTACATAACTCTCCTCTCCCTCAACCAAAACTCTCTCTCAAAATACTAAGTATCTTAATTAGTTGTCCATTTTAATTTCTATTTCAATAATAATCTATTCCAATACAAAATCCAATTTATTATTCTGATTCCAATCGTAAAACAAAAATGCCCTTAAGAATAAGCACTCGAGCTCTCAAGTTTGGAATTTAGTTATTTTATATTTTCAGATAAGCTCATTTTTTAAATAAATTAAACAAAACAGAAAACATGTTATCTTTCTCTCAAAAAAATAAAAAAAAACACCTCTGAATCTCAATATGTTATGATCAATTATCATGTCACCACCTCCATGTTAACGAATGGTACGACAATCAAAGCAACAGATTTATCGTTTTGAAAGATGATGTGATAGTTGGTCATCTGTCGTATTGTCTCTCTTATTAGAAATCTTAATGTGGTTTAGCGAATGATCCCATGATTGACTTAGAATTATGCTTCGCTGATTCAATTACAACAAATGGAAGTTCATAGTTTAAACTAAAACTTTAATACAAAGTCCACAAATCACTCTTTGACAACTAGTGATTAATTAACCAGGTAATTAATCACCTAACTTAAATTAAGTTTTTCTACATGCAAAGATTTGATCCAGTCGACAAGTAGTGAAGCTTGAGTCCATTTTGGGCTGGGTCATACAGGTGATATGTTCAAATAAACCTAGTAATCTCATCCACAATAGTTAAATTATGGCTTGTATTGTGACTTACATAAGGACTTGGTCTCAAAATGGGCTTAAATATTATATGACAAAGTAGTGCATGGGGATCCACTTAGTCTCAAAATGGGCTTCTAGATATTTGACAAAGTGTTGCTCGGACCTTTTCTTTATTTGTTGAGTTAGCTTAGCTACTTTGGGAATAAAGAAAAAAAAAAGACAATAATTCCATAGCCTCGATAGAATATTATTTATTCAAGGTGATCCATAAAGCTACAATCGATATTCAAGTCGATCCATAAAGATACAGTCAATCTATTTAAGTCGATCTATAAAGATATGTTAGATCTTACGGTTAGGATATATCTGGACACGTCCTTGATAGACGGACGTGATTTAACATCCTTACATTAAGTTATATATAAATATAACATACGGGAGTCCCGGTCTAAACCCTAATCCAAATACCTGTGACGGCTCCATCTCCGAGGATAAGAAAATTAGACTCGAAACGTCCCGCTCTCTTGCAGATCGCGAACGAGGACGAACCACAAGCAAGATTCGACGACGACAATTCCGGTAAAAAAATCGAAATCATAGCAGAAGGTATGATCTTAATTTTCTGATAAAGTTTTAACATACTATTGATAGTATATGTAATTAGTATTTGCTATTAAATTTTTAATCTTTTGATGCTATAGGGTTAACAATTTGAAGGTGGTACGATTTGTAGATCGTAAATACTAATCAACTACTGTAAAAATACGTGCCGATAGAAAGAACGCAATCATCGCACTTAAGACTCAAATATAGCGCTCATAGCGCTGCTTTAGTACTTCCAAAGTTTAATCCAATAAATGGTGGAGTTCTAGCCATAAAATGGAACGCGACATCGCGCCTCTAAAGTCATTCTTATTTTTCATTTTATTGCACCGGTGGCTCCTGCCGCTCATTTTCATTATTATAAACATGTTCATTCACAATAAAAGTGGATTACGTTTTGTCTTTTATTTTTGTTTTTTTTTCCTTTTTAAATATCTTATGTGATCTCAGATAACCAGCCAAAAAAATTTAGATTAATTGGTAAATTTGCAGAACTTCACTAAAACACTTTGAAGTATTATGTTCGTTATATACATATATGAACATATCTATCTAACTTACAACTTATATAATAAAGGTCCGTTCGGTATTGAGATTTATCCAATACTAATACATAAAATAGAGTAAGCATGAAAATATATAGCTAGAAATATGTTTCTACATTTTTTATACAGTAACTGACTTATTATATTATATGAAACGTAATATTAAATATAAAAATAAATATAATATTTTTTTATCGTACTTTATCACCGCACAAACACAATACTCCGCCGTCCCTAACAGAGTCTAAATCTAATGTTAAATATTTTTCACAAAATTTTTCATCTATATATATATATATATATTATTCAGATAATTAGAAGGGGGTTTTGGTAATTTAGCCTTTTTTTTTTTTTACACTATTCATAGCTCCTTTGGCAAACAGATTCTTCCCGCTCAGAGATCTATTCCTCGGAATTCCCACCACCAATAATAACTCAACCCCATTAAATAATAAATAATAATAAAAAAAACCCCTAGAAATACTACACCAATTGAATAAATAAAAATAAAATAACTCCTAATAATTTCTTATTAATCTTTCTTTAATTATTCTAATCCTTCTTTTCCTTTGAATCTTCTTCCTCTTCCTCGGGAAACGTTACGGCAACCTCACCTTATCTCTGCCACTACTCAATAAAAAAAATGTTAATTAATACTTAATTGGAAAAAAAGTATATGTACAAATAGTCACTTAATTTTAGAGTTTTCGCGGAGAGCCCCCTGAGTAGGGATGCAAATGGATTCACATTGGTGGAGATCTCGCACCTGTCCGTTCCGAATAGAATGGTTAGTACGAACCAAAATTACGAAAAATAAATTAATCCGCGCGGGAGGCGGAGGAGTCCTCTTTCTTTCCTTGATCTGTTCCGATCCGTCAAAAAATTACTAAAAATCTGCTCCCGTCTGGTCTCGAATAAAATGGTGGGCGGGGCATCATATACGATAAAATCCAATCTGTCCGGAATTCGGCCCGGCCCATTAAGAAAACGGGGCGGGAGATAGATTTGGCCCGTTTGCATCTCTATTCTCTGAAATGTCAACTTTCGCAAGCAAGAAGACTGTTTAAATTTATCAAATAGCTCAATAGACTTTTATTTTTTAAATAAAATTACTAGTTGAATACTCAGTTGCGGACACATCTCTGCATACGATCTCGTAATCCTTTAAAATATATTAAAATCTGTCGTGTCTACTCTAAAATACTTAAGAGAATGAAAAAATTGAAGACGAATTTACCGTATACTTCAATTTCCATGTCTTATTTCTATCGGTGAGAAAATATAACTAAAAAGATTGATCGAACTATCTGATAAAGTTTTGAAAGTATAATATCTTAAAATTGAAAACTTTAAGGTATCATTTGGTTCGGGAATAAGCAAAAAGTGACTATTCCAGGGATAGGTATAAATTAAGGTATAAGCGGGAATTAAATCAATTTTGCGTTTGGATGAAAATGAAATTTTTCTCGGGAATAAGGAAAATAGTGTTTGGATGGTTTGATTGGAATTGCGAGGATAAGAATAATTATAATTTTAAACAATAATATTTTATCTAATTAATTAAGACGAAATATTAATTAAGTAATAATTTAACTTATTTAATCTACTAAATAATTATGAATATTGCTAAAAACTCTTAATATTAATAAATAAATTAATTGGTAATTAATTTAATTTAATTAATTACAAATAATTTAATAAAATAATAAATAAATAAATAAATTAGTTAATAATAGTCAGATGATTAATTAAGAAAATAATTAAATTACTCAAAATATTAATTAATTAAACAATATAATTAATTATTTAATTAGTAAATTAATTAAAATAATGAATTAATTACTCAAAAAATTAATTAAATATTTATTAAAGTAATAAATTAAATAGTTAATTAATTATCTAGTTAATTAGTAAATAAATTAATATATAAATTATTAATTAAATAATATTTATTATAAATCTAGCTTGGATATTTTATTCTTTTATTATTAATTAAATATATTATGTTTATATAATTTATGTTTAAATAAATTTATAATCTTAATTAAATTTAGAATTAAGTTTGGAATAGCGCTATTCCGTCAAAACGATGGAATAGTTTATCCCAGCTATTCCGGAATAACCGAGAATAACGAAGTTTGACCGGGATAAAATATTCCGGCCAAACTTCGTTTCGTTTGGCGGAATAGCGGGGATAACTTCGTTATCCCCGCTTTAACCCCCGAACCAAACGGGGCCTAAGGGACTATTTTGTAAATTTTAGGGTTCTTACTCCTACATTATTCGCTGGGCCGCTTCTTTTGACACCTCGAATTTCGAAACAGGGGGACAGATCTCTTACCACTTGCATTTCCAACTTTTTATCTTTTAGTGGGAAATATGTATGGAGACCCCTGAACTATACAATATTTTAAAAGACCCCCACTCGTTTATTTTATTGTGGCAATTATCAACATTTTGATTTCTTTTTTTAATTCGAGTTGTTTTACTTGCATAAATTAGAATTTTGTTTGACTTGAAAGTTATTTAATGCTCCTACTTAATAAATTTAATTATTTTTTAGTAAATAAAAATGAGCTATTAAGCTTACTAGAAAAAGCTTCAAAAGATTTTCATATGGCCCTACGGCATATAGTATATTTATAGTTTAGTATCATACGGCATCAAATTTTGTATTTTGCTATGCTATAATTTTTATTTTTATTTTCGATAAGTATATACCGGTAAATATGATAATAAGTTTACTTTACAATCCATATGATGATAAAATTTAAAATAAACTATCTTATTATATTATTCAGCGTCCAATTTTTGTAAAAGATAAAAAAAAGTACAAAAGAATAAAGAGCTTTATTTAGCATCAATACCTAATAAGTAATACGAAGAGTAACTTAAATTTAAAAAAAGATTAAAGTTGAGGAGGCATTAATTAAAAAAAAAAGCAATAAAGTTTATGGACTTATTGAAAATTAATTTAGAGTTGAGGGGGCCTCAGCACATTTTCACCATTCGAATTAATACTCGAAAAAATCCCTCGAAGGTGTAGCCCGTACAGCGGCTACTAGAACTGTTTACTAGGGTTTTTGGGTTTTGCCCTTCTTTTTAGCTTCCCTCCACCACTCTATTTCGATCTTTTGGGGGTGAAAGATCGAATCTTTAAGCTCTTCTCCACTCAAGCAATCGCTATTACTTCTTGGTATGTGGAAAAAATTAGATCTTGAGTTGTTTTTTTGGTGTTATTAAGCCTTAATTTAGTGTTCTTAATCTATTTGGAACTAAGCATTGTGGTCTATTTTGGTAGTTTTGTTGATTCCTTTAGTTTTTCTGCTTTATAATGGCTTAAACCCAAAGCCCAGATCAAGTTTACAATTTTTTTTAATCTCAATATGCTAATTTCCCCATTTTTTTGGGTAAAAATTACATAACTCTTCGTATGTAGAAGAGTGATTAGATTTTGGGTTGTTTTGTAGTGTTTTTTAGTATTGATTTGAAGTTTTTTTTTGATAAATTTGGAGCAAATCTCGTGCTGTTGTTTCCGTAATGCTTAAATTCCTAAACCCAGATCAAGTTTACTTTTTTCTCATCTCAGTATGTTGATTTGTTTAAAAATCTCAGCTTTAAGGTGTTAGATAAGTGATATTTTCCCAAATCCTTGATGCTTCTATTATTTGTGCTCTAAAGTGGAGAGCTTTGCTTCATAAGTGATCAAGAGCTCTACCAATGGAATCTAACCCAACAAAATTTATCAAGAGCTCTACCAATATCCCGCATTTCGTTCTCCGCTTCTCGAAGCTCTGTAAACCCAAAATCACCGGGGTTTCGCCCTCCGTGGTAAACCCGAAACCGCCCCGTGATTCCTCTTTCGAGAGTTGTAGTGCCGAGGAGATTAGCGATGATAGCTGGGGCCAAAAGGTTCACCCGCACCCTCACCCAACTGAGGAAACATTGTGCGCAAGCTCAGGGTGTTTAGAGGAAGCTGTGATCTTGAAGCTTTTCGAAGAAATCTCGGCGCTTAAATTGTCCTATGTGCAATTACAGCAAGCCCATATCCCTTACGAACCCAAGGAGATTGAGGTAGCCGATGAATTAGTGGTTTCTAAGCTTGAATCGCTCTCCAAGTTGGAGGATTTGTATACGAGAAAAGCAAATCACAAGCCCGTTTCTCGATCTTCTATTGATATAGAGATTCAAGAGTGCCGAAAGTTATTGACGAAGTTACAAACCATGCTTCAAAGTAAAGAGTCGGATATTCTCCGTTTGAAAGAAGAAGTCGATGCAATGAATCAAAAGAATTGTGAGTTGAAGGAGAAAATTAAGAAGGCGAAGGCGAAGAAGAAGGCGTCATTTGAGGAGGAGGTTTTCGTGCTTCGAAAGGAATGGACGCCTAGTTTGTTAAACGATGTAGTTAAGTTTGCAACCAAATCCATCCACGACTTTGCCAAACCCATGATTGGCTTGATGAAAGCTTCTGGGTGGAACCTCGATCAAGCCGTTAATTCAATAGGAGCAGTTGTCTACGAGGAGAGATCACAAAAGAAATACGCATTTGAAGCCTACCTCTCCCGAGTTATGCTCGACGAATTTCGAGAGGAATGCTTTTCCATTGATAGTTTTGATCGTATTATGACCTTCCGAGACCCTTTTGATGCTCTATTGGAGGACCCAAATTCAAACTTTGGCAAATTTTGCAGAGCAAAGTACGTGGCGGTCGTGCCATCGAGGATGGAAAGCTCTTTTTTCGGCAATTCGGACCAAAGGGAATTCGTATTGAGAGGCGGGCATCCAAGGACGCCATTTTATCGAGCGTTTGTGGGAATGGCGAGATGGGTTTGGGCGTTAAAAGTGATTGCTCATTCTTTCATTCCAAAAGCCGAGGTTTTTTATGTTAAAAGAGGTAAAAGATATTCAAAGGAATATATGGAGAGTGTGGTCCCTAAAGTGATGCCCGAGAAAGATGAGATGTTAAGGGTGGAATTCACGGTAATGCCGGGATTCAGGATAGGAGGTACTGTTATTCCGTGCCGAGTTTATCTGTCGAAGGATGCAACTTCTACTGAGAATCCGGCTTGGTATTATCGCTAAACTAGGTAACTTTCGACCTTAGATATAGCCATGTTTTGGTTTGTTTACTAATGTTCTCTTTAAGTGCGGATATATAGAAATTAAAGTAATATAGTTGTAACTTAGAATATGAAACCGAATGATGTTACCAAAATTTCTGTAAATCTGTATATGGATTCACTATCTGATAATTCATCATCTTATGTTCTACTCTATCTTGTTCTCACTTTGTGATTTGAATCTGCTACTTCATTTGCCAAATGTAGAATGTTGAATACATGTACTAAGAGATGCGAAGTAAGATACCAAAAAATTTCATGAATATAATGGGAATTCCTCTATAACTTTAAGTGACACAATAAAAGCTTTTTCGATTCTTTTAGTTACTGATTTATGGATTGGATTTCACTTGACTAGTGTTTTCCGAATTATATGAAGCCAGTATGCAAACAAGAAATCCATGTATATTTGGAAAAATTCGGTGCTATCATAGTATCAGCTAAGTTCACGGGCCGGAGATAAGCGGACTCGAACCGCTGACATCCGCCGTAATGTCCACTAGAACGTCCATGGATTTTATCATCAACTTGATGAATTAATTTTAGGATATAGGACTTTCCCATTAGAACAGGTTGTTCAAAAGGATCTCCGGGTCAGCCGCTGATGAGCACATTGAACTATCCATGTGGCTGAGAGCCCTCACAGCCCAGGCACAAATGCGAGGTAAGATACCAAAAAATTTCATGAATATAATTCCAATGCATACATTTATCTATAGGATTAAAAAAAAAAAAAAAAGGTGTACAGTTTAGAAGGATTGAATCATCTAGAGAAGAGCTTTGAGAAGAAGTTGGTTGGTTTAGAATTTTCCAAGCATGCAACATGCACATATCTTCCGAGGTTGTCGACTTGCCGAGGTTCTCCTCTTGTGTCCTTCTTGCAAACCTTGCATGTCTTGTCCACCCATCCTTCCTCCACATATTGCCCATCAACTATTTTGTTTTTTTTTTTTTGAATCAAAACATGACAGTTAGATGATTTTTAAGATTCCATTATTCATAAACTTGAAAATATTTGTGTGATTGGTATCTGAGATTGAGAAGGATACAAGTTGAGTATCAGAAGTTACCATCAACATAGGACTTGAAGAAATCCTTGTAGGTGCCGCCGATTTTTCTGCGAAGAGCTCCATACTGCGCAAAAAGGAGTGAACACCGAGTTCGTAAAACGATTATAAATTTGTAGAGTGAGTTGATATCGAGGACGGTCGTCGCTTAGACTAACAATACCTGTTCCCTCGTCATCTTTCCTCCGCCTCTGGTGGCCTCCCTCGCGTCGTCGAGTAGCTCGGCGTCCTTTGCCGACCTCACCTGCGAGAAGTCGAGGGCGTCGGTGAGGCTCGAGAACAAGGACTGTTTGCTGCTCTTCTTGCTCTCGTCCTTCTCGGCGCTCTTCTCCTCGGCTTTGGCCCGAACTTTTCCATACCTTGTGGAGCTTCTGCTTAACTTAAAAGCTGAGTTTCTGTGGTTTAGTCCAAGAGATGGAGGGGAGAAATAGGTTTGTGAGGAGGACAATGGAAGAACCCTCATCTCCATTTTCTGAGAAACTGCTGTTCTGAGAACACCAATTGTTCCAGGAAGCAAAAGAGGCCTTAACATATATATTTATATGAAACAATTGGACAAGCCAAGTGCGCGGATCTTTTGTCAAAATTGCCTGGACTTGGTCCGCCACAGCAGTCGTGGACCATCTTGTCAGATCATTGGCGCTAACTATTAATCTCCAAAGCTCGAGTTATTAGAAATACACAACCAATTCACTTAAAGCGTACAAATACAACGCCTATGAGTCTCAATTGTGATTCAGCTCAACCAGTCTCACGTCACTTCGAACATGACTCGGCCCAGCATGACCTCCCGTCATAGAGTAGAATGCTGGCCCATTTAAGCCAACCACTAGTGATCTGCCATCCATCTCATATCAACTTTCAATCTTCATACCTTACAAAGAATTTTTTTTTTTAAATCCGGACAAAGTTGTGACTTGCTGCGTTGTTTAGAGTTTGTATTGGAGATAAGATAAAGAGCAGATCAACTGGTTGGTTCATAGCCGAAATGATGGACAAGGTCGAGGCGATAATCCCTTGTTTTTATTTTTTTATTTTTTATGATTTGCCAATTTGGAATGGAGAAGTGAATGTATGGTGCATGAAAGGGGACGTGGCTTGTGGGAGAGCTACTGAAAATTTGAGGAAGAGATGTGCTCGGAGGTGAAAACAAAACAAATATCATATCAGGCTCCAGTGTAGTGTTCAAGTTTTGGGTCCCTGAGGCTCCAAGTAGTATAAGGGCAAAAAAAAAAAAGAAAAAAAAAATTGCTCAAGAATATAAAAGGAACCAATAGCAGTGACGAGAAAACAGAGCATAGTGGGTTCTTTTTTTTATATAAAAAGGTTTAGATCCAAACCCATGCTCTTGTTGCTGAGTCGAGATATCTGTATTTGCGATTATGATATATTTTCTGTAGTTCTATCAAAAAATGAATAAGTATATTTTTCTATGCTTTCGCATAATTTCGTTTTACCTAATAGCGTTAGATGAGCTTCAATACCAAACAGACCCTTAGACCTGAGCAAACCGCGAGCTACGCAAGGATCGGGCCAAATATGATTTCGGGTCCACGCAAAGCCCGGCCCGAAATGTCGACAGTTGGGTCCGATTCGTACAAAGATCAAATTGAAAGGGTTGGGTCGGGCCAAATTTGTTCAGATCATGTCCCTGCTTTAAAGCAGAACACTAGAACTGCATTTATCCTTCTATCTTATTATTATTATCATTAATTATTATTATTACTATTACTATTATTATTATTTCCTAGTCATTACCATTTTATGAGGGTGGCGTAGGCACGTATGCTATTCGAGGTCTCAATCAGAAAAGAAAAAAAAAAAAAAAAAAAAAAGTATGAATAGAAATGCACGTGAAAGCGTCGCATCAGTTGTTTTCTGAGTACTCCTATCTTTATTCTGCTGCAATTTTGAGGATCACGAAGCATTCCATGTAACTCCTTTGCATGTTATATCATCATATCATAATTAAGCCTACGATCATTAGCAAAGTTTAAGGTAATTTATTTCTTTGTGAATGAAAATATTTTTCGCATTATTTATGGCATGCTAAGTTAAATGCATTCCTCGTAAATAAAAACAAACATATTATATTCAGTCATCAAATTATTTATATTCCGTAAAGATGCCATGTATTAGCGTATTCCTAATTATAACTCTTCCGTTTGCACTTTAATCCCTCTGGCTTTTTGAAGGGGTAAATTTTTATATACCTCTAAAAAATACTTGTTTTTTTAAAGATACCTAAGTTTTTAAATTTACTACTCTAAAATTCAAAATCTCTACAATAAACTCCCGAGGAAAGGAGTATATTAGAAGAATGAAATTGTTCCAGAACTAGGCAAATTTTCAAATATGACTAAATCATGTGTGTATATATATTAGCTAGGGCTACTATACTCTTATGAGTATAGATTCTTTTGTACTCATAGGGCGTGTTTGGTTCGCCCCTTTCTCACCCTGGAATCGGAATCGGAATGGACGAATCCGTTTGTCCGTGTTTGGTATGCGGGATTCCCATTCCGATTTCGATTCCCGGATGAATGAGAATACCCCTAATTACCCCTTTTTTCAATCTGGCCTAGGAGACCGGATTGGAAATTGAATCCGGACGGAATGGATTTGTTCGAATTAAATTTAACTTTTTTAAGCTTATTTTTTAATTAAAATATAAGTTTAAATTTAAAAATTATATTTATAAATTTTAATTTTAATTTGAACTTAAATTAAAAATTAAAATTCAATCAAGCATTTCGAATCTAATTTATAAATTTGAATTTAAATTTAAATTTAATTTATGGATTCAAATTGACATTGAAATTATAATTTTAAGTTTGAGTTTGAATAAATCGAAATTTAGTTTTTATATTTTAAATTATCCGTTCAATTTCAAATTTTAATTTTTTTAAAAAAAATATATTTAAAATTTTGACATCATTTTAAAATTTTGACGTAAATTTTTAATATTTAATTTTTAGTTTGAATTTAAACTAATATATTATAAAGATAAAATTGGTATATTAATTTGATTACGTTTCTGATAACCAAACACCGACAATTGGAATGGTTCATTCCGATTCCGATTCAGGTGGCGAACCAAACAGAATGAGGTAATGAATTATTTCGATTCCGTTTCCAGCTTATTCTCATTCCGATTCTAATACCGATTCCGACTTCGAACCAAACACATCCATAAGTTTTCGGCCGTTCGATGAAGGGATGTGCGGTTAGGATGATAGTGGTCTCCGGTTAGGATGATAGTGGTCCCTAGGGTTGAGTGAGTGGTTGGTTGAATAGTATAATCTAATGGGTGGAAATGGTCAAAAGGGTAGATCTAACGGCCGAAAATTTATGGGTACAAAGGGGCCTATACTCATAAGAGTATAGTAGCCGGACTCTATATATATATATAGAGAGAGAAAGAGAGAGAGAGAACCAGGCTGGAATGCTTTTAATAGCACAAAGTCATTTGTGCTATTAGATTTTCGGCCATTGGATGAAGGGATGTGCGGTTAGGATGATAGTGATCAGAGGTGAGTGAGTGGTTGGTTGAATAGTATAATCTGACATGTGGAAATGGTCAAAAGATTAGATCTAACGGTGAAAAATTTGATAGCACAAAGCGTTTGATGCTATTGATATCATTGTAGCGGAATTCTCTCTCTCTCTCTCTCTCTATATATATTAAATTTTGAGAGATAAATGAAATATTATTTTAAAAAAAAAAATTATTTTCCCATTTCTATCTCCTATGTGGGTCACCACTCCCCACCCATGGCCACACAGAAGCAACCCCACCTCTCCTTTTTCTCCCCCTTCTATTTATTTCCCACCACTCTTCACGCAAAGCATAGAGAGGCAATAGAGAGAGAGAGAGAGAGTTATAATAGGCTTTGAGAAAAAGCCTCAGCCTTTCACAACATTGTTTGAGTTCAAATACTTAGATATTATTCTCTCTCTTTGTTCCTTCATAAAGGTGGTTGAAATGAGAGGGAGAGAGAGAGAGAGAGAAAAAGTTGCTTCTTTTGGCCCAATGCTTAGATTTTGATTTGATTTCTTTTGTTTTCATGTAATGCTTGTAGTGAGATATATATATATATATATATATATATATATATATATATATATATATAGAGAGAGAGAGAGAGAGAGAGAGTGTGTGTGTGTAACTTTGTTTATTGAGTGAATTTAGCCTTGTTTGGGATGGGAAATTATAGGTTTAAGCTCTCTGATATGATACCCAATGCTTGGTTCTACAAGCTCAGAGACATGGGAAGCAGAGGAAGCAGCAGCAGCAGCAGAAGCAGAAGCAGAAGCTACCACCACCCAAAAGCAGAAGCGCAGGCCACAACCCCAGAAGCGCTTCTCCCCACATCCCCCCCACTCCAAAACCAAACCCTCCTCCCCAGCAGATCCTCCTACTACTACCACTCCACCCTCGAAACTCAGAAGCAGCAGCAGCTCCACTCCAAACCCCCAGAATCCCACTCCCCCCTCGACCCGCCGCGCAAATCTGCGAGAAGAACCCGCAAAAAAGCCATCTTCAAGCCCTCCTCATCCTCAAGACCCTCCCCCTCCCCCTCCCCTGCTTCTGCTTCCCGCAGAAGCCGCGGAGAGTTTGACAAAGATCCGATCTTTGACCTCCCGCGCGAATCCGATACGTACAGAGTAACCTCCTCTGCTACCGATATCACCATCGACGTCCATAAAAATGGCTCCTTTACCCACCTCTCCCCCATCCTCACCAAACCACCACCGCCCAAAGAAGCGCTTTTGAAGGCCACGTCCCATGCAAAGCTCCGCAGGGTTCGAACGAGCGCGAGGAGTCCGAGGGCGAGGGCGGCGCGCGGCGGCTTCTCCGACAAGCAGGGGAGGAGGAAGACGAAGGACCTGGGCTTCTCGGGGAGCTTCGCCGTAGTGAAAGCCTCGTGGGATCCTCGGAGGGACTTCGAGGAGTCGATGGTGGAGATGATCGTGGAGAAGGGGATAAGCGCTTCTGCGGACTTGGAGGAGCTCTTGGCCTGCTACCTCGCGCTCAACTCCGAGGAGTTCCATGCAGTGATCGTGAAGGTGTTCCAGCAAATTTGGTTTGATCTTAAACTCTGCACTTAGTGACCTTAGATTCTTCTTCTTCTTCTTCTTCTTCTTCTTAAGAAGAAGAAGTTATGCTTCTGTGTCCAAGTGTCGCTGATGTGTTGGCAGGTGGTGTTGCGTACTATACTCTACGCAGCCTCGAAGTATCGCTGATGTGTTGGGCAGTGTCGTGAATTGATTAGATTGTGAAGAAGAGTAATGCTCTCTGTACTACTATACTCTACGTAGCCTCCAAGTGTCGCTGATGTGCTGGTCGTGTCGTGAACTGATTAGATTGTAAAAAAGAAAGAAGAAGAGTCGTCAATGCTTTGTGCATACTTTCCGCAATGTTAGAGTGCCGCTAATGTGTTGGTAGCATCTTTGTCGTCAATCGATCGTGCATGATTGACGGTGCATTAGTGGTCTTAGAAAAGTATTCATAATAAACTGTCCATCACATCCACTGCACGAATTATAAAGCAATGACGTCTCTTAAGTTTTCCATATAATTTTGATTTTCGTAGTATCACTGAAATTTCGTAGTATTACTTGAACGAAAAAGAAGAGTAATTTTCGTAGTATCTTTATGTATATTTAAAAATATTTCAGAATGAACTAGTATTGTATATTTGCTGAGCTGCGTGATAAAAAATTAACTTTTAAGAATAAATTATTCAAGTGTTTGAAGCTTACTGATTAATAACATTTTATTTTTTTTCCTAAGGTATATAAAAAGCATTAGTTGAAAAGGAAATAGTTCTTGATGCATAGGATTTGTATGGATGAGTTTGTTGAGTTACTGTTATGTAACAATGCATATAGATGGTTTTGTAGTACTTTTGAGTGCATGCTCCTACTTAATCATCTTATCTTTGTCTTGGGACACTAATGTACTAGGGACATTTTTGTCCAATTGAAGCTTCACCATAAGTTGAATTAAACACTAAATCATACATAAGAAATGTAATACTACTTACAAAAAAATGAAAAATGAAATTTTTATTGTAGATGAGAGTAGAATTTAATTAGATGTGAAACTACATTGTTTAGAGAGAGACTTGTAAGAATCACAGGATGACTGGGCTCACATGCCGTTAAAAAAAATAAAAATAAAAAATAAATTAATCACTTGAATTGTAAAACAGTATAGAAATTAAGATAAAAACGTATAGAACTTATCTGAACTATGGATCATTTTGAGTTAACTATCCAATCTTTTAAAATTTTAATTTTACTATCTAATCTTTTAACTTGTTTGATTTGAGTCAGTCAAAGACACTTTAACTTCAAATTTTAAACTAGTTGCTTACTTTAATGAATTTATAGTTGTGAGAATTGCATGAAATATACTAACTAAAACTGTAAAAATTAACAACACATTTAAAATTTTGAAGTCAAAGTACTGCTGACCGACTCAAATAAAAGAAAATTAAAAGATCAGATAGTGAAATCGAATTTTTAAAAGATTAGATAGTCGAAATGGTCTACAGTTTAAGTAAGTTTTGTACAATTTCATCAGGAATAAATTCCCAAGCTTCTTTTGCTTGTTGGAAGAGTCTCTCTACAGCAAAAACATAGAAAGGTCTACACTCAATGCTGAAAGGACCTGGAGATTGTAGAGATTGCATTTAATCTGGTAGATCTGCAAGTAAATGAGAAGCATCTGTCACTTTCACAGAGGAAATAAAACCCAATTTGTTCCTTTGTTCACATGAATTGATCTTCTATATTTTAGCCCTTTATATCTCTGAACCCAAAAAAAAAAAAAAAAAAAAAAAAAAAAAAAAAAAAAAAACTAGTATTATCAACAATAATGCAGATTCAATGCGCATTATGTGATTCGTCATTCTTTAACAGTTTAAGAATTACGAGAACGTAATATATATTCGGAGGATTCTGAGTTTGAATTTTATGATATCCATCCATCCATTAATTCATTATTGATAGAAAAAATGGACATTACATACGCTTTAATGGAAACTTAAGCGCGTTTTGAAGTGGATAGTTGAACTATAAAAATCTTTTACTCAAAATAATATAAAAAATTTAGATTTTACAATATAATTTTTTTAATTAATCTCATTTAATTACCTCTCAGTCAGAACTTGAGGATATTCCCAAAAAATTTAACTATCTCTTACTCCATGAATATATGACAACTCTTTTTTTTCTCTCCATTAATTTGTAGAAATTAAACTTAATTGATTTTTTAAAAAAAATCAAAAGCAATGAAAGTTTATATAGTAATTTGAATTTATAAAATTTAGATATTTATTACACAATTGGCTAAAGTTTAACTAAGGTCTTAGGGGGGGTGTGTATATATATATATATATATATATATATATATCACAGTTACTATACTATCTATAGTATCGGGGCTCTAGTATTATAGTCTCCTTTTCGATCTTAAGGGGTTCAAATCAACGATCCACACTGTTAAAATTGATTTAGAATATCTAAAATTATTAGGAATAAAATTTTATATTTTTTCGACATCTTTTATGTTATTATCAAATCCATTTGTTTAACCTTCTCTATTTGTTTCATTCATTTGCTTTTAACAGCAAAGCTAATTCAAACATAGTGCAAAGAACATTCCTCACATATTATAATGTTTTTTTTTTTCCTTTTTATATCTCGAGTTTCAAACCGAGTACCTTATCAATTTATACTTTGAAGGTTTAAAGATGATTGTTTTTACAAGTGATTAAATAAAATATAGGGACTATTTTGTTACATTAAAAACTTAAAAGTCAAACTACAAGTTGTGATAAGTCAAAGAACTCGAGTATACAACTGCTGAAGAACTAGATATGCCATCTAATTAAAAATTAGCTTAAACACACACACACAAGAGATTATAAAAAAAAGTAAAAATGTATAGAATTTACTTGAACTTTCACATGTTTTATTTGATTCAACTATCCGACCTTTTAAAAATTTGATTTTAATACATAACCTTTCAATTTATCTGATATAAGCCATTTGTGATTTTTTCGGTGCAAATTTTAGGCCCATTACTTATTTTAATAAAATTATAGTTACATAAATTATAAAAAAAAAATACTAAGCAAGCTCTTAAAAGTAAACGAGGATTCAAGTTTTTTAAAATTTAAGAGTCATAAAGTAATTCAAATCAAATGAATTTAAAAATTAAAAAACAAAATTAAAATATTTAAAGATGAGACAACGAGGCAAAATGTGCCATAGTTCAGATAAATTTCATATAATTTTTTTTACCCAAAAAAAAAAGAATAAAATAAAATAAAAATGCACACAGCTTTAGAAGCTTCAGCAAAACCTGAAATTGGGTACTGTATTGTGGAGTAGGGGCTCCAGTGCTTCAAATCAATGAATAGTGTGGAAGGGTCACTGAGATCTGTGGGGAATCTAACACACTGTGCAGAGACATTGCAACTACCTGCAAGCATTTAATGTGATTTTGCTCTCTTAACTGACCCCTCTGCACATCTTCTAATGTATTTAAGGAGAAAAATAGCTTTGAAACATCAAATCAAAAGAACACATTCTATAGGAACAATGCTAAGGTATCTGTACAAATAGCCAAAAACACTGCTAATGTGCTGGCGTTTTTAATACATTATATATTAATTGGCGTTTATGTGAATGATTTAGCTCGTCAAAATGGGTGTGCATATCAGGTGCAATGTCTGAGATTTAGGGGGGGGACCATATGTGTATATATTGAGGTACTTTTTATATCTTTTAACACTGTTAAGACATCTCTATAGATAGTCTAAAAAGTTATTAATGTGTTGGCATTTTAGTATATTATATATCGATTGGCGTGTATATAAACAATTTAGCTCAGCAAAGTAGATGTCCATGTCATATGCGATGTCTGAAATTTTATAAAAAAAAATGTGAACCACTGATTTGCTACTATGGTTGGATGTTGAGATACTGTTTAACACTACTAAGTTAGCTCTATAGATAGACTGAAAAGTTGTTAATGTGCTGTGATTCTAATATGTTATATATTGATTGACATATATATATATGAACGATTTAGCTCGCCGAAGTGGATATTCATATCAGGTGCGATGTCTGAAATTAATGAAAAAAATGTGAACCATTGATTTGCTACTATGGGTATATGTTGAGGTACTTTCTGGAGTATGCATAGTCTTGGAGATAACAAACTGATTAGGGCTTTTAATTCTACTCCAACCTGCAGCATGTGAAGAAGATTTGACTCATCATATCAGGAGAGCAGTCTTCCAATCAAATTTTGTTCATTAATGCTGTATTGTAGAAATTATCCAAATTGGTGGGCCATCTCCAAGATTAATATTAGATTTTTAAAAAAATAAATAAAAATGTTTTACCACTTTTATAATGTAAATTTTTTATTTTCTTTCCACAACATCAGTTAGATATCTAATTTTTAGCAGCTACTAATTTATTATCTTCGTTTGAAAGTTATTTATTGAATTATAAACTGAATTTGATCACATTTAATAAATTTGATCTATTTCTTTTTACATAATGCTTTGCTAATAGCACTTCCAAAATTATCATAAAAAATAATAAAAAATAGATAAAATTGTGTAGAACTTAACTAAACTATAAGCCATTTTAGTCTGACTACCCAACCTTTCAAAATTTTAATTACAACATTTCAGTTTGTTTGATCTAATTCATTTGAAGACCCTTCCCGCGCAAAATTTAAGCCAATTGCTTAGTTTTAATAAATTTATAGTTGTCATGAATTAAAAAAAAATACTAATAAAGTACATAAAGATGAATAACACATTTAAATTTTAAAGAATCATTAACTGGTTTAAATTAAATAAATTAAAAAGTTAAATAGCAATATTAAATACTTAAAAGTTAGATCGTCAAATCCAAATAAATTAAAGCTAAGAAAAGTTCCATATTTTTTGTTAAATATAAGAATATAAAAACACCGATTTTTTATTAACTTAAGTTTTTAAAGAATAACAGTTATTTCATATATTTAATATGGTATCAGAGCAGATGGTCATAAGTTCGAATCATGTCAGGCTCCTAATATAATTGATTTCTGTCAAATTGTTGGCGCTAATCATTAATCCCAAAAACTCGAGCTATTAGAAATACGCAACCAATTCACTTAAGCGTACAGATACAGCGCCCACGGGTCTCGGTTGTGACTCGGCCCAACCAGCCTCACGCCACTTCGAACATGACTCGGCCCAACCTGACCTCCCACTATTTCGAACGTGACTCGACCCAACCTGACCTCCCGCCACAGGCAAGATGCTGACCCATTTAAGCCAACAATTTTCTCTCACTTAATTCAAGTCCATGTCATGAGTCTATCAGAAAGTAGCTTAATCATTTAGAGAATAAACGGTTATTTCGTATATTTAATAATTTTATCCTAAAAGATCAAAAAATATTAGGCCTTTCAAAAAAATCTATTTCACTGTTGCATAAAATGGGGGCATATCTGAAAAACGTGGTGTGCTTAATTATTATTGTCCTAAACATGATCATATACAAATAATTTAAGTGGCATCAATGGTTCCATTGAATTAGGTTAAGTCCTTTTCTTTCTTGTTTCTTTCGCAATAGTTTCCAAAAGCCATGAGTGACTAGTGTCACAGGCTTAATGCAATAATGCAACCCTTAATTGCATGTATTTATAACAATTTTACGAGGATAATAAAGCGATAAGGCGATAAACAACATAGTCGATGGGCCATCGATTTCCATGAGAAGTTATGAACCACGCATATATGTACTAATCGTCATTCCTGTTTGCATACATGAACATCTTGTACGATGAACTATTTGAGGAAAAATACAACAATTGGTATATAGCGAAGGGAATACCCTACAATGATGTATATAGATTAATGCACATCCTCACTTTAAATTCTTGTTATTTGATAGCGACAAAATAATAACTTAAAAAGTTAAATATAAAACTGATCGTATCTATTACAGTCGGCTAAAGGCTTGATGATTAATTAGTATCTAAAGCCCCAAGTTCGAAGTCCCAAGTACTTCACATTTTTAGTTGAGTTATTTTTTTTAAAAATGAACGAAGCAGATAACTTGCTAATAAAAGTGTGTTTTTCTAGTTTCTAATTAACCTTGTCTGCTATTTCCTCTTTCCTTGTACTGTATCTCAAGAATGCTACTACATCTACCTATGAAGGTTATGCCACCACTCCATAAAAGTTGCATACTTGCATATCGGGATTTATTCGGTTGGGAATTGAATGGATCGTATAAAAGTACACGCTTACATCTTATATCTTTTTAATTAGATAAGACCAGTTAGAAAAGTAAAGAAATTTCTAACTAAATCCTTTCTGTCGTTGCTTCGAAATATCCGATCCGCTCAGACAACTGGTTCAGAACCTCTGCTCTGCTGCTGACCTAGAACCTGACGTCACATGCAAGCTGCCGAACCTTCTCTCTTTGCTGTCATACACCGAGGAACAAGGTGCCTCTCTCTACCTCACGAGGTTTGTGCTGCTGAACCAGGTAAATATTAGTCTCTTCTTTATACTTGTTTTATTTTTGTATATCTGTACTGATAGCGCATAATGGACAATTCATCTGATTTCCAACATTGCAAAAACTATACCAAAGCATTTTTTAGTTGTTTTTTTCCGAGGTTTTTTATAGCTGCTTTTTCGAGGAGCCATGATTGTAGATGATGATTATTGTTATTAATAAGATTGAAGAGAGAAAAATAAATAAAAAACAAGTCTACTCACACAGAAAGAATGATGGAAATCAGTGTCATAACTTTATCGGACAAGAGAAGATTACAAAATCATGACTTTGACAACAAAAAAACAACCAAAGTGATTATGAGCCAATTTAATTTGTATAATATGTTTTCATTTTCATTTTATTTTTTTTTCCTTATTTGATTTGAAAATTACAGGAAAAAAGAAAAAAAAGAAAACGAGGAGTCTCGGGAAACAGCAAGGGGAAATGGGAATCTGGTTGAGTAATGTGATTGGACAAAAAAGAAAAAAATTAAAAGAAAAAAACAAAGCAATGCTCCATAAACCTAAGTTAGGAGGCTCATATTTATTTATTTATTTTAGTTAACTTTTAATTTTTTTTAAAAAAAATTAAAATTTTAAATCAGAGAGCGTAAAATATACATCTTGTAATAAAATATATAAATAATATATATTTTTTTAAAAAAGTGTCGACCGAGTTTTTGACCAAGTCAAATTGATTGTAGGAGTTCTAACCTCAATTAGCCCCGACGTGATTTAGTGGATTCTCACTAAACGGTCTTAGAAATTTATTTATATTAAAAATCTTTCGTTAAGCGGGAAACAAAAGTTTATTATTTACTAGTGAAATAACCTGCGCGATGCGGCAGGTAGATAATTGAAAAAAAAATTGAGAACATAAAAATATAGATATTCCATAATTGTTGAGAATATGGCAGCTGGTGACGGCACCGCGAGTCGTTCTTGTCGAGGACGCATAAGGAGCTGTGAATGGGGGCCGAAGGACTCCAAGCGGTGAGCGACAAAAATAGGGGAGAGAAAAAGGAAAACCTAAAATCATACGTTGAGAGATCTAGAACCGCTCTGTAAGTGAGATAAGGGAAGAGGGAGAGACGCCTTTGTTGGTTCGGGAGATAAAAAAAATAAGAGATGGGAGGAAAAAGAAAAAAAAGAGAAAGAGAGTTGAAAAAGATGGTTGTGAGAGAAAAAATAATTTTACTAACATAAAAAAGAATAGAAATTTTTTTGAAAATAATAGTGAGTCCAACCATCCTCAAATAAAAGTGGTACATTCATGTGGATTTAGCCATGAGAATTCATGTATAGATATAGATAGATCACATAGTAATAAAATAATATATTTTATAAACCATAGAATAATGTAATATAATTTTTTACTAACCTACAATTTGTATTAAGTCATCTTATAGTTTGTAAGATCTATTATTTTACTATTATATTTAATGACATATTTTGTTGATAATATAAAGACAAAAATCAAATAGTAGCAAAATAAAACTATTAAAATTATATGATGACACAATAAAAATATATTAAATCATAGACCCCGTCAACTTCTACTATTATAAACATAGAGACTGTCGTGCTTCTAAATTATTTTCGATGGTAAGACATCCTAATCAATAATGGCCTTCATTAGACATGATCTACTGTAATGTTCCGACCGACTAGCAATAATAACTCGTTAAGTCTAGTTATTATTGTTAAGCTTCATGGTATCTTATATTTTCAATCACAATTTCGTTTCTATCCGATGTAGGACTATTGAGATGTCAGAGACTCTCCCCATTTAGTTCCCGACGTTCTCATTAGCCCAACAACACACATAGCCTAAGATTACTAGGCGATATAAGACTCACCTCACACTTTCGGCTGGTAAACTGACTATAATATCAAATATAACTATCCAAATTTAAAATATTATTTTTTATTAAATATTAAAAAATAATATTTGAGAGCAATATTATAGCATACAGGCTGAGGAAAGAAAATCTCACCAAATTTAAAATAGGATGTGGCCACTTGAGAACCACTTATGACTTGTCACCTTTTTCCCTTTTTCTTTTAAGTATATGGTTTGCTAGGGTTTTTTTTTTTTTTTAAATTTTTTTTTTTTTTTTTTTTTTTTGGGTCTAATCAACTATAGTTTGATGATTTGATTCCAGTAGTAATTTCTCACCGCCATTTTCCTATTTGGTTTCCAACTTCTTCTCGTTTGGTCAAACAAGTCACATCAAATGTACTACAAATAATTGCAAGTAAAAATAATAATAATAAAAAGACTTTTGGTGATGGATTTTGATTATAAATGGTACTTTTAAATTGCTTTTTTTTTCTTCTTTGAGTTAATTGTGTCATTAGATAGTTGTTAATAATGCGTAGAATAACTATGAAAGAAAAGATACTTCATCCTTGCCCCCAAAAATATATATATATATATATATATAGTTTGATTAATTTCACTCAAACATCAAAGTTGAGAGCTCATGAGATGCTTTGTTAGTGGGTCTCAGTAGGACTCTCAACATAATTTGATACGTAGAAACTCTACCACTCGTAAAAGCTCAGTTGCGCGAATTTTACATCACGCCTCAGTTACACTCGCGAAATTTGATCTATGCGAAGTTGGACGCTCCTGGGACGCTTTATACATGGGTTGTAGCTGAATTCTGAAATTCACTGCATCTCCTAAACACTATCGATTCTCTTGAGTTTCTTGCGCGGGAGAGTTCTGCTGTGAGTTCGAGCGAAACAAACACACCCTAATCTCTGGTAATATTGAGAAACTCTATGCCTGATAGATACTGGGCTCCTGTATCATGGACAAAGTTTATAACCCAACGGGCCTATCTATAATGTTATACTAAGAATATTTTTAGCTATGTTTTCGATTCACAGTGCACACCCACACACACCCAAAAAAAAAAAGCCCCAAATTCATTAAAGAAAGAAAGGGCTAATTACAAAAATAGTTATCAAATTTTTGATGTTTTGAGAGAGGATTTTGATGATAGATTCTGCAGTTGTCTCCATTTTTGAAATAATGTTGTTCATCTTTTCTCTGAAAAGTATAAATCATAAGGAAATAATTTACATCTTCTCGTAAAAAATATAATAATATTATACTCACTTACAAAAGTAAATGAGAGTACAGTCGGAACCAGTTTACTGATTTTACATCCAAATCGTATGAAATGTGTTTCGCTTAATATACTAGTCATATTTGAATATAAAATATTTAAATATTATTAGAAAAAATAATTATTTTATTTAACATTAGAAGTGAGATTTTGTGGTCTGTATCCCACCAAAAAAGCCTTATATTAAAATGTTAGGTTTTTTAACATAAAAGCCCCTATTAAGTCAAGTCATATATTGCATTAGAGGACTAAAATGCAATATATGAAAGCTTCCGAACTGGATACAACCGGCGTAATAGTTCGAGGACATCGGTGTAATTTATCCTCATCGATTCATTGTTTACGCACGTGTGGAAAATCGTACCTTCAGATCCCATACGAGTTATCGGGTTACGCCTTGTCGAATACCCGTTAACCCGAATCCGCTTCGTTTGCCCATCCTCGCCCGATACCAAAACGAACCCCTTCCCTCTCCCTCTCTCTCCCCTCCTCCTCCAAAACCACCGCTTAAACCCTACGTCCTCTTCCTCCTCCCCTACCCCCGCAAAAACCCTAGCGCCCACCTCCACAGCCTCCGAACCCCCGCGCCCAATCCTGAGCACCTCCGGCGGGAGTCTCCGGCGAGGAGCGCCGCGAGCGCGATCTCCTCCTCCGCGGCGATCGCGGCGGGGAGGGGCCGCGCGGGAGAACGAGGTCCGGGACGCCGCGGAGGAGGAGGAGGAGGTCGCCGTCATCGGATCTTTGGGTTTTCATGGGAATGTGTGAATGAACGGTTGATTTGTTTTTTTTTTTTGTTGATTTTGCAGGGAAATTGAGGAGGAAGAGAGAGGAAGGGGAGGCGTGTCGATAACGCGTAATGTTTTTGGGGTTCGCGCTATCTCGTTGCAAGGTAAAATTTTTATTTTGAAATTAAACTTAAATTTAAGACCATTTGCGCAAAATTTATCATGAAATTTGACTCTTAATGTAACTTAACTTCATCTCTTTACTATTGATATTACGTGATGTTTGATAGGAGTATTCAGTTAAAACAATAATTGAGGTTTGTTGCATCGGTGGTAATGATTTGAATTTTTATGCGAAAGATGAAATTTTGCAATATGATTAGTACTACTGATTTCGGTTGCTAGTTTGAAACTTTGAATTCAATTTTTGTCGCCAATATGATTTTTTTTAAAAAAAATCTTTAAACATGTTTGTTGAAATGTTATAATGGTACTCCCGTGAGAGTTGAATTAGTGTGGTTCTATTCCACTCTATTTTTAACAATACTATATCTGAATTTTAAGTTTCAAACATGTCTTGCTAGTTTATTTCTTTCTTTGTTGTCGCAAACTGGTATCTATCACACAATCTGAAGAATTAAATGTTAATTTTGGTAGACAACCTGGTTTTAGCTGACGCTAATGTTCAATGCATTGAACCATCAATTGCAACAGATTACAATTTGTGACCTTACTGGAAATTTTGGGAGCTGAACGATCAATACAGTATCGATGTTCGACGAAGTGATTCCATCTGTTTTGGGTAACTCTTTAAGTTTTCAATCGATACTGTCGTTCAAAATTTAAGCAGCCAAACTATTGGAAGCTTTAACGACGAGTGTCAGAAAACTAGTAAATAGAAAATGAGGAGACTAAATCTTTTTTTGTTGTTTGGATAAAAATTTGAGGGAACCAAAGAATAAGAGTGAACAATTCCCAATCATTGCATTCTTATCAAAAGAAAAGGAGAGAATAGTAATAACAGTATCAAATCTTTCTCCCTTTTCCTTTTTTTAT
Source organism: Puya raimondii (assembly GCA_016920855.1). Classification (NCBI taxonomy): domain Eukaryota; kingdom Viridiplantae; phylum Streptophyta; class Magnoliopsida; order Poales; family Bromeliaceae; genus Puya; species Puya raimondii. Next base: position 69,330,544 of record JABWPP010000049.1, read on the forward strand.
ACGTTCAAACGACATAACAGAGAATCATTTTTCTCCCTTTTCTTTCTCCTTTTTTTTTCTCCTTTTTTTTTTCCTACTGTTTCCTCATTCTTTTCTTCCAAACCGAGCGCAAAACTGATTTTTCTCTGAAGAAACAAAACCTGATGAAAATTACAAGCACTCGACATGAGGAAAACGCATATTCACACCGTTATCCATCGACAGCATCCAAGCCCTCTTAGTACCATAACCAGTCCCCCAGATACGGCGGGACAAAAAAAGGAAAAAGAAATCTGTAGCTCTACGCCATCAAGTGCAGCACCTCTTTGGCTTCCTAGTGTCTTCTATGGCGCGACGAGGAGAATGATGAGGAGCCAGTAGAACCGCGCGAGGAAGACTTCTCGTAAGGTGGCTGGAACCCAATGTTCTCCACGGCACCAACGGTCTTAAAAAGTCGTTTATTCAGCTCCTCCACCAGGGTCCGGTGCAACAGCTGGCTCCGCACATCCACCATCGACCGGTTCTTCATTATTCTCCGCCCGTCCGCCGCCGGCCTTTTGCCTCTGCTGCTAGCGCCCATTTCACGAAAGTGGGGCTCTTGTAGTATGTTGCATTGCTTGTGTAGTTTGGAGGCGAGGGAGGTCGATGTCTCTGCCGCTGTATTCCCTTTGGGGTGGAACCTTGTAATCGACTCGTGGCTGCTTGGACCGGGCTGAGTCTGAGCCTCTTTCTGGACCAGGGTTGTGTCAATATCTTGTTCGTTGGCCGAGTAGTAGTTTATGGCAGAGTACTTGCCGGAGTGTGTGGAGCTCATGTCGTCATCATCAGGGTGAAGTACATCTGCACAAGAGGTTAATAGAAGAGGTAAATGACTTGATAATTATTATAATCGGGTGCTTCTGTGACATAATGAAACTTTATGTAGTTCTGATTGAAGGAAAAGTAGTCTGATGCAGAGTGATCTATGGGCGTAAGAAGAAGGCTAATTACCTGGAAGCCAGTTTTCTTGATGAGACTTTCCCTGTTGGCAAAGGAAACCTTGATAAGGCCCTATACCAAGTAATGACCCTTGTGAGGAGGTAGGGGAGGACATGTAGTAGAAAGGGTGATTGTTCTCATCTTCGTCCTCGTATCCATATTTGTAGTCCTCAGGTGGGCCGCCACCATTCCAACGTGGCACCAGAATGGAGATCTCTTGCGCTATCATCTCTGCGATCTCCGACGGCTTCCGATCAGTGATCTCCAGTTCCCTTACCATCTCATTCGCCACATCAATAGGTGTGTCGCTCATGATGTCAAAGGGGAAATATATGTTCCTCACTTCACCTAAATAGACAAAACTACACCTTTATTAGTACATTATGACTTTGAACTTTTGCATTTTGGTGTATATTAGCATGTAACAAATGTATAAATATGCATATTAGTGACTAAATATCACAGCATAATCAACTAAAAGATCAGCAATAGGGTTCTCTTATGTTTTAAATGAATTAAGTGCTCTAGCACTCATCTGATGTAATTTTTCCTATTTTATTTTTATTTTATCTCTCACTCCTATATATTCCATAAAGATCATGTACGCATCTGCCGAAGCTCCCAACCTTAATGGTTTTTTTTCCCCAAAAAAAATAGAAGTTTGTATATCAACTATATTTCATAATGCAACCGATGTTTTGCACCTTGTTCATCAGCAATCTGTACTTTGAGTATGATGGCATCATCATCCGGATCCATCCTGCCTGTGATTGTCATGTCAGTTCTCTTCCCTGCTGATATAGGCTTACAAACCTCCAGTATATGCCCAGGATTGATACTTTCGTCCATAGCGGTACGCTTAATTGCTTGATTTGTCAAGCTCGGCATAGGACCAATATGGTCATCCAACAATAGAAAAGGATCGAGGAGAAGCTCTCTGGCTGACGACCTTTTCGAGGCGGTCGCTAAGCACCGACTGATGAGCCGCTTGGCCTCGAGATCTTGAATTCTGTAGTAGGCATCAGGCAACTTACCCTGTACATAAATCGAAAGCAATTCAGAATTTAAGTGATGAAATTTTATAGAAGGATAAGGATGAAGCAATTTAGTGACTTACAGAAGTAACTTTCTTGTAGATTTGCGCAGGGTTCGAGCATTCGCTGTATGGGTACTCGGAAGTAAGCATTTCGAGCATGCACATGCCGAAGGAGTATATGTCCACGAGTTCATTGTAGTCTTCTTCGTAGAGCTCGGGTGCCATGAATTCTGGAGTACCTGCAACAAGGTGATATTAGGTGCTAATGCCCATGCCCTTCTAATTGAATAGTTCAACTATGTATAAGACCATTCGTTTCCAGTAATGTGCATCATCTATCAGTGTGATCAAAACTGAAACAGACTGGTTTCCTAATCTTTTCTTCATTAGAGTAGAAGAGTAGTTTGAGTCCTTAAAGCAAAAACAGTTCTATATTTCAGAAACACTTTTGCGGAAGCTCCAGGTGAGCCAAATAGACCCTTGATTATTATCGTAAGCTTAGATGACAAAAAATATAATTTATGTGAAGAGGTAGGAAACAAGCTGATTAAGCTAAAAGTATAAGCTTTATTGCCTATAACACTGTGTGCAGATTGTGAACCGCGGAGCACCGCCGCAAGTCCGAGATCGCCAATCTTGACCTGCCCGAGATGGCCGTTGACGAAGATGTTATCACATTTTAAATCCCTGTGGATTACTGGAGGGTCGTGACCGTGCAGGTATACGAGCCCATGCAGGATCTGGCGAGCCCAGCTCTTCACGGCTCTAATGTCGACTCGTCGGTACCTTTGTCGATACCTGAATTCCATTATTTTGAATTATTATTGATCGCAAACTTGTTAACATGTTACATGCTCTAACAAAAAGAAAGAAGAGTAAGGTTTGGTGTCTGTTCTTCTGTATGAAATAATACCAAGCTTGTCCACATGAAAGTTTCGATAATGTTAAACTCAACATGATCCGGTGAAACATACTCTCGGAGGGTGCCCGAGGTGAACATCTCGGTGATGAAGTTGAAGGTCCGCTTATTGACGTCGATCCACGAGGTGTGGAACCTTATAATGGACTCATGGTGGAGAGTGCTGAGGAGGTGGACCTCGGAGTACATGCGCTGCAACGCCTCAGGTGTTCGCAGAACGTCGCAGAGCTTCGCTTGGTTCCACGCCACCTCGATCCCGTTGAGCTCGTCGAATGCTCTGAAGCTGCGGAAACCTCAGTTAAGGAACTCATGCTTCATAACCACCAGGAGTAAGTATCCAATATCAGTGATATATGTTTGTGAAAATAAATTAGAATGAATTTTTCTGCGAGAAGGATACACTGTCTTCATGGCTCCTTTCCCGAGTACTTCGTCGAACTGCAAGTATATGTAAACACCATAGTCAATGCTTGGATTAGTATGCTTTTATGCATTCTTTTTTTTTGGCAATAAATTGTATTGATATTATAATCTCTATAAAGTTTGATCATTGTTCTATTTTCATTGATACCTTGGTGTTTTTCCAAATGATTTTTGACACAATTTATGTATACTATCAATCCAAAGCTTACTATATTACTGTGTAAAATGGAAAGATGTGCCTACTACTAAAAGTTCTTTTTCTTTTTGGCTCAATATCCTCCTATTACTACAAAGTAAAATTGTTTGTTTGTTTTGATTTATATAAAGTGTGAGCATAATGTGTGTTACAACCAATAAGGTCATGGATGAATATTATTAGTAGGAGATGAACACTTGCACCCAAAATGGCTCCCACATAACACATTCCATATCTATGATGTGTCCCACTCAAATCTTAGAGCATAAGCTTATGCTAGCCACCTATATCACACCTCCAGGGTTTTTAGTTTCCTTTTTCTATCAAATATAACTTTACCAACCTCTTTGTCTCTGATTTTTATGATTGGGAATTAATTAGTTGATATTTACAAAACCATCTTTCCAAGAGAGATCATATTTTTGAATCTGATCAAATTCAGTGACTGAATAGTAACCAAATTCAATGAATTCATCGACGAGCATCAAAATCAGCTATTGTATTTTCAATTTACTTCACTTAAAAGATAACAAGAGTTTAAACTTATTTATGTAAAAAAAAAAAAAAAATTGTTTACAATTTTGGCTTCTTTTCCTCAAGATGTAAGCCATGTTCTAGAAGATCCTTCCACTTATATTAAAGCTAATAGGGTTGACTATGATCATATTATTATAGTGATTCGTGTTAGGATCTAGTCCTATTAATTATTAGAATAGTCCCAACCAATAATTTTTTAATGTAAATTTAAACTTACACAATCGTGATACAGAACTACTCTACTTAATAACTCAATTATTCGATGATATTAATTAGTACTAAGTTACATATATATTACATGAAACAAAAATGCAAAAATAAAGTATCTTATAAGAACATAGATAAAAATTAGCATGTAGCACATAAAAATAGAACAAAACCAATTGGTGAGACGTGCACATCAAATATAGCTTCAACTTTTTTATTCCAAAAGATCAAAAAAAAAAAAAAAAAAAAAAAAACACCTACTAAACCACTAAAATGATCCATTTGAGTTAAATTAACTAAGTAAAGAGATGTTAAGAACTTACACGCCCGTATCGGCCGGTCGGATCGGTCTCGACGTACCCGTTGTCGTCCATACCCCTTGCTGTTGCCTCAAACATGTCGTCGACTCGTTCGAAGCTTATCGCGACGCAAACACGAAGAAAATTGAAAAAAACAAAACAAAACTACGAACTGAAAGCAGAAGCAGAAGCAGGAGCCGGCTGACTAAGACGTCGACGACCAGAGCTCGATCGAAGGAGAATTCATGCGAAGCTCGTGCGCTAGATTCGCGGCTTCCCTTCGCCGAAGAGGAGCCAGAAGAGCCTCGAGCGGTCGATCCCGAGCATGATCCGCGCCATGTCGATGACGACGAAGACCGCGCGAGAGGTCGAAGAAGCGCCTCGCTATCATTTGACGTAAACCCCGCGTTCGTGCGCTAGAGATGGGAGAGATCCTTCCAACTCTCGAGAATTTTCCTGGTGGTGGAATTTGAGTCTAGTGGTGTTGGTGGTGGGGATAGAAATGTTTGTACGTTTTGGGCCTGTCACGTAGGTGGATATTATGGGAATGAAATGGGAAAGTTTTGGAGGGATATTATTGCTTGGTGGGGGGCGTTTTGGGAACAATGATGTGGGGATTTAAACTTGAAGAATCTGTGTCTACGCTTTGATAACACCATTTGTGGAAAACAAGGAAAAAGGGGGGTTGGAATGGAATTAATGAGTGAAAAAAGGTTCCAAAGATGAGTGAAAAGGTTCCTCCTCTTTGGAGATAGTGAAAATATGAGAGAGAGAGAGAGAGAGAGAGAGAGAGAGAGAGAGATTTTATAAGAAGAGAACTATTTGTGATGAGATTAGAGAGAGAAGAGGGGGAGGGGGAGGAGAAAATAAAAAAAGGGGTTGTGACTAGGGAAGATGGGGACTTTTGGGTGAGCCGAGTGCGTCTGTATATCTGTACATTATAAATTTATTTATGTATCTTTTAATATATTTTGTACTTTTGTTTTTTTTGATCTGGCCGCCCATAATATTTAACGTCCCTACTGCGTTGTATTTTCTTTTTCCTTTTTCTTATTTGACAGTTGAATAATTTGGTTTCAGTTTGAGAATATTTTGCCAGTAAGTTTGTTGATTTATTCTATTAATATATTTCATATATTAAAGTAAAAATTCAAGTAATAAAAAGTGAGATGCTCGATCAAGATGGGACATTTATAAAGTTGTCTATCAGTATAATCTTCATTATATTTTAGCCCTACTTATCTCTTCCTTTTTTTTTATACTTTTGACAAAACTATTTTTCTGGGTGTTTAAAAATAAAAAGTTTTGAAGCGTTTCACACTGGCCCAAAAAAAGAAAAATTCTAATTTTGAGCTTCGATTCTATACCAGAAGAAGCATGTAAGGGAAATTTTTGAGCGGTGAAAACTCACAATTAAACAACACTACATCCTATATTAGAATCAAATAGTCATTTTAGGTTATATTTGGATGTCACAATAAACTATCTGATGATAACTTATGCGTTATAAAAAATTTTCATTTGATCACAAGCCAGATGTTCGATTTGAGCTCTTTAGAATGTGTTAGCAGCCATGATTTGGTAGTATAGTGTATTTATTTACAAAATAATTTTTATTATTCTGAAAAAAAATAATTTGAAGAGCTGACATGATATATCTTTATACATGCTTTATTGTACAGCTCTTATATTAAACCTTCTAATTTTATAAATAAATAAAAAATATGTACTAAATAAAATGTTTATGCATCCAATTCAGCAGACTCTTGGTGATGGGATAGGCGGGGTTTACAGGAGTTGTGGTCCTATTTTTTTTAAAACAAATTATCTATCAATACAAAGATGTTTTTGTACGATTCGAAGTAAAGAGCTCGAATCTTGTTTCTTGATAAGTTTTAGCATCCACGATTTGATAGCGTAACGTATTTCACATTCCAAAACAATGGATTGAGACCGAGTATAGTATGCACCATTCGTCACATTTAATTACACATTTCATATATCAAGTATAGTACATATTTTTTGAATAAATTAAAAAGAAAAGATTAACAAAATTTTTATTAATACAATAGGCAAGGCCTATGTGGCCCAGGTCTGAATCGTAGGGTGGTGCACGGGTGTACGGTACACCAGGTGCAGCGGATGATTCAGCGAGGTGGCCACGTGGCGTTAGAAGCTGGGGAACGGCACTTCGAGATGTGGGGCCCACCAGATTGTAACGGGGGTTTGTGGTGGAGGTGGTGGGGGAAAGGATCCGGTCCAAACGTGACGTGGACTTTTTTTTTTGTTTTTGTTTTTATTTTTATTTTATTTTTGTTATTTAAGGGTGCTTTTTTTAAATGTGAAAAATGCTATCTGTATACATATAGTTAGAGAAAAAAATTTATAATTCAAACATTCAAAAATTTACAAAACTTTTTTAAGTATTTAGTAAATAAAATTAAAATAGTAAATAAAAAAGTAAAACTCTCGGATAAAAAATGTGTAAGATTTATTCTATAAATATCTTTCTGTCATTATTGTATATATGTACTTTTTAATATGGAAAAATATCTTACGCCCCACGCGAGTAGTACGGTTTCGTGAAACGCTTGTGTACCCTTTGAGGACTCCAATGATTTTTAGTAACTTGTTTATTAGAGTAAATTTTAGTTTGCCTACTGTAGTTTAACATATTTTTATTTTTATCACTTTATAATTTAAAAGTTATAATTAAGTATTTTATAATTTATTTTTATTTTGTCGTAAAAAGTTATCATTAAACAGTATCATAGTAAAGCTGCACAACGATGAATTATCAACCTGTGATACCATATTTAATAGTTGGTCCATACAATAAAATCAAAATAATATCACATAATAACTAAGTGGGAGTTTTCTTATTTTACTATTCAGATAATATTTTATTAAACAACGCTGTACCAAAAAAATCAGACACCTATAAACTAGAAAAGAGTCTAAGTGGGTTTTGGTCTTTTTTCTCTTTCTAAGAGATGAGCCTTATCCATTTAATGTGACATATATCACTGTGTTGAATTTGTGGCACATGTGAGTTAAATGGTTTTGGATGTTATGATTCATCCTAATACTTTTTTGTCTGGGTTTTTTAGTTTTGGCTTATTTGGTTACTTAATTATTTATTCATCTTAATGGGATGGTTGTGTTAATTAATTCAGATTACACTGTCTTTTAGTTTCCTTAAATAAAAAAAAAAGATTTGTGTCAAACTCATTGAATAAAAACTAAAAAAATCAAGGCCTGAATAATCTATATAACTAGCCTCTATTTTGAAACATACCTAAGGAATAGGTCTTGCTTTAGGATAAATAAGTAGGCTTCTATTATTATTATTATTATTATTATTATTATTCTAATCTTTGATCGTTACCGTCGGTCCCATAACCCGTTCAGTCCTAAAGTAATCTGTTAGTTTTAGAAAGATGAAGAATCAAATTCCGTGAATATGCACGTCTCGATTCGAATTCCCTAATATCTAAATTTTTTCTGAATAAGATCACTGTGTTAGACAATGGTTCTTATAAGCTTATATAAAATGTGAAACTGGACTCGAAGTACGAAACCTAATTTTTTATTATATTCCATATTTTACTATTTGATCTTGATACATGCTTGACTTTAATATGGAAATTGAATTGTTATATATGTAGTTAACTTCCATTCAACTTGAAAAAAAAAAAAAAAAAAAAAAGAATAGAAAAAAGTTGCTGCTAAGGCCCATTTGATAACCCTAGAGATGTGCCTACTTATTGATAAAAATTAAATAAAAAATGGATAGTAAAAGGATTTTAGTTTGTGCCAACCCATAATTAAATTAGGCCAAACCATCAGGTTCAAGTATAGGTATTTTATTTTATTTTTTAAAAAGAAAAATTTATGGTATTTGTGTTTCTTTGGTACTCTTTAAATTCAAAAATTGCTCCTAATTATTAAAAAAAAAGGAAAAAGAAAAGGTCACATGGGTTTCTTAACCAAATTGATAACTTATACATGCCAATGTAATTGTGGAAATAAATGAATTAGATCATTATTTCAAAGCACCCACATGACGTATTCATATGTAAGATCATGAATTTGATCTTTCATATCACCAATAATTACCACAAATTTTAAAATTTAATATTTGTCCTTTGGTGTAATTAAGGGCCAATTACCCACTTTATTTTGTTCTTTTGTGACCTTTTTCCTCGGTTTAAACTTGTTTGATCTTTTCTTTCTTGTTTTTCAAAATATAAATATTTCACTAGTCTTTTTTTTAAAAAATATGAACATTGAGCTCAGACGAATCACGATTTTTCAGTAGTTAATTACTGATAAAATTAAAAAGTAAGATCTACGATCAGAATAGAGTCTTCGCAAAATTAAACCGACATCTTACTTCATATAATAAGAAATAAAAGTACAAAAGCTTTTTCCTCCTTTGTTTATGGACAAACACTGTATAAAAATGATAGGAACCTAACCCCAAATCATATGACACTTTATGCTTTTAAAAAGATGCCTCCACTTAATAAAATTCCTCCCCTAAATCAATTTTTTCCACTATTTATGGGGCCCATAAATTCATTGAAGGGCCCCTCATGCATGAGTGGCATTGACCAAAATTATATTTTTTTTGATACTCCACTTTCTTGGTCAAACTTTAATAATTTATATATAGTTTTAAACTATTTTTTAAAATTATACAAACTATAATTTATCATATTTTAGAGATATCAAGTAGAACTATTGATAAAAGAATAATGCATATATAGTCAATACCTTTATAGTTTATACATAAAACAGATAGATAAATTATATTAAGTGTACTAACCAGAGAAACAACCAAAGCATGATAGAAATATTATTTTTCAAAGTTGTATGTGAGGAATTAAATACAAAATATCTGACCCGTTGACCCTTTGGCTTTTCCAGCGATATGTCCGAGATCCACATCTATGAATTGAAGGGTCCGAATGAAAAAAGATTTCTGAGAGTTGTTTCATTTTTCTAAATTGAGAGGGTTCAGAATTGATTCTAAGACTATATACTCTAAAATTAAAAATTATTTGATAGAAAATAGTTTAAAAGCAGTTTTAATAAACTAACTTAAATTAGGATTGACCATGTTTATTTCTTCATTTATTTTCGCTAATGACAATTGTTAATGATATTTCTGAACAGTTCCTTATACATCATTTTTTAATAAAATTAGATACCAAACCATTCTAAAATCCGAGTTGCTCCCAAAATAGCGGGGTTAAATCTAGATATTAAAATTTAATAAAATTAGTGATAAAGTATGGAGAGCGAAAATGGCCAAACTCCTAATTCTCAAAATAACAATAATAATAATAATAATAATAGTAATAATAATAATAATAATAATAATAATAATAATCATTAGCCTTGTCCCATCACACAATTCCATTATCCCTTATATAACCCAAATAATCTTACCACGCGTTGTACTGTGGCAATAAATCAGTACATATCCTTTAGTCCCATCACTTTTTTGTTTGTAAACTTGTAATTAATTCATAGGCTTTAATTTCTCTCAACCATTAAAAGGGTGTGACCTTTCGAAATAATAATAATAATAATTTCACAAAGGTTGGCATGTAAGAAATTGGCGTATCTGTACATCTCATGCACTACATCTAATATTTGATATGTGATATAATAAAATAAAGATCGCACATTTCATGCACCACATCTGATATTTAATATTTAATTTTATAAAATCAAATTTTTTATCTGATAAATGTGATCCTCGACATCTAAAGAGGTCATGTATAAGAAATCTTAAGTTCTAAAGTAATTTTGGCAACATCTAGCTTCAAAAATCAATGGTATCGGTAAGAGTCATTAATATTTTTTTTACTGAAAAAAATATGTTAAAAACATTTAATATTTGATTCACATGGAACAGATATATTCAAAGTCTATGATATGGAATGCTAAGAGTTTTTACACGCCACAAATACATTAAGAATATTTTTCAATTGTCTTCTATCAAAACAATCTTTTGGCATAAAACCAAAGTCAGCCTCAGTTCTAAGAGCTCTTCAATAATTTTAAGAGGTCGTGAGTTTAATTTCCACATCCACTATAAATTTCCATTCGAAATATTATAATTTCTTCTGTTACTTCTTCAGTCAATATAGATGGCGTGTCTATTAGATCTTCACCATACAAATGAGCAAAGCAGTATAAATTTCTAGTTGTATATTTTATTATCTCTTCCATTACTGCTCCGGTCGATGCATATAGCATAGCAGGTTCGCCAGATTTCGACCGTGCACTTCAACAGGTCAGTGTAGAACATATTCAATAAATTATATTCTAATTTCGAGACTTCTATAATAAAATTTTAGTCGCTTGGAGCATGAGATATGACATACACCAGGTCCATGCAATAGTTTCTCTTTGACATACACTTTTGTCGCATGTTTTTCTTTTTAACCTGAGAGAACTGTTTCATTTATTTTTTAAAAATATATTTAGTTAGAAATATGAATTAACTAAGGCTTCGTACTCGGGATATCGAATATCAACCATTAAGTTCTGAGCCTACTGCGCTGGGTAAGGTCGGTCGGTTTTGTCGCACGCAATGATTGAGTGGAAAGAAAATTAGGTTTCACGCCGCGAGTGGGGCCCGCACCTTATCAATAATTGTACCTTCGTGGGCCCCACAAGGCCTAGGATTGGTGGGCCCAGATTTGGGCCTCAGAAGATCTTCGATTGAGAAAGCCCGATCCGTTTGATCCGGATTTACCACACACTATTTTTATTATTATTTTTATTTATTTATGTATTAAAAAAACATAGATTTTTTGCTTCAGGATTGCCCAATTCTTTTTTTTTATTTAAGTCCAATTCAAAGAAATTATAAAAATATCTTAACTCCTATGCGGAAATTTAAATTTTAATAATATTGTCATTTTTTGTTGGAAAAGGACTTAGAAAAATCATGATCAGGGTATACTACTGCATTTGAATAATCGACCATCCTTAAAGAAAAAAAAAGAAGAGAGAGGTCAATTGTAATTTGAATTGTAATTTGAATTGTTACTTTTTATCAACCATTAATCTCTGAATCTTATTATTATTATTTTTAATGATCACCAATCACAGGAAAACCAATCAATTCAAGTCCCCCTTTTTTTTTCTTTTGAACAATTAAAAAAATTAATAAAATTCAGGAAATTATAAAAATTTATCATATTCTTTTCCCCTCTAAAGCTTGGCAAATAGATGAAAATTGTTTGTCAAATTAGGAGGTCTTTGGTTCCCCAGAAAATTATAAAATTTTCTTTTTCAAGAAATATTTTTTATGAAAAATATTCTTTCGTTTGTAGCGTAAAAAATTCCTAAAATAAAAAAGAGAATTTTCCATAAAATGTGAATTTTTTTTTCTTCCAAAAAACTACTTTTTCTTGGGAACCAAATGGACGGAAAATAACTTTTTAGTGAGAATACTATTTTTCGAGATTTTTTTCACCAGGGAATGAAAACTGTGACGCCCCAACTTTCCAGGGGGTCACCTATTTTAGGACTACTCCCGTCCTAGTACGCTCAACTCTCTCAACCTTTTGGGCCTAGCCACCACCCAAAATGCTTAAGCCGGGTTGAGAGTTTAGCCATATTATATCTTATATATAGGACTACCTGGGGTCTCACAATGAACATCTCTCTCTCTCTCTAATAATGCAATTAAAAAAATGCAATTCAACTAATAATTCCCTATTATTTAATAATCATACTCAACTCTTTACTTTATTACATAGTCAAAATGTCTTCAAATAGATTCCTTTTTTTTTTAATCAGATCACACAACAATGCCCCTAGTTCTTAACTAAACAAAACACATGACAAATTTTGGTAAGCGTGAATAACTCTTATTTCTCTCATAAGTTTGCAAACCAAAAAAGATTTAAAAAAAAAGAAGAAAAAAAGATGCAAATATAAGAAAATTTTACTAGCTCGAAACACACTGGTAAAACTACAAATTAGAAGAAGCATTTTAGTGTGTTTTGAATGATAAGAGTTGGTGATTAGCTCGCCGACGACAACGTTAAATAACTAAAAATTAGGCTTTAATTAATTTTTTTCCATCCCCATCAATAATAAAAATAGCTTCATTCCACATCTACAATAATCCATTAAGATATTACATCTCTTGAACCCCTACCCCAAATATTCTAGTATCATTATTGCTACTATTTTAATGAAGTTATAAGCCAAATACTTAATATGTCTCCAAGTACTTAAATAATACATTTGAAACTGTTTATTAATTACAACTGGAGTTATCTGAGTCATTTACAAGTACCTTTTGATAGATAATAAATGAATAAACAATTCTAAGATGCTATTTTATATAGCTAATCATGACTATTAAAATACAAATGAAACTAGGCCTTAACCATAATAAAAAAAATATGCAACTAAGGTTGGATGGAGAGGTACTCTAAATTGATGGTTAGAAAAAAAAAATTCCTTTTTTTTATTTTTTTTCTTGCTTTTGCATATAGAGAGATTACTTGGTCAAACGCAAAGTCAAAAGGAAGGAGAAAGATGGGAAATTTAATTATTTGTGAAACACATACGTAGGAATAGGATTAAACCAAGAAGAATCATGTATTATATGTAATTTCGACATGTTTTTAATTTTGATTAAGGGTAATATCATAAAGTTTATTGCTGTGCTAGTTTCCTATTAGATCAGTCTTTTGGATAACGCATTGTATAGGACTTAGTTCTTTAGACCGTAAGAAACTAATATACTATACCGATAGAGAAATGCTATTTGTGCACCCGAAAGTCGGGTGTAAATCTTATGCCTGACCAATCCTGAGCTCTTAGATCGATGGAAAGAATATAAAATTTGCACCCAAATTTTTGGGTGCAGAGGATTCATTGCAGAACGATACATTTGTAAACCCAAAAAATAGATATAAATCATACACTCTATTTATTCAAAAACTATTATTTCATGCTTGTCTTTTTTTTAATATTAAAAATTCAAAAGATTGTTTAAATTTTTGGACCGATGGGTGTATAACAATACTGTCACCTTTTTGTTGTCCAAATAGTATTTTTCTTTTATATATATATATATATATATATATATATATATATATAAAAGGCCAAAATCTTATCCACGTATTCAATTCTAAATTTTCAACGCCTAGGAAAATGTAGGGTCCTAATGTAATGTGTAGTGTGTGTATATATATATATATATAAAACTAAGTCCAACATTTAGTTGTTAATTGTTGTACAATTTTTTAAGTTTTAGTCCTGAGAAGTTATATTTTATAACATCAATTTTTTATTCTTTTCCCCCTTCTCATTTTTTTTTAACAATTATTTTTGCAGGATTATAGAGTTGAATCACTTATCTGTTTCTCTCAAGCCTAGACCACCAAAACCTGTTTATTTATCAACTCGTTATACAAAGCTTAACTAAGCACATAAATTTACATTTGCTGTACAAAATTTTAGATTTTTCTTTTTTATTTTGCTAATTCAAGTATCTCATATATCCTATAACATTTTAGTGCACAAAACTACAAATACACCTCAAATTAATGACTTATAATTGCCGATTTGGCTTTTCTTCATCAATAAGATAATTACCAATTACAAACTAAATGCTTGTGTCTTATTCTTATGATGAGTTTTTTCTTTAATGGTATCTTGTACTTAATGAAACACATGACTAAGCTTGATACAAGGAACCAAGTAAAATAACAATGAATTGTACAATGTGGGATGTGAGAATCTCCCTTGTGCAACACAATGGCAATAACTAAGTACAAATCAAAATAATGTGTGAATCACATTTTACATTTAAATATCTTAATTAAGGACCGCGTTTGTTGCAATTGTTTCAACGTCAAGATAAGCTAAGAGGGGGGTCCTGAAAAATTATCACCTGCCCACGAGGATCGTATGAATCATTGGTGCTAACCACCGTAAAACCTCTAAGTGACAGAAAGAGACAACCGATTCGCTTAAAGTATACAGACACATCGTTAACGAGTCTCGATTACGATTTCACTCAATCTAATCTCCGCTAGGTAGACAGGTTATCAGCCTATGTGCCAATATATCTGTATATTCCTGCACTATATAACCAATATACTTAAAACATACAGACAGTGTTAACGAGTTATGATTATGATTTCACTCAATCTAACCTCCACTAGATGGACAGAATGTCATGATTATGATTTCACTCAATCTAACATTTGCTAGATGGACATGATGTCATGATTATGATTTCACTCAATCTAACCTCCGCTAGATGGACAGGATATCGGTTTATGTGCCAATACATCTGTATATCCCTGCACTATGCGTCCGTGTCTGTCCTATCCCGTATTTCAATCGCTATTGTGCATTTAAGTTGCAATCTTTTCTCAATCATACAAATTGGGACCAACGAGAAATGAAGATGTATCTTAAGTGGACCTGCACAATTTTGGGCCATGATACCAAATGTTAGGGCTTAATTGGACCTAATGTGCATTTATCCCGTTGATACCCCTAACTATCGCATAATAGCAGATGAGGCCATGGCATCCAAATATTATTTGATTTTTTGAATTTTCAACACATGTATATGGATCGTAAGCGCTAACCAATTATCCCAAAAGCACGTGCTGATAGGAAAGGCACACCCATCGCACTTAAGGGCTCAGCCATAGCACTCGCGGACTTCGACTTGACTCAACCTATCTAGACGTTGGGTCTATTATTAGGCCTCTTGCCGTTGGGTCTCTTGTGGATCACACCCCCACTCAACTTATTAGGCTCACCTAACTCAACTTATTTGTCTCATGAGCCTATTGTCACGGGACAAAAAGTTGAACCTATTTAAGCCCAATAATAAATAGCCAAGAATATAATGATATAATCATACAATTTAGATTGAATGGTTTGGAGTTTAAAATTTAGACATTATAATACTCTGACAACTTAACTACACATCTTCAATATGAGTTAATATTATGCACAAGTGCACGCATTCTCTTGCATGTGTATGATTAAAAATGCTAAATTTTGAATCTCAAATAAGTCGGAAATTTTCACAGGTTTGTTTGCATAAAAACACACGAGGATGCGCACATTCGAGAACCATAACAAAAGATGCAAATTATTGATTGCATTTTAAAGCGTATATAGCTGGAATAGCACAAGAACACTTTATTCCAGAGTTAATAATCTAAGTTCAACAAAACGAGCAGAAAACAAAGCTGAGCACATGAGTTACATTTAAACGAAAATATCTCGCCTGATACTATCATCATCATCATCATAATACACCGCAGACCGATAAAAGGTACTCCAATCAGGTAGCATAACTATTTCGACAAAATAAAAGCGACACTCGGGAGTATCTACACCGCCCCACGGGGGCGAAAATTGGGCTGCAGAGGGTTAAAGAAAACAGAAAAAGAAAAAAAAAAATGAAAAAAAAAAAGATTCAGCAATACACCTGATTAGGTAAGAAGCAAAGGGTGAAGACTAATAGCAAGAAGGAAATTATTAGAATGTACACTATGGTAAATTTACTGCAACAATCTATCGACACACATTGCGACCATTGCTCGAGCGAATATTGCACCAACTGGTCAGTATATTTCTTTGTTTTTTTTCTTTTCCTCCTTTTCTTTTGGGGGGTCTCACTTCTTTCTGTAACTGTTTCGCCTCCCATGTGTGAAATTTCTCCACTTCTCTCACCCCGATAAAGGAGGGAAGTCGCCGTCGTCTTTGAGCTGATACGGCTGCACTGACCTGCAAATTTCGTATTAAGAAACTTTTGAGAAGACGACGGACGCCATTAGATAAGAACGACAAATTCTACGATTTCAACGGACAGCACTTACAGAGTGTTAAAATGTCAGTAAAGAAACAGGGAGAAAAGGAATTGTGAACTAATTTGTCATAGGGATAAAGGGAATAAGATGTTTCATCTCGTAGAGCAACTATGGAGGTTCTGAACTGTAGCATGGATACAAACATGTATTTAATCATCATTAGCTAATGCTTGTTTTCCGACCCATGTGATATAATATGCACCCATCATGGCGAAATGCCAGCCAATTTCATTATGGCCTGTTTTGCTCAGATGGAGCCTCTGCAAAAGGTGCTGCTTGAGTAGAGCGCTTTAGATAAACACTATCAGGTTTTTTGTCGCCTACTTTTGGGGCTCAAAACACCTTCGCTGCTTCGCCCACACAAAAGCTCCAGGCTTTTTTATATGCCACATGCTTGGTTTCTCCTCTACGGCACAAAGAAGCAGCTCAACAAGCTAGCCCAATGTTGTGCTTCGGCTATTGGTAAAAAAAACCTTTTTAAACAAGTGCAAATTTATCAAGCTTAAGAGGAAAGAGGTATCATGGGCACCTTAGATGTTTCGGCTTGATATTGACACTTCCAAAGTTTCTTCTTTGATCACTGCTGGTTCTAGAATCGGTAACAAAATACAGACCTTCCTGAGCTCTAACGTGTTTTGAAATGTATACCTGACCTTCAAAAATTCTGATATTCCTACTTAACCTTGCAATGGTATCGATGCAAGTAGTTTTTAACTTTCTTATAGGATATTCTGTTACTAGACAGAATATTTCGTAGATTTTCTGAAAATAAAAAAAAAAACTGTGATATTTGGTAAGAAAATCAAAAAAAATCTAATATTCAGGTATCCATATAAGAATTCGCTGTTAGTTCAGAGAAGGTCTGTGCACTCTTTACCTAAAAGGTGAGAAATTTTCTTCTAAATTGTTTACCTTTCACGATTGGAGTTCATTCCAACTCTTTGCATAGGGCTCGCAGGGCCGGAGACCTGAGTGTGAGGGTGTACAGAGTCCAGTCGATTGCCGTGTTCTGGCGAGGCAACTCCAACTTGAACAGGACCAAAGGACCCGAACTCAAGTTTGCTCTCTTGTGGATGCACAATACCATTTCCATGCAAGACACCCCTCGGGCTATGGCGAGAAGAGTGTGGTATCTCTTGAAAAGTAGGTCTTCCATGGCCATTTCTGGCTGGAACTTGAGCTTGCATTGGTGGAAGCTCGGGACCTGCTTCTTCTGCAGAGATGGTGTCTGTATGCATGTCCGCTCGGCCATTGTAGCGCGATTTTAGCTGATGATTTGAAGCCAATGAGTTCTTTCCTCTTCCGGGGGACGGTCTCTCCTTATATGACCGGGAATTCTACAAAATTAGAGGTCAGAGATTTGCTTGGGTTAGCCCAACATAAGTATATAAGCAAACAATTAACCTTATATACTGTAGTATTCCAAAAGAATCAACAAGTTGAATCCGCACATGCATCAGACTATCAAAACCAGAACTCACCAGGATCCTTAGCTTCAAAATTTGACAACTATGTCCTTGGAAGTCCACAGGTTATCCTAAACACTATTTTTCGTCTAAAGAAGTAATGTCTGCTTGAGCATGTAGTAGAAACGTAACCACAATTATGCAGAATTATGATGCAGGAAAATAAAAATGAAAGCTTAGGAGTGACAAAATCTGACCCTTGATTTCTCTCATCATTTCACAAAATAATTTCTCTCTCGTCATTTCACAAAATAATTTCTCTTCTCCATTATGTGTTTGAATATTTTTTATATCCATTAGCATAAAATAGCAGCCTAATTGTTAAATTTTAAAGGTTAAAGATCTAAGTGCAATCACGTGAAGTTCCAGGAAGGGCAGTGCACTTCACTTAAGGCAAAATAAACCAATGCAGGTACCCTGCAGAAGATCTGCTTACAGACAATGCACAACAAGCACACAAAAATATTAGCTCACAAGAACACCATATAAAAGCTTGAGTATAACATACCGTGTTCGGAAAGTATGTGCCTGTTCCCCTTGGCTTAGGAAGATCTTCTGTGCCATAAGCACCGGATAGTATAGGGTGATTCACATAATAATAGCCAGGCGGATATGCCACCCCGGGAATCACTCCATTTGGTGCAGCAGGCAGATACATATTCCGCCGATGCAGCCCATTCCACGAGTGCTTGTTCCGGAATGGCACATGGGCCGGTCGATGAAATGGAACAAAGACCGGGCCCACCACATAATCTTGGCTCCCCTGAGCAAACAAAAGATTTCTAAAATGGAGGTCATAATCTCCGGTGAGATCCGACAAATTGTTGAACTTAGGGCTCTCATTTCCCTCCCCCTCTTTTCTCGCTATCGAGTCTAGGGGATGTGATTCTTCTGATAAACAAGTATTCCGACTTGACGTTGTGGGCCCATCAAATGAGCCTATTGAAGAATTAAAACTTCTCGGCGATTCAATCTCATAGCTAAGTAGTTCGTTCTTTGTACTATAGTTCGGATTGAAAAAGTGATGGGGCGTGTAATAAGCCATTCCAGATGGTGAAGGTATTCCAGATGGTGACGTCACTGTTTCACCAGTTGATGGCGAAGCCCTAGAAGTTTCATCACCGGTTCTTGAATTAGAAGCTCCCTTGGTTGTGAACTCTCTGGCATCACCCGCCAAACGACTGCCTGAAACGACAATTCCTTCCGCTATACCATTCGGTTCAAATTTGGTAGGTTCAATGGAGAGGTCCTTCCCCAAACTTGAGATGCTGAAGTTATTCAGCTGCTCATAAAGCACTTCATGGGAATCACTGGTTGGTGAAGTTAAAACCGAATTATCTCGAAAGCCCCTGTCGCCGTTCAAATCTGATGAATTAAAACCGATCCAGCTGTGATTGATTGATGTAATGTTCGGACGAAAAGGAAGGGCACCTTGCACATCTGGTCTTTCTCCACTTCCATGCCTCTCCAATGTGTTTTTAAAGAACGTATTGACTTCAATTTTGATTCTCTCAGCAGGTAATTCAAGTATGTTCGCAAGCTTTCGGGCACCAAATACAAATGCGCTACGTATACGGAAAAAGTTACCTGTAGGTTGTATTGTTGCCCATAAGAAAAAGCAAATTGGACTTGTAGCAATATAAGTCAGGCTAAACATCAGGTAAATCTTATTTGTTTTCGAAATAAATATTGACGATGACAAAACTGTGAGTTAATGCTTATGACTGAAAATAATATAAGGGCTCTCTTTATAACATATAGAACTCTTGATAAAAATGTTTTTTTTTTCAAAAATCAATGCTTATGCATTTACAGGTCAAGTGTTAGGGCATATTTTTCAGTTAAAATCAGGTTAGGGTCCGTCTCAGTCTGGTATTAATACTCAACAAGTTAACATTGAGATTAGAAATCCAAACACAACCAACTTCCAGAAATTTTCAATTCAGGTACATGTCAGATCAACACCACTTTGCACTTGCAGCCATAAATGGAATGACACCCACAAAATTATAAACAAAGAAAAAAGACAAACCTTTGCTGACACTGCGACCCAGATTATTACTCTGTTTCAGTGGATCAACTATGTTAAGATGCTTCTGGGGGAATATCCGAGAATTGATTTCATATCCCTCAGAGGGAACAGAGAACTTCTTCACACAGTTCCTGAGAAACTCATCGGTGAGGAGTAAATCACTCGCCTGAGTTTCTGGCGGCTCAGCTGTAAACGCCAAAATAACGGTCACTAACTTTACCCACTCCATCCATATAAATTGTCTAGAAATTAACTTACCAACTAGTTCAGGTAGAGAAGAAAGGGCTACAGGACCATTCAAAGTGACACAATACTTCTCCCAGTCAAATTTGCTATAATAGTCCAAAAACCTATAAAGGACCTACATAAAGGAAACTGCTTTCATAAAACTTATGAATCTGAAATTCTCACAGCAATTTATTGAATAGAACATAGTTTTTGATGCTTAGATCTATCAGAACACTCACCACCAAAGGGCCATCCATAGATTTATGGAAGAGATGGAAGATATACAACACCAGAGTCTCTAATGCATATGTCGAAATTAAACCATGATGAGCACCAAGAATGCGGCTTTCGTAATAACACCAAGCTTTTATCAACATTATGCTTCTCTTGAAAAGATGGTCCTTTCCAATGAGCTGATCCACCTAGAGAAGCAAATAGAATGTAAACTAATTAAAAGAGGAGTATAAAAAGATATTGCAAAAAAAAGTACATTCTTTATCAAGGTATGTTTCAGGCTTTCAAGCATTTAGAGGAAGACAGACAAGCTCAAAAACTTAAAGAGATGTCTAGCCGCAATACCTCCTCAAGAAAGCAAAGTGTGCAGAGTCCACCAATCTGATTGAATGAGATATCGACAACAATATTTTGGACAAGACATTTAACAAGCTTGACCTGTTGCGAGAAGTCGTATTAAAAGAAAGCGCAACAACCCAGATATGATAAGCATCAACTTTAGAATGAATGAAGAACAACTGAAATAACAAATACATATAATAAAAAAATCGCTTTAAATTAACCATTCAAACTCGGCAATTGTTTTAACCAGATATCCTGTGATATATTGAAATTCCAAAATGCAATGAGTAATGCAAGATGAATTTAATGGGTGAAATAAGGTAAACAGTAAATTTTGCAGAGAAACTATATCCGCTGCACAAGTATATAATTAATGGGAGTTCCTATTTATTGAATATGCACAATCTCTGACAGTCAAATAATTCAACATGTCATTAATAACCACTTTGGATGTTTACTGACCTACTTTTGAATGTTACTAACATTTACGTAAAAGATCATCAACAGATAATACCAAAACATTTCAAAGGTACTTCCCAATGAATAACTACGTCTTCTGTTCTCCAACTATTCATCAAAAATTTATTAATAACTCTTTATATTGACTAAGCGTGTGGTCAATATAAAGAGTCAAAAATTTCAAGCCACAAAACGCTCGAAGATAAAAAATAGATTAAGATAAGATCAAACACGAAAAGAAGTATTAAATCTGTTGCACAAGCATCCACTTTCTTAAAGCCCTAAAATCTATTGCCATGAGACAAGTAGACCTTCAAAATAAAAAATGTCCTACTTCCTATCAAATATGTGAAAAATAATCCACGAGCTCAACATTCATTTAGTGATTCAGTGATTGAAGGCTGGCTAATTATTTGTCCTGGGAGAAAAAGTTAACAATGATGCAACATAAGAAGACAAAAATGGAAACAAACTTATTATCAGCAGCTTGACAACCTCTCAAATAACCAAAAATAAAGTGAAATCCAGTAGAACAGAAGAACCTCAGCATGAATGTATTGCACATCCTTCACTTCAAACTCGGCGTCTTTGTTCTGTTCTTCTAATTCGAGAACAGAACGTACATCGTTCGCCAAGCTATCTTCTGAATTTGGGACACCTAGTGCAGTTAGGTCAATATCTCCATCAGGAAGATAGGTCTTCAATGGTACTGATCCAAATGGAAAAACCTATTAAAAAAATTTGTGAAAAGTCAAAATTGGCAGTTTTATGGACCAATAAAAGGATAGGAACATTAGGCACATACACATATAATAAAATATAACCACAAATGATCATCCAATTCGAGTTGGGCACTTCATAATCAAATGCAAAGCCTTTGAGAAGATTTTAATTTACTCATTTAAATCAATTTCAGGAGCATCAAAGCTACAGTTCACGGATCAGTAGTCTTAAATGCACAGGTCGCATACAAGTAACAATTTTCAGATTTTTGATTTATTCAGTTAGATAAACTTCAGGAGCATCCTACCTATGGGCTTTGAAGAGGAATCTGCTTTCTATTAGCATTTAGATACAAAACCAAATATCTCTTTCTTTCGCCCTTTTGAATTATTTGTGAGAGCATAATGCAATGTAACTCTTTAGATTATGCAAGAGCTTACTAATCCTTTTTCCAGATCAAAAGTTAGGTAGCGAGAACAATTCAATGTCAAAATCTAACATTGAAGGTTACTGAACATAAAGAAATGACTGTTAGGTTTAAACGCTCTAAGCATGATTATGGAGAAAATAAGAGAAGAGGAACTGGATCCTCTGAGTATATGAGCACCTTTGGTGATAAATGGTGCAAGAATCCAATCATGTCAGCTTTGACTAAATAAAAGATGTAAAGAATTCTCAGAAGAACAACAAGGAATACTGATTAAAGGAGGCATAAGAAATTCCTGCAGCTAACATATAATATTCATCTCTATTTGGTGATAAATAAACCATCTGTGGCTCTTTATCTTTTTGTTTCTCAGATTTTTCATAAAATAGACTATAAATCTCCAATGACCAATCGTCACATGAATACCAAAGAATCCAATACGTCCAACATTGATTCCTTCAGACATGTTGATTGGACAAAAACATAGCGGTTAGGATGGCTATCTTGTATCCGACAACTAGCAGTTAAAGAAAACTAAGATAAATTTGTTAAAAAGGCATTATTTAAAGACCCAGCTTAAATTGACTCAATTAAAACAGAAAATACTGCGAAATAATTATTGCAGTTAAGCCAAATAATGTTTTTAAGACAACAGCAGAAGCAACGTGTCTCATTCTTAGATTTACTGATCATTCAGTTGAACCTTTTCAACAATATACTGAAAGTAGTCTATCAAGAAGGGAAGAAACGGAAGATGATTCAGTAAGCGCATTAATCATAGCAAGATCAAATTACAAAAACAGTTAGTGAAGAGATGCTTGTTTAACTTTCAATACGACAACAATATTGCAAAGAAAAAGGAAAAGCAGATACGAAAGATAATAGTCCAAAACCCTCTAATATAATAAACCAGCCCGTATTATAGGTTACTCAAAATATAAAACATCAAAGAAGAAAGGGAATAAAATAGAAACGAGAAGAAGCTTTAAAAAAAAAGGAGGAGAAAAAGATGGGTGAACAAAGAGATCATTATAATGAGTTCTTGAAAAAGCTAAAACAACTACTCTCTTTACGGGAAAGACTCATAGGATGAAAAGAACATGCAACATTCAATAGAGATAATATCTTGTAAAACTCTTCCACTAAAAGTACTCAATAGGAGCAATAAATTCCTTATGAATCTCACAAGAAATCCATGAGATCCATGATGCAACAAGTCGCCACATAATGCTAAGGCAAAGAAATCAAGAGAAAGTACGCATCACAAAAAGTGGGCTAAAAACCAAGGAATATACCATTCACAACACAATAACACCATGCATGAACACATTATAATCAAATTAGATTGCAAGGAAAGAGTAGAACAAAGCACATGCTATAACAAATCAAAACATAATACAAGAAGTTGAATCTAAAGTAGAGAAAAATAAAGAACAATACAATCACACTACAACACCTGAAACGATATAATGCATAATATTGTAGTACGAAAATAGAAGTAAATTTGAGAAAGAGCATGGACTCAGAGAATCACCTCACTCCCAATAAACCCTCTGATCAGCTTCTGAACGTACTCGACAACGGCTCTCCTCCGCAGTTCGGACACGACGGTGGGCTGTATATGCTGTATAACCTCTCTGGTGGCCTCCTCGGCCCGATTCCACACATCGGCGCCGACCGCGGCGGGGTCGGGGTTCGGCCGATGGCTCTGCTGCTGCGGCGGCGGCGGCGGCGGCGGCGGATGCGGCGGATTCGAGTGCCCTAGTTCGCCATTAACGTGCAACGGCCACGCCTGGAGATCGCCCATGGCGAAGAATCGGGCCCCGGGGGGGAGGGAGAGCGCAAAGAAGGGATCTTTCCACAAACCCAAGGCTCAAATCCGCGAGACAAGCATCCGGGTACCGAGGAATCGACGGATTGGGGGCAAAATCTCATCTGGGTCGCGAATCCACGGCATGGGTCGGCGCGGGATCGGTTAAAGATCGCTTGAAAACCGTAAAAAGGATGGCTTTTTCGTGGAGTGGAAGGGAGAATTGGGAGGGGATAAGAACGGGGGGATTGGGGGGAAAAGGGTTTTCCTTTATGGTGGGGAGCGGGGATTGGATCGATCGCTAGGGTTTCTACAAAAACCCCCAAAGGTTGCTTCTTTCGCTTCTTCGTCTCTGAGAATTTGGGGGGGGAGAGAGAGAGATGTAGTGAGAAAAGGGTTAGAGAGAGAGAGAGAGGAGAGAGGAGAGAGAGAGAGAGAGAGAGAGAGAGGAGAAAAGGGTTTGTGTTTTTGGGTAAGTGCGTTTTGTTGTTGAGATGGCGAAAATGAGACGTTTTTGTATTTTTTGGGGGACAAATGTACAGAGCACCCCCTGAACTTTAGCTAAATTGCACAAAGAGGCCTGAACTTTCAAATTTGCCATTTATCCTCTTTTAAAGTTTATAAATTAGTTTAATAGACCCTTCTTTTTTACTAAAGTTTTTAATTTTATAGCCATTTTAGTTGTTCCTCCTGCATATAGTCTTTAAAACAGTTATAAAAAAAATTTATATTTTAATATATATATAAATTTCCATGCATTATTATTAGAATTGGAGCAAAAATAGAGTTCTTTATATTTGAAATATTTTTCCGATTAGGTGCACAATATCGGACTATAGTACTTTTTTAATTAATAAATTCAATTGAAGAAACAAAAACTATCAAAATATTTGATAAAATTTAGCAGGACTATTTGTGAAATGAAAAGTTCAGATGCTTGCTTATAAAAGAGCTATATATAAATCCCCCAACTTTTATTTTTCAAAAAATAAATAATTTTCATTAAAAAAAAATAGAAAATTTGTAGGTTTATTAGTAAATTTATCAGATTCGACTATTTTAATTACTTTTTAGTAAATAAAATCAGACTACATAATGATTAATTATAACTAATCAAATTATTAAACTAGAAAAGGTCAAAGAATTAATGGGCCAATTCAAAGTGGCCTATATTTGAAGGGGTCTCCATATATTTTTACTTATTAAAATGACCTTTAACTCCCTGCCTGTTTCTTTTGGGCAAGGTGTTAAATGGACAAAAGTAGGGACAATTAAAAATATACTCCAAAAATATTATATATTTAATTTTTCTAAAGTTTAAAATTTTGCCTATACATTTTTAAACTAGTTAAAAGTTACTGTATTTTACTTTACGACTCGTTTGGTATTAAAAATTATATCTTAATCAAATCAGTACAATTTAGCCGACACACTAAATTATTACTTTTGTAATTGATCAGAACGAAAGATTCTAAATAAAAAGTACGAGCACCAAAGTCACAATATTGGTATAGTACAAGGTCTATCATACATTTTTAAAAAATAAATTATCATGTTGTAGTAATAATAGAAATTAAATTGATTAATAATTGTGCCTAAATATAGAAGTTTCTAAGTACATTTAAAATAACTCTTTCTATATAAAAAAATAATAAACGGATAAGATTTAATCTAATTTTTTGGTACAATTTTGGTAAGCAGCTAATTTTATGGTGCTTTATGATTTTGAACGGTGGTGGTGGTGTTGTTATTGTGATAGGTGATTTTAGGGCCGTTGGATAGATGATGAGTAGAAGCTTTGGTACAACTATTGTACCGAAACATCATCAATCAATATAAGCAAGATCTTGTGTAGCATTAAAGTGAATCTAAATTATTTATAACTCAAAATATAGTAAATTATGGGTTAATTTCATACAGGTCCCTACAAACATAGTGAATTACAAATATATCTCTACAAAGTTCAACTTTCATATGTTGTCCCTGCAAAAGTTTTAATATTTTCAAATATGTCCCTGCAGTTAGAATCCGTTAGAAAAAATTACTTAACCATAGGTTAAATACTTAACCATGGTTAGTCAATGAGATAACTTGATATTTTTATCCCTCTTATATTAGTTGTTATGGCAAAAAGATCATTTTACTTATTTGCTGTTAAAAAATAAACAGTATTTTAACGGTAACAAATCAGAGGAACATATTTGAAAATATCAGGATTTTTACAGGAACAATATATGAAAGTTGAACTTTGTAGGGATATATCTGTAATTCATTATATTTGTAGAGATCTGTATGAAATTAATCCTAAATTTATAGTTATAAAAATTTCCACTTTCAAAATTTTACAATTTTCAATTATAGTGACGCGACCGTCTTTTGTTAGTTCTCATGAACTAATTCATAATTATGATTTTATTCATAAATTGTACTCTTTTTTTCCTGAATCGAATCAATGGTTAAGTTAAAATTCTCTGTAGTTACTGTGTTAGTAAATAATTATAGGATATGTTTGAATATATCAATATTTATTTTGGCACAAAGAAAAAAAAAAAAGGTGCAGCGAGTGAAAAGGCTATTTCTAGAGGAAAAAAAAGACAAAGTTGAAGGGCGTGTTTCAAAAATGGGTGATAGTTGAGGGGTCTCAAAGTATTTTCACCTATTCTTTTTTAAAAAAATTTAAGTTGCATATAATTTTTTTCTTATTTTTTTTATTTTTTTATTTTGTCTCACTCTCATTTGTTCCTATATATCCTTTCCCCTTCAAAGTGGTCCATAGGTCCCCTCCTACTCCATGAGCCTTTAAAAAAAAATAAAAATAAATACATAAGTAAGGTATAAATTTTAAGGTAAATAATTTTTTTAGGGTTTGTTTCAACTCAAAGGAGTTCAACTCCTTTTCATTTTATTTTCATTGCACACAACTGGGGCACTTAATCGATTGGAGTTAAATTACTCATCAAATGTTAGAGATATTTCCATATTAAAAAACCACTTGTTAGGAAAGAAAAAGAAAAAATCTACTATATCAATAATATGGAGATCACGTACATTACAAAAGTATAAACAGGATTCAGACCGGAGATTAGTTGCTCAATAAAAAAGATATCAATCAACTGCTCTAAGTGGTGGTAATACAATCGTGACAGTAATAAGCTTTATACTTTTTTGGCTGACGTATGGTGTTTATATCTACAGCTAAAAACTATTAGGTTTATGTATTTTTACTGCATAAATTAGCAAAACTGCATGAAGATTTCTGCAAGATTAGTATTCGAGCATGTGCCTCTGAAAATCATACTTATTTGCATTGATGCTCCCGTGGGACATATATGTCGCTTCATTTATTTTTAAAAAAAATAAACTTAGTTGAAAATATAAAGCAACTAAGACTTCGAGGACTTCGGATACTAACGATCAAGACCCCGGATACTAACGATCAAATTTTTTGCCACTTGCGCTAGAAATGATCAGCGTCAGAAGTGTTTTTGCGTGGATAGTTGGATACGAGCACATGCGATAAGGTTTTAAAGGGCACATAAGTAATTAAATGCCAATTTTGTAGAAATAATATTATTTGCACATTGTATATGAGGATGCACATAGAAATTTGTACATGGTAAAACTAGGAGTGTTGACTAGGACATTTGCATGACCTAACCCTAATCCTCTTTTTCCTTGATTATCTTATTATGTGATTATTGCTAAGCTCCTTCAAACTTTTCAACATCTTTTAACCTAACACAACCTCTACTAGGACTAATTCAAGATTATCATTTCATTCTCCAATCACAAGTTAATTAAAAAAAAAGATAAAAGGAAATGGTATTGAATCATGCTAAATGAGTTAGTTAAATTAGCAACAATGATGAGATCAAAAAGACCCAGTTCAAGGTTGTTTAATTAGTATTACTTGTTGGACAAACAAGCCCCATATATAAACCCAGTCATATAGCTTGAACAAGGACTTAGAATAAATAAGCTAATTAAAATATTTAAGTTATATTCTTCACTTCACTAGGTTAGCCTAGTATAAAAACCTAAATTAGCGTAATATTATTACATTTTTCGTAGCCCTATCAAATCCTAAGTTACTTAGAGGCTTATTTAGCTTATCTGGAGCTTCTATACAACATGTTCGAATAGATCTGTTTGGAAAAGTGGGAACAAAGTTTATTTTGGCGTTTTGTCGCATCTGAAAACTCCAGATTTTTAAGTATATTTTTTATTTCAAGAATATTTGTTAAACCATAAGTTACTACTTAAGATCTGTTCAGCTTGCATATCTGAAGTTTTCGTATAACATGTTTAAATATAATTGTCTGAAAAGGCAAAGATAAAGTTTATTTTTAACTTTTTACTGTATCAGCACATTCCAGACAAACATACGTAGCTTTTACTTTACTTCTCAAGTATATATAAAATATTTCTAGAACCAGGGCAAAGAGGCACTTAATTAATTATGCGGAGATTAATTATGGTTATAATTAGACCAGGTAATGAAGCAATTGATTTGGTACTGTTACGTGTCACCATCAAGTATAGATACACATATTAAAGAATGTTGATTACGAGAAAGGAACATTTAATAATTTTCATTAATGACCGACATATTATTGAGCTCTTGTGACCTCTAAGGAATTGACAACAATTTCAATTAAAATTGACTCTTCTTTTCAACTTGTTTGATTTGTTTTTTTATATTTGTCTCTAAGATCTTCATCACAATCATTTAGTTTTTTCGTCTCTCTTTCACTGCTACACATCTTTTTCTTCTGTCGGAATCACAGATTTTATAAATACTTTCCAAATTAAGATTTGGAGGATCCGGATAAAAATATTCTGATGTGATTTGAAGGGACGGCGGGAATTGAAAAGAAAACAAAGTCTGAATGACTGTTTTTGTCTATAATATTTTTTTTATTTTTCATTCAGTTTTATGGGACTTTAAAGTTTATGAACTTGATTCATTGGTTAGTTGGTATTTACCTTTGGATATCGATTAACATATTTTTTTTTCTCTCTCTTTTTCGTTCTCTTTTTTGTAGGTTGGGAGACTGTTGTTTATATTTTTATTTTATCTAGTTTTGAAAATACTTACTTTTTTTTTTCTTTTTGTGCATGGAAATGTGCTTATATTACTATTCAAGATTGTATAATGTTGTAATTAAACTCTAATTTTTAATTGCCTATTGATTTTTAATATAAAACAATGAGTTTTTTTTTTTTTTTTTTTTTTTTTTTTTTTTTTTTTTTTTTAAGGATTGGGGCTTAACTTCCTAGGTCAAACCCTAGACCTCTTCATATCAATATATCTTATGACTATGAATATTAATATTTTGGCAAGCTAACTTAATATTCAAATAGGGATGCAAACGGATTCAAGTTGTCTGAGCTCTCATCCCGATCCGACCTAAATGGGACAAAAATTGGAGGCAAATAATAATAATAATAATAATAATAATAATAATAACTCGCCTCTAATCCGTCCCAATCTGGCCAAAAAATGGAGCGAAAGGCGGGAGACCGCTTGCCTTCCTTGATCTATCCTAATTCATCAAAATTCATTAAAAACACACTCTCCTCTCGACCCGTTCCAAATAAATCAATAAATAAAATAAAATTATTTTAAATTTGTCTCGATCTGCTAAGAAAATAAAGTGAAAGGGTGGGGAACACCCCCCTCACATCCCTACTTTTAACGCGCAGAAAGGGTATTAAATATAATGGTTTTTGGCCTATGTGCTGTAAATTGTGTGCAACACATGTAACAAGTGACATATTTTATATTCAGAGAAAATTGTACTAAGATGTATTATATTAGGTTGAGCATGTCTCTTATCCATTAACCAAAAAATAATGCCAAAAAGTGCATTCACAATTGTACTAATGCAAAAAAAACGAATAATATGTGTCTATTCATTTTAATTAGTCTAAGTTGATGGCTCTTATCTAGTAATTATTATATTTATATATATATATTTATTTATTTATTTATTTGTTAGTTGATGTTATTATTTGTGGTCTGATTAATATATTTTTCTTCGTCTATCTCTTAGGTTAGGAGACTGGCGTCTTTATTTTTCTCTTTTATCAAATTTTGCAAATACTTATATTTTTCATTCTTAATTTATTTAAACTCTACTCTTTACCAAATTGCCATAAACTTTAACCTCAAAAAAAGAAAAAAAGAGTGTTTTTTTCCTTTCTTTTTTTTTTACGAGGATTAAGGCTTAACCTTTTATACACATTTTTTTTTCTCAATTTCTCTATTTACGAATCAAATTTAGGATCTCTTCGAATAAATGTCTTATCACTGGAGTACTAATATTTTGACGAGCTAAATTAATATAGTTGACATTTATATGTTTTGTATTTTTTTTTTAATTATGTTTTGTATTTTTTTTTTTATTAGCCATTGTAGGCATAAGAAAATATATAAAATTAGTCTCTTTCAACAAACAAAGGTTGCATTAAATAGGATGGTTTTTGTCGATGTTGTGCAACACATGTAACAATTAATAGTGAGATATTTTGTACTCGGACAAATTGTACTAAGAGATATAGATATTATATTAGCTTGAACATGTCTCTTATCCATTTACTAAAAAAAATATAATATTTAAAAATGCATTCACAAATATATCCATGCAAAACGGAAAAAAAAACTATAAAAAAAATTGCTATATATAGTATGTAAATTTTACAGCCCACCATTTAAGAATTAAAAATTTTATTTTAAATTTTGAATATAAAAAAATCGATAAAATTAGTAAGTAAATATGAGCTTTTGAATGATTATGGTATAAGATTTATACTCGACAAATGTAAAGATAATATTGCTCGAAGAGAAAATAATGTGTCTATTCAGTGTGGTTTTACTTTAATAATTTCTATTAAATAATTATTGTGGTTGAATTATAACTGATCGTCGATCAAAAGATTGGAGATTCGATC
Organism: Puya raimondii; assembly: GCA_016920855.1. Taxonomy (NCBI): domain Eukaryota; kingdom Viridiplantae; phylum Streptophyta; class Magnoliopsida; order Poales; family Bromeliaceae; genus Puya; species Puya raimondii. The sequence goes on from JABWPP010000049.1 coordinate 69,361,681, forward strand.
TCCCATGTGTGCCTATATTAAAAAAGACGATTTAACTTCCAGCTTCTTGAAAATTTTAAAAAAAACTGTAATTTGCCATTGAGGATTCTTGGGATAGAGTTTATATATTTGTTTAAAAGAAATTTATTATAACCTTGTAAGATATTTATGTACTATAGAAGAATCATCCTATCCTAAGTATTTGCAATAGAAATTTATAATAGGCATTTGTTTGTTTTTTCTGGTTCTTATTCCAATTAATCTATTAAATAACTAGTCATTATTGGTGTGCATGAGTGGTGCAACTTTTTTCAGCTGTACTAAAATTGTATTCCGCATCTAACATGTTCGATTTATTTAACTTTTTCCGGTTACATCATATTTAAATCATACGAAATTTTGATCCATTTGGATCAAAGTACATCATATTTTCTCCTTTTGAGTCGATTAAGTCAAATTTTCAGTTACATCACATGCAAATGATGCTAAAGTTTGATCCATTTGAATCGAAGTACATCATATTTTTATGCTAAAGGATCAAATTAGATCATATTTTGTCCTTTTGATTGGACATTTGAAACTGTAATTATCCCCTTTTTGTCTGTTTTTTAAAATATTTTCACACTAGCCAATAACAGGATTAAAAAAATTATATTTGTTAATTTTTAATTTTTCTTCTATCTATTTCCCTTGGCTTCAGCAATATCCAAAACAAAATCAATTACCATGTTTGAAAAGACTTAACGAAGGAATTTAATTTATGGTGAACCAAAGAACGACAAACATTTACAATCGAAAATAACTTTACTCTCCTCCAATTTATGTGAAATAAACACATCTAAGTTCTAAGCAAGCGAGACCGGATTCTCAACTATGTTAAAATTTTAGTGTTAAATATAAATATTAAAAATATTATTCTTTATTAGCTTATGCTTTTGGACTGCGTTTGGTAATTGAGCAATATTTAAAAAAATAAATATTTTTATTTTTGAGATAACCTACTATTCTAGAATACAGAGAATAAAAAAAAATTATGTTTAGTTTAATATTTTCTTACTCTCTAGGATAACCAAAATTTTATTTGGTAATTTTATTAAAAATAATAAAGAATAGTAGAAAAGGTTGATTAATTTTTTTTTTTTTTTTGCCAAGATGGCTCTTGTCTATATTTCTCATATATAGAATATTTAATATATGTACAATAACACATATAAAAATAATATATTTCATATAAAATAAAAAATATTTAAAATATTATATAAAATAATATTATAATCATATTATTTTATAAAATACTTTCAATAATATTATATAACATACTTCAATAATAATATATAAAAATAATTTAAAAAAATAATATAAATAAATAATTAAAAATAATATATTTTAAAAAATTGTATATTGAATATATTTATTACATCATATAACATTTTATTTTATATTATATGATATATTATATAATAACATATGATATAAAATTATTAAAAAAAAAAAAATAATATAATTTAATTGTAGCACTGCTAGCTGTTGTAGTGTAGTACTAATCTCATCATCACCATAATAATAAAAATATTTTAATATTATATTATTATTATAAAATTATTATTATTATTATTAAATATTTTAATATATCTAAAAATAATATATATAGTATAACAATTTTTTTATATTACTTTAATTATAATTAATAAGCTAAGTATAGAATAAGAATAGCTCTATTACTCTTAAAAGATGGAATAGTTGTTTTCAGATTATTCTAAAATTGTTTAGAATAATTTGATTTGACAGGAGTAGTTATTCTTGTCCTTCTTTTATATTGTTTGGCTAAATAGCGGAAATAATTTTTGTTTTCTCCGGTGAAGAACAACGATTGTTCTACACAATTTAACATGGTATCCGAGAAACAAGCTAAGTCCAAAGTTCGAGCCCCACCAAACTATGCTTCAGTTAATTTTTTCTCATTCAATTCAAGTGCAGGTGTTAAATCTATCAAAATATTCAGAACCCAAGAGCGAATTAAAGTGTTGAATATAAATATTAAAAATACCGTTCTCTACCGAATTAAGTTAAGCTTTTGGAATCGTCGATTGTTTCACCCAATTTTAGCATTTGCCTCTTCCAAAACAACATCAAAACAATAACCACTGAACTGTTGAAAAACTTCATATCTCATAACTACACAAGTTTTGTAAGATACTAGTGCTCGACGCAGAGATGATAACACAAAAGAAGATCCACAACAAGTGTAGAACCAGCGTTCACGATATCCGAAACAAAACCTGACTCCTATGGAAATAGTTCATACACTCTTCATTATTAGGGCTCACTAGCGAGATTGCTCGATTGAGAAATAAAAGAGACGCATCATGGGCGCACCGCAGGAGCTCCAGCTGGGCGCGGGCCTTGCCCAGGTCGCGCCATGTCATCCTGCAAAACAAACACCAACACAAATCTCGTTTCAATAGCCCTGCTTTCATGTACTAGAATTAAATGATTAGCCTTGAGCCAAGGAATAAACCCGGGTCGAGTGTAATACTCGGTAACTATGTGCAGGTCATTATACAAATGTTAACAGAAAAGCCAGTACTACATAGAAAAGTGGAGAAGAGTAAACACTACTTCTATTTTCACTTTAAGGAAGTGCTTCACCAGTAGGAAGATTTTCCTTCTCTTTTTGAAAATCTCTTATTGTTATCGCTCGTTAGACAAGTATACTAGTGACAAAGCGAAGGAGATCGTTGCATATCAGGGGCCAGGCTCATCCCATCCCAGAGGCAAGTGTTGGGCCAACGGGAAACACGCCCAAACCATATACAACAAATGATTACAGATTCTCCAACCAAAAAGCCCAAAAAAAGAAAAAAAAAATAGAATACAATTCAGTTGAATCCAGTTTGGCTTTGGAACCACATTTTAGTGTCCCGCTAACACATACAGAAATTGCTAGCCTTTAGATACAGCTGCCCATTTTAGTCAGCATGCTAACAGGCGGGTAACAGAATAAGAAACTACATACTGTAACTGTTGAAGGAAAAAGAATCAACGACTCAAAAGTAACAAAGATGCAAACAGAAAATAACGTAAAGATAATAAAAAATGGCCTTTCACTCATTTATGCATACTAAGTTTGCCTTAAGTCAACTGAAGCAACAAAGACGAATGAGTACAAGCAAGGGTTGAACAATAACACCAAAGCATTGTTCATTAACTTCACAGCCCCACATTGCACCTAGATGTTAATTTACGCTTTTGTTGACACATCCATTGTAAAAGTATTCGCAATGAATGCAACGCCTTGCAAAAGCGAGGAATAACAATCATTTTAACACTAAAACAAGAGATTACAGATGCAAGGAACTAGTACACGAAAACCAACTTAAGGCTATTGGCTACATTAGATAATCTGTAGTAACATGTCCTTTGTGATGTTATCTTTATACCATTCATCACATTTGAAAGAGCGAAAAACATAATAAGTAAATTTAAAAAAATCTTCACTCACATATATTTATTATAAGGGTGCTCGGAACCCATTTTAGACCTTTCGCGACCTCCATTTTAATTGAAAAAAGAGAACTTAAAAAGTTATTATAATTCAACTACCCACGCTATATCTAAAATTTTGCGGTTCTTCCAATTACTTGACTGCTTGCAAAATCATGAAGTCATGCCATCACCTCCTCCACCCAACAATTGTTTCTTGCAACATTAATGGCCTTAAGCTTTTTTATATAGATACACATATATGTACATTTTTACGAAAAATAACAAATCGCTGAGGGTACTGAACAATGCTTTTGTTTGAAACTCCGGACAAGAACCACTCATCATTTACAGGAATTTATAGAGTTGAAGGTGTGAAAGTAGCCATTCAACTAAAACTAGGTCCTAATCAACTTAGAATTAGCACCAATTTGTGCTCGACCGTATGCATACAAAGCCAAGCTTGATGACAAATTTAGTCTAGAGATTAATATTAAGTCGAGATTAGATAGAAGCGGCCTCAGATCAAGTTCAATTTTTTCGTTAATCACCACTAGCATCATGTCCCAAAGTGATCCAATCAGGCAAAACAATCATAATAAGTACAAAGAAAAACACAAAAGAACACGAAATACGTATGCAATGATAAATATACAACAACAGATAACTATAATACAAGTATAAAGAGAGTACCCGGCGTCTGAAGCGCTGCGGAGGCTCGCGATTCCTCCTCGCCTCCCGGGACCGGACTCTCACAACGTGAGAGTGGATAGCGCAAGATACACAATACTGCATCTTAGCATACAGCTTCGGGAGAGTGTAACCTGCAAAATAAAAAACCGATTTTTCCTCAAAAAATCAGAAAAACATACTCCAAAAATACAATTTTTTTTAATAAAAATAACACAAATATAGAAAAAGATTATACCATCATAGACGCAGGCCTCCTGCACATCTCTCACCGCGGCTTGCTCAACGATGTTCCTCACGAGAAACCTCTTGATGGCCTTATCCTGTTTTTTCAACCACCAAAAAAGATCGAATTCGATCAAATATTCATAGATCCATCAGGGATTGTTTACTTAGCGTTGGAAATTTTAGTGCTTCTGGAGAATCGCTTACCTTAGGGCAGCATTTGCCGCAGTTGGAGCAGCGGATGAACCTGACGTGGCCGCGGCCGTGCTTGTTACGGCCGCCATTCCTGCGCTTGAAGGTCTGCGGAGAGAAGGAGGAGAAGAAGAAGGGTTAGAGCCATGGAAAACTGGGAGAGGAAGGGGGAGAGGAGGAGATGGAAGAGATCTAGGGTTAGGGTTAGGGTTAGGGTTTTCCGTACCATGGCGGCGAGTGGAGAGCGGTAGCGCGAAAGGGCGCGGCTTTAATTCTAGGGTTTATTAGTGTTAGGAGGAGACGCGAAGCGAGGAGTATATATAGTCCTAGATTAGCTTGGGTAACTGTAGTGGATACTTTAAACTTATTGCATGAACCCGGTGCATTACGATCCGTGCACCTGGTTCACGCCGGGTCCAAGGTGAAGTGAATTCTAAAAAAAAAATTGGTTAGGTTAATTCCATTTAAAAAATAACCAAAAAACTATGCATGTTCCGTTTAGATTTAAATTTTAGACAATTAGCTTAGTTTCTTGAAATTTTAGTTTATATATCATGGCCTATGCATAATTTTTTTTTTACATACAACACAAAAAATTTATAATCATTAAATTAGAAAGTGATAAAACTCTGCAATATAATCAAATAACTGATGATAAGATATAATTATTTTATTATTTTATTTAAGATTGCAGATAAAATACATTGTTATGACCACAAACGTTATGAGGAAAAAAATTTGTTTGATTTGAGATATTATATTCTTATTTGGCAGAAATTTTTTAAAAAGAATATATTTTTTATAATTTCCTACTCTTTTTTGAGTTTTGCTCCTAGGAAGAAACGATGGAAGGTCTATGAACCGGGCTTTCAGTTATCGTAGACCCGGTATATGCTCCTGGTCCATGCGATAATTCCTCTACGTTTAAGTTGGTCCTTTTTCCCCCTCCTCCTCCTCCTCATGGACTCCTCAAACACCACCACCACCACCACCACCACCACCTCCCCCTTCCCCTTCTCCTCCCTCATCCCGACCATGTCCTCCACCTCAAACCCTAACCCTAACCCTAACCCTAACCCTAACCCTAACCCCTCACATGCATGGCGACTCCTAGCTCCCACCTCCTCCTCCTCCGCCGCTCCTCCGCCCCCTTCCACCTCGCCCAAGCCCACGCCGCGCTCCTCAAAGCCGGCCTCGCCCACCGCCGACGCTTCCTCTCCAAGCTCGTCTCCCTCCTCGCCCTCTCCCCGCACGGGAGCCTCCCCCACGCGCGCGGCCTCTTCGACTCCGCCCCGCCCCGGCTCCAGTCCCCGCCGCTCTTCGCCGCGCTCATCCGCGCCTACGCCGCCGCCGCGTTCCCCGCCGAGTCCCTCCGCCTCTTCAACCTCATGTGCCGCCGCCGCCTCCCCGCCGCCCACTTCACCTTCCCCTTCCTCTTCAAGGCCTGCGGCCGCGCCTTCGCCGAGTCCCCGCTCCCCGATTTCCCCCGTAAGGGCGCGGAGCTCCATTGCCGCGTCGTCCATCTAGGGTTTGCGTACGACCCATTTGTTCAAAACTCCTTGATCTTCATGTACTCGAAATGCAGTAACCTCCACGACGCGCGGAAGGTGTTCGACGAAATGGCCGAGAAAACCCTGGTGTCGTGGAACGCCATGATCGCCGCGTACGACCGAAGCGGCGACCGGGCGGCAGCGGAGCGGCTCTTCCGGGAAATGCCTGAGAGGAATGTGACGTCGTGGAACAGCATGATAGCCCGGCATGTGCGAGTAGGGGACACACGCGCCGCGCAGATGTTGTTCGAGGAAATGCCCGAAAGGGACGCGATCTCGTGGAACTCCATGATCGCGGTGTATATTCGCGCTAAGAATCACAAGCGAGCTCTAGAGCTTTTTCGCCAAATGCAGGCTAATAATATCAAGCCTACGGGGCTTACGCTTGTTTCGGTTCTTGGGGCTTGTGCCGAGACCGGTGGGTTAGAGATAGGTGAAGAGATTCATAATTATTTAGAAAATAACCACATTACAATTGATGGGTATGTGGGTAATGCTTTGATTGACATGTACTCAAAGTGTGGTAGCTTGAAGCTCGCAAGAAAGGTATTTGATGAGATGCCTATGAAGCATGTTACTTGCTGGAATTCGATGATCACAGGTTTGGCGGTTCACGGCCATTGCGAAGAGGCGTTAGAGCTTTTCGCCTCAATGGAGAGGGAGCTGAATGGTGTCGCGGAACCAAACCGTGTCACATTTCTTGGGGTTTTAATTGCCTGTACCCACAAGGGTTTGGTGAAGGAGGGGCAAATTTATTTCGATCGAATGGTTAATGAGTATAAGATAGAGCCTGATATAAAGCACTATGGTTGCATGGTTGATTTGCTAAGCCGATGTGGTATGGTTGAAGAAGCTTATCGGATGATTAAGGAGATGCCCGTCAAGGCCAATTCGGTGATGTGGAAGACTGTGTTGGCAGCTTGTCGAGTACATGGGAATGTGGAGTTGGGAGAGAAAGCATTTAAGGAGCTTCTTGAAATGGATTCCATGGGAGATGATGAAGTAGTTATGATGTCGAACATTTATGCAGAAACTGGCAGATGGGATGATGTCAAGCGTTTGAGAAGTAGGGTGACAGGTTGTAACATTTGGAAGCAAGCGGCTTGTAGTCAGATCGAGCTGTTGCATTGAAGTGTGCCACTCTTAAGGTTGTTTTTCTCTGCCAGAGCTTCTGTAGAAGTGTTATTTGAGTAGGATTGTACGAAGAAGTCATTATAATTTCATTAATCTCTTTAATTTCTTCTTGCTGCAGCTAGAAGCAAAATCTTCATATATAAGCTTCTGTGTTTTGAGACTAGAAGCTTGTTTCTGCTTCTTACCACGGCTAGGAGCTCTAGGTCATTAGTTTGGCAAACACCTAGCTTCTGCTTCATGAATGAAGCTGTATAGTTGCACCAGTCGAGCACTCCGTGATACAGAAGGCTAGTTGGAGACAGTTATGTAGTTCATTGGTTCAAGAAACGATTATACGAAAGACTTTTATAAGCATTCATGAGCATATCCTTCCTTGGTGAATCTAACTCATGAACCAATGTTGAGTACTTACGCTTTACGATACAGGTTGATGCAGATCTCCACTTTAGCGGAATGTTTTTCAGCTTTTGCTCTTTCTCCAGCTTCACGGCTTTAAAGAGTAGAAGTTTTGTACCTTCAATCTGCAGTTAACTGGTGCAACGTTACAACATGAGCTGATAAGGACATTGAGGAGCTCTAACTATCCAAGGGTGCTGAAGATGATTTTGTAGACTAGAGCTGCGAAAAACGCTTTTCATTGGAGCTTATTAAATCAATGTATATACTTGATCTGTTTTGCCAAATTGTTGGCTTCTTCAATTGTATGAAGAAAGATTGTTCCTCTGACATGAATCAGTAGATACTATCACTGCTTGTATTGTTTGCTGTAAACTTCCATTCCAGTGGGAATTAAAGGATGTGATGCTGCTGCTTCTGTAGAATGGAGAAAATCAAAGTTGAACTCCTAGAAAAGCACTTTGTGGGTTTGTGATTCTATTGTTTTATTTATATCTTTTATGCGCAAAAACTAAGAAGATATTAAAATTGAAGAGTGTGAAAACAAAATCAAAGAGCATTTTGCCATTTTCTTTGTGTATGAACTTTGACATTTCGTAGAATGTACCCTAGAATATGCTCCCCCCACTTGGTTAAGTGATACACAATGTGACTTTGACCTAGTTTACCCATCCCAAGCCCTTTTCCATCTGTTTACCAGTTATCAAATTCATATGTTATGTATGGGTAGGGCTGTCAACGAGCTGAGGCCGGTTCGTGTTCGAATTAAACGAGCCGAACATGAGCTGATTCGTTAAAATTTCTTCGAGCCGAAAAAATCAGCTCGTGTTCGGCTCATTTATTTAAACGAGCGTTCGATCTCGAGCTCATTTTGAACCGAACACGCGCTGGCTCATGAACAGCGAGCTGAATTGCCAGCCCTATGTATGGGTAACTAAAAACAAGGAGGGGTAAATTTTATATTTGTTCCTAAACTTTTGGGTAATTTCAAAAAAAAAAATTTAAACTTTTCTATCTATTCATGTTAAGTCTCTGTCTTTTGACTTTTTCTTTTGAAAAGTCTCTATGGAATAATGGAATATCTTGTATCAAAAATCCAAACTGTATTGTCTCGCAACTTGTACAGCTTTGACTTTTAAATTTTATATATGCATATAAATTTTTTTTAAAAATAAAATACTAGTCAAGAAAGGATAAAATTATAACAAAAGAATACGTATGTGATGCTTACGGTAATAAATCTATAAAATTATGGGAAAAATTTTAAGATTGCTAATAAAATAAAGCCCCCAAATTAGAGTTCGAAAGTCAACACCGTGATTTGGGCAATTAAAAGTTTCGAATGCGTTACCGCCAATTTAAAATCAGAGGTTATTTCTATTGTTTAGCCCAATTGATTGGTATCTCTTATCGCCCACCAAAATTATAAGCGCATTTAAAAGTTTATGATTTTATTTGTTAAATAACGAAAGTTTAAAGGGTCTCCAAAAAATTTTCCCAATGTACGAACTAGGGGTGTCAACGAGCCGAACACGAGCGAGCTCTCATGGTCGGTTCAATTTCATAAACGAGCCGAAACACGAGCTGGCGCATTAAAGTATCGAGCCGAAAAATTTCAGCTCGTGTTCGACTCATTTATTAAAGTATCGAGCCGAAAAATTCAGCTCGTGTTCGACTCATTTATTAAAGTATCGAGTCGAAAAATTCAGCTCGTGTTCGAACACGATGTCAGGGACTTAGAAAATTTCTGCGCAGCCCGGTCCCTGGCCCAATTCCGCAAGCTGAAAACGGGTCGAAACGGGTTGACGGTGAGACCCGAATCCAGCCCGCTTTGGGTGAATGAAGGGTTGGGTAACCGCTGCCATTAAGCCTCATTAAACCCTTATAAAAAACAGCTATGAGTCATGGGTAACTCTTAGGCTTGGCATTAATGAGGGCTCATTAAGTGTAGTTAATGGGTGAGTTATGGTAGCTTAATGGGTGAATTTATATACCTTAATGGGTGTGTTTAGTGTAGGCTAGATTACTAGGTGCCTATAAATTGTGGGGTTGGCTAAGGCCAAGTGGAGAGGAGAATGTGTATGTGTGAGTTGTAATTCTAATTTTCTAAGTAATGGAGTACTTAGTTTTTTTTGGAACATCTACTTCTCTCTCATTTCTCTTTTGCAAATACTTAGTCGTAGGGCGCGAAGGTCCGGACTAGCAACAGGGAGCTAGGCTTGCCCATCTTCGAGCAGGAAGGCGGGCACCGCACGGGCTTTGCGAGCGAAATCGCTAAGGCCGTGACAACGAGCTTGCTTACGAATAATAAGTTAAAAAGATTAGAAAGTATATATATATAGAAAATAAATTTATAAAATCTTACCTATTAGACGTTGATCTAATGGTTGAAACTTTATATATAAATGAGTCTTTTTATAATTGAGTTGGGGTCTATATTTAAGTTGGGCTAAAGATCAAATAATAAGTGTATTATATACATAATTATTTATTTATATATAAAAATATAAAAATATATAATATATGTATTCGAGCTGTTATCGAGCCGAACGCGAGCAAGTTGACCTAGCTCGTGTTCAGTTCGTATTCAACTTGTTTACTAAATGAGTAAATCGATCACGAGCTCATTTCGAGCCGAACACGAACTGGCTTGTGAATAGCGAGCTGGATTGCCACCCCTAGTACGAACTTATTAAAAAAAGAAAGAAGTAAAAATTAGTGGACCAAAGTGAAATTGGAGTAAAAGTTGTAAGTGGTAACACAATTTGACCACTTTTAGGTCGGCAAGGAAATTGAAACGGAATTTGTTTTCCCCCCTTCCCCCTTCATCTCCCAGAATCTTATTCCCTAAGTTTAGTTCTTCCACTCGTCTTTTATTCCGCTAAGAGGGATTCTATCTAAATGGAGGGATTCTATAAGACCTTGTTGACATGTAAAAAGTGGGAATCGTTTCACTTTCGTTTGCCAGCGCCGGTTCAAGTGAAAGTTATACAGTCTCAAGTGCATTCCTGTTTTAGTTCCTTCTTTAAATTTTGGGGAATTAATTCGGATCTGGTGGAATTAATTCGACCCGGAGAAAGTTGGTGGACGCTCTCACTGCCAGCGTTGACCAAGCCACCAAAAGTTGACTTTTTTTGCTTATTAGACTTTTTTTTAAAAAAAGAAAATTTATTTCTCTTAATATTGGGCTCGAGATTCATCGCGGGATTCGTGTAAAAACTCTATTCCCAAAAAAAAAAGAGAAAAAAATCAAATCAAATCCCATCAAATCACACACCCATCTCTCTTCTTCTTCTTCTTCTTCTTCTTCTCCATCTCCCCCAAAACACACGCCTCGGGTCAATGCGGTAGAGGAATCGAGGGCTCTTCGGCCACCGAATCCACGTTGTAGAAGCGATTCTCCCGATCGCGGAGCGGAAAAGCTCGGCTTTGGTGGGAAGAAGGGGAGGAAAAGCTCGTCTTTTTGAGCTGTCGATAGCGTTGGATCCGAGAGTGCGAAGGAGCTTTTTTGGATGAGGGATCTTCGACCCCCGGATCCACGTCGGAGAAGCGCTTCTTTCGGTTGCGGTGTGGAAAAGCTCGATTGAGGTGGGAAAAAGGGGCGAAAAAGCTCGTCTTTTGAGCCTTCCCCACCGCTGGATCCGAGAAATTTGAGGTAAAAGAGCTTTTTGATGGGGTTTTAGGGTTTCTCAGGGGTTTCTGAGAAAACCCAGATGGGGGCGTGCCCTAATTGGCGCCTGATTCGTGCTGTTTAGGGTTTCTGAACCCCTCGATTTAGGGTTTTTGTGGCGTTCATCTGATGAGGATGGAGGAGAGTGCGGCGCTCCACACTATACAGAGCTCGATCCAAGCGTTGGGGAGGGGATTCGACCTCAACTACGACACGAGGCTTCTATATTGCAAAGGGATCGCGGGGTCTCGGCTAATTGAGGCGGATGAGCACGCTAGGGATTTGGTGGTGTTCGATGGTGTGGTTGTGCCCAATGTGCCGAGGGATGTGAAGTGTTCTTATGATAGTGGTGGAAGAGAGGGAACTGGTGCTTGTAGTTTCTATGAGGTGTGGTATAACTCTTACTAACTAATTCCCCTTTGCTTTCTCATGTTAAATTTGGTATTTAATTTACACTCTCACTGGAGATAGTTGTGCTTTCCCTTCGAATCAAACATTTGTAGTTTATTGTGTAGTTGGTGAAAACAAACTTATATTGCTTAATATGTGTTGTAGGAGGTTTTAATTGGTTATGGTATCTAGTAAAGGGCGTGATTGTTAGGGTGATTAGGGATTTTAAGTCCTTTGCTTCTCTTGTCGTGATTGTTGGTTTTCTCGGATTAAGCTTTAGTAGTGGTTTACATGGTTAGATCAGAATTAACTATGGAGGTATTTGCGTATTTTGACCTCTAAGCTGTTAGATCCGTTCGCGCAAACTAGAGTGAAAGTCATGCACTTAGTGTATTGAGCGTTTTGCATGTTATACATATTGTTCTAGTTCGATTAGATACTATGTATTTTAGATTCATATAGAGCTAATTAAACCTCATTTTAAGTTATAAGTACGTGTTGGATTATCAATAATCCTTGTACACATATTAAATTGGCTATTCTACTGGAGTTTGTTTATTGAAAAATTAGTCATCAATATGTACAAACTCCTAGTTTGTTGATTATAAACAGTAAAAACCATGGAATAATGGTAAAACTTAATGGCTTTAAGTGTTTGCCATCTCCAATGTGCGCAATATACTTTTGCTGAGTTCATGTGATGATTCGGCTTCTGTGTATCAAATCTCAATGTTACTTTCTTGGTTTAGAGCTCAAATTTGAAGTAGTAAATTGGAGCAAATCAAATTTACTTAAAATACAAGTGCCTGCAGAAAGGATGTAATGAAATAAATGGATTTTCAGTGGTTGATATTTTAAAGTTGCAGATTGCTAGTAAGTGGTAAGTAAAACCTAAACATAGGAAGCTATGCTATTTGTTGCCATTGAGATGAATCGTATACGATATTGAAGTGCAAACAAACTGTAGTTAGAGCATTTGGGTGTCTTATATGATTTGTTTGACATATGGGATATTGTTTACCAGCGCTTTTATGGCAGTGATAACTTCCTTGCATTGTCATATTACGGGGACCTGTTTGGATGTCGGAACAAATTTTATAGTGCCAAATTTTCACAATTATGGAGATTTCTTTTGCGATTGCAACCCAGTAGCTTGATTTCAATCCATTGTGAGGTTCCTTTAGAATTGTATCCCTATGTATATTCTATCATGATTCATGACAAGCTTTAATTAACAAACCTTGAGATTGATCTTAGTTTTCACCGGTTAATTTACTTCTATCATTCCAAAAAGAATCTGGTTTAATGATTATGTTATTTACTGTTATAGTAACACAGGTTTGATTATATAGGTCACCAATTCTCATGATTTTCTTATTTTTCCCTTGGTAAGTGACTGCAGATGGCAGAATATTTCAATAGAAAGGCTAATCTATCAGGGAACATCCCCCTTGGGTGCTTCAATTCTGCATTTAGCTTCACAGGATTGAAGAAAACTGATGCTGCATCTACGAAGAGCCTCGCCATGGATGGGAAGTTCATCCCTTTATGTAAAGTTCACTTTATAAAGCAATCCCTAGCAATGAAAGAAGAGGTGAGGCGTGCTGTGCCACTTTCATGGGACCCATCATCTCTATCAAGGTAAAGATGCAGATTTTTCCTACGAAAGTAAGCAAGTTTATGTAATGGAGGATCATGATGATTTCAACTTGTATACAGGTTTATTGAGAATTATGGCACTCATATTATTACGTCCATTACTATCGGTGGTAAGGATGTAATCTATGTCAAGCAGCACAGTTCGTCGCCTTTGTCTACCATGGAAATTAAAAATTACGTACAGGACCTCGGAGAGCAGAGGTTCTCTGAAAGCGAAAGCCATACGAGCTCAGCTCCAATGAAAGTGAAAGATAAGGCTAGTGCTTTTGTGCTATTCTCTTGGAAGTTGCTCATGAGCATTGTAATTAGCATATGTTGCTTGTATATCCCTTTGACTATTTGCTGCTCGTGGTTTGCCAGGCTGTGGATCCTTTCGTATTCAACAGCCAGGGAGTATACCCACAACCTCCTAACACGCCGTATCTTACAGCAAAAGAGGCAAGTGAAGCATCTTCTCTTTTATTATTTGGTTTTGTCTTTTTGTACTTCAACAGTTAAAGAAACGTTAAACAAGTCCTAAATGCTGATTGACATGTAAGTGTAGAAATAAGGAATATGGGGTAGAGGAAGAGGATTATGTGTATGTCTTCATTTTACCCTCTCCATTTGAAACCTTACATACAGTTTAAACTATGAAATTTCTCTTGGGAGACATTGGCAATTTGGTGATGCTTCCATCATTTAACAATGTTTATAACCTCTTTCTTAACTTCGGTCCCTTTTAGATACAAGGCTAATGATCAGACAAGACTACTACAAATTTGTTTGGAGGCCTAGCTAGAGCGTTTGTAGAAGTGCTGCTTGTGAAGAGTATTTGCTCGAAATAGTACTAGCATCTTTTTTTAAAAAAAAATAATAAAATCTCCACAACATCTTAGTGCTGTAGCAGAAGTGGAAGTTTCAAATTGCTGTTTCTGTATTAGGGACCCAGAAGTTCACTTTAGTTCGGCTACAGCAAAAGCACCAAATCTTTGGTTTTCCAAATGCCTGGTAGCAGCTAGCTTTTTTGTTTCAGAAGCCAGGTGCAATGGGCATTAAGCCTGATAATCAGTCATAAGGCCAGACGATAAGATTCACTACTAAGCATTAGGGCTGTCAACGAGCCGAACACGAGCGAGCTGGAGCCAGCTCGAGCTCGGCTCGACAGTCTTCAAGGTCGGCTCGTGTTCGGCTCGAGCTCGTGACGAGCTCGAAATGTCCGGCTCGTGATCGGCTCGCAATTTATTCGAGCTAGCTCGTGTTCGGCTCGAGCTCGAACGGCGAAGAATGGACGCGCCGCTGCCGGAGTTCCATCGCGGTGTGCAAACGGCGAAGAGTGCGCTGCCGGGGTGTGCGAACGGCGAAGAGTCCGCTGCCGGCGTGCCGCCTGCCGGAGGTGTGCGAGATGTGTGAAGTCTGTCTGAAGTGTGGCACTGTGAGAGAGAGAGAAAGAGAGAGAGGCTGTGTGTGCGAGAGAGAAAGAGAGAGAGGCTGTGTGTGTGAGAGAGAGAGAGAGAGAGGCTGTGTGAGAGAGAGAGAGAGAGAGAAAGAGAGAGAGGCTGTGTGAGAGAGAGAGAAAGAGAGAGAGGCTGTGTGTGCGAGAGAGAAAGAGAGAGAGGCTGTGTGTGTGAGAGAGAGAGAGGCTGTGTGTGTGAGAGAGAGAGAGGCTGTGTGAGAGAGAGAGAAAGAGAGAGAGGCGGCTGTGTGCCTTTGTGAAGTGGAAAAAAAGTGCCTTTGTGAAGTGGGAAAAAAAAATGGGAAAAGAGAACTAGGGTTAGGAATAGAAAGTTAAAAGTTGATGTAATATTATACGTTAGATTTTGATCCAACGGTTGAAATTTTAAATATAAATGGATCTCTTTTATAAATAAGTTGGGCTTTATTTTAAAGTTGGACTAAAAATTTAAAAATAAAAATCTGTATTATATATTTATATACAAATATAATTATATATTTATATATATAAATATAATATATATAAAAATTGTATTAATATAAAAGAAATATAATCGAGCTGTTATCGAGCCGAACGCGAGCGAGCTGACCCTAGCTCGTGTTCGGCTCGTTTATTAAACGAGCTGGAAAATTCAGCTCGTGTTCGGCTCGTTTACTAAACGAGCTGGAAAATTCAGCTCGTGTTCGGCTCGTTTACTAAACGAGCGAGCCGAACACGAGCTCATTTCGAGCCGAACACGAGCTGGCTCGCGAACGGCGAGCTGGATTGCCACCCCTACTAAGCATGGCAGGGAGTATTTTGCAGTTAAACTATCCATTCTTAATCCCTTCATATCAAGTGATCAATACATTTGAGCTCTAGAGGATCCTAAGTTACTGAATTACATGCTAGGTGTTATTCAAAGTATTCTATTTAAGGATGAGAATTTTTTTTCTTTTCCTTTTTTCATGTCATTGCAAATTATGGTCTTGACCAGCAGACAGAAGGATGTGCATTTTTTTCCCGTCTATTGAAACTCTGCTCGAAACTTCCTGTAGAAACCATACCCGATGATAGATTTTATTTCATGTATTATACTATCTGCTACTCACCATTTGTATTGGTTTGATTATCAAACGAAGTTTTGGTAGGCTGAATGAGAGACTACTGTAAAGTTTGCTGTTTTCATGTTTTAGTTTGTTACGATATCTATATGAAAACACTTGCTTAAGCCTCTTAACTAATGATGCGATTCTGAAATGTCCCTATATTCTGATGCATTTACTTATGCAGGATGTAACAGTAATTTTCAGAAGAAGGGGAGGCGACGATCTAATTCAAAGCCACACTCATTGGGCAAGAACCGTCCGTTCAGCACCCGATGTTATTGATATGACCTTCTTTCCAATCACTTCTCTACTCGAAAGGGTGCCTGGAAAGGACCATCTTATCCGTGCTATCAACCTTTACCTCGAATGTAATATACCACCATAGAAGATATACATTCTAAATCAAAATTCTATAACCAGACTCTAAATTTTTCTATTGGATTCTGCAGATAAGCCCCCAGTTGAGGAGCTAAGATACTTCTTAGAGTTTCAGGTTCCTAGAATATGGGCCCCAGTTCAAGATGGGCTTCGAGGACAACAAAGAAAAGAGCCAGTGTGCCCATCTTTGCAGTTCAGCATAATGGGAAAGAAGTTATATGTCAGCCAAGAGCAGGTACGCAGCGTGGAGAATGGAATGTCGGCCTTGGAAACTGGTTAATACCTTGTTGTTGAGATATATTTGAGCTAGATGGCTATAAAATCTTATTATGTAGATGAAATAGCGTAGACAAAGCACATGTATCACTTCTTCTATTGTTCGTCAATCATCCGGAGGACTGAAACAACAGCAAATGTGAAAAACTATGATAATGTCGGACTTTTATTTGAAAATTTTGCACTGTTAGTGATAGATGTACTGTAGTATCATAATTTTCTTGTTAGAAAAAAAGTTGACAAGACTAACCTTCCTTTTCTGGATGTTTCCTATTGCACTAAAACCTTCAATATGTGCAGAACAAATAATGCTGTCACTCCATGTGTAATTTGAATAACAATAAGGACTCATTAATTCTGTACCACTGAATCATTATTGTCTATTTTTTTCCTTAGTAAATCTTCATTTTTGCATAATTTACATGGACTCTGCCGAATCTAATTTCCAAATCTAGTCTTATGCTTCTTTTTTACTAAAGAAAGTAACTTTTCAGGTAACGGTTGGGCGAAAACCAGTCACTGGACTAAGTCTCTGCTTGGAAGGCACAAAACAGAACCGACTATGCATACAAGTGCAGCACTTATCGACCCTACCAAAGATCTTCCAACCCTACTGGGACGCCCATGTGGCGATTGGCGCACCAAAATGGCAAGGACCCGAGGAACAAGACAGCCGATGGTTCGAGCCTGTTAAGTGGAAGAACTTCTCCCATGTCAGCACGGCTCCGGTTGAATACCACGAGTCCTTCATCGGCAACACCTCCGGCGTATACATAGTCACGGGGGCTCAGCTTGGAGTGTGGGATTTCGGTGCAAAGAATGTCCTTTACATGAAATTGCTATATTCTAAAGTACCTGGATGCACTATTAGGAGATCATTATGGGACCATAGCCCTACCACTGCTGCTGCTGCTGCTACAACTATGTTTACCTTGGACGACAAACCTGAATCTGGTGACTCGAGCTCGAGCTCGAGCTCGAGTTCAGCGGATGCGGGCAGGTTGCTGAAGTTCGTGGACATGTCGGAGATCTATAAAGGGCCGGACGATATACCCGGGCACTGGTTGGTGACAGGCGGGAAGCTCGGTGTTGAGAAAGGGAAGATTGTTTTGAGAGTGAAGTATTCTTTGTTGAACTACTGAAATCAGTTTGTTTTACGGGTGTTGACGGTTGTTGTGCATTTTGCATGTATATTATGGAAAAATTTGCTTCGGTTAAATTTAGTGAGTCGAAGATTTGATTTTCCCCACAAACATTTTCTGCAAAGTTAGTTGATCAAGCTTCCTTTTTCGAGTGCTCAGAAAGGCCTAAGGATGTTGAGGTTCCTGAAGAATTTATTTCTTGTAGGAGTTCTGGTACAAGTACCTCATAAGGGACATCAAAATTCAGTATCTGACAAGTAGTTGGTTCAGCTTTTAAGTTTCCCACATGA
Organism: Puya raimondii; assembly: GCA_016920855.1. NCBI lineage: Eukaryota > Viridiplantae > Streptophyta > Magnoliopsida > Poales > Bromeliaceae > Puya > Puya raimondii. Next base: position 69,379,658 of record JABWPP010000049.1, read on the forward strand.
CACATAACATGGGCATCAATTTGGAAAAAGCTAAACCTGCCACTCCTGCTACGTGCGCAATATTGATTCATCAATTATATTTTGAAGTGCTTTTCGACTGTACTGGTGCCATTACTCTTCTGGTGAAGTATGTTGATTCAGATTCAGCGAGAGGCGACCGACACTTTAGCAGTAAACCATGGTCCTCAAATTCCTTGCCTTGAACTATATAATATCTCTGTGCCATAGTTTCAAACTGGGTTAATTGTGGTTCCTGTGGGGTTCACATCTTATTTTTTTTAATTTACAGTATTTTGTTACAGTGCTCTAAACCAGTTGAGAATAAGTTTTGTTATAGTAAATTATACAGTTATTCTCTGAACTTTTTAACAAATTAAAATTTGATTTCTGATCTTTAAGTTGAACCGATTAATTCGTGATCCTAGTCTTAGCTCTAATTTGTCCTGTTAGGGACCAAATTAAAGCAATTAGGCCTGATATCAAGTAATCTATGAGTAAGGGTGGAAACGAGCCGAGCTCGAGCGAGCTTACCTCAGCTCAAGCTTGGCTTGAAATTAATTTCGAGCCTAAATAGCTCGGCTTGAAATTAATTCGAGCCGAGCTCGAGCGAGCCTAACTTCGAGTCGAGCGAGCTCGAGCCCTAAACGAGCCGCTTGAAATTCTTAACATCATGCAATCTATAGTTTAATTTTTATAAAATATTATCTAAAATTTGATACAAAAAATGTCTAATAGTTCAACGCACAAAATGAATGCATGAAATGCGATATTATAATATTAAAAAAAAGGAGGGAAGCGACTCTGCGACCAAGTGAAAGAGAGAGGGAGAGAGTAATTAGAGTAGAATTTTATTCGTTTGGTTTTGTAGGCCAGCAAATATACACAATAACCTAAACTCTATACACATATAATTAAAATATATAATATATATTATTATATATAATTAATATAGAGTCCGGCTACTATGCTATCGATAGTACCTAGCGCTTTGTGCTATCGAATTTTTCGCCGTTAGATTTACAGTTTTGATCATTTCCACCCGTTAAATCATACTATTCAACCAACCACCTACTCAACTCTAGAGGATTACTATCATCCTAACGACACATCTCTTCATCCAAGGGTCGAAAATCTAATAGCACCAAGTGCTTGGTACTATTATCTAATAGGCTAATTAGGCTACTATTAGTATAGTAGCCTAATTAGCCTATTAGATAATAGTACCAAGCACTTGGTGTATTAGATTTTCGGCCCTTGGATGAAGAGATGCGCCATTAGGATGATAGTGGTCCCCCGTTAGGATTGATAGTGATTTTCTAGGATTGAGTGAGTGATTGGTTGAATAGTATGATCGAACGGGTGGAAATGATCAAAATGGTAGATCTAACGGAAGAAAACTCGATAACACCAAACGTTTGATACTATCAATAATATAGTAGCCGAACTATATATATATTCGAGCTTTTCGAGCCTAATTCGAGCGAGCCCAGTAATGCTCAAGCTCGGCTTGAAATAAATTTCGAGCTTTTTTTTCTGTTCAAGCTCGGTTCATTTAATTTCGAGTCGAGCTCGAGCGAGCCGAATATCGAGCCGAACGCGAGTCGAACACGAGCCGGCTCGCTCATTTGCCAGCCCTATCTATGAGGGACACTGTTATTTTCTTTCTGATGTTTTAGGTCTATATTTGGCCCAGCAACTGCTTCCATAGAAAGTGATGCTTGAATAGTGTTTCTCAAAAAGTCCAGTGTTACAGTTGGATCTACCAAACGAGGAAGTCTACAGTGTCACACTTGCACCACATCATCAGTAACAAGTCAATCGTATCTCTCTTCTTGATAGAAAAGTACAACAAAAATATTTTTCTATTAACCATGATGGGATGGGTGAACCCAAAAAAAATAATTTCTTTGGTTGAAAATATCATGTCAGCAATATAACTGGTGCATTCTAAACTTTTTCCTACCAAACAGCTTGCTGTTGAGCTGGAAGAGCAACAGCTTAGGTATTCAAAAATTAGAAATTTTGTTTTCATAACTCAACTTCGCCCGACCACTCCGTACTTTGTTTGCCAAACGCATTATTTTTACTTCTTATATACAAAACACATTTTACAATACTTAACATATACCGATACGAAGTGAGAGAAAAGTTTTTATCAGACACATCTTTTCCACAAGCACTCATCCCTACTGTGAGATATTAATCTGGCAACAGAAAGGAATGCGTCTAATAAAGTATAAATCGGACAACTAAACAGATACAGATCCGAAGTGGCGGCAAAGCTTTTGTCTGACTCATTTTTCTTTCGCAAATATTTCTTCCTACTGTAAAATATTAATCCGACAATAGAAAGGACTGCGCTTAATAAAGATACATCTAGTACAACTTTTTTTTTTCTTTTCCAAAAAGTGATTAAAATTTTACAGTACGGTGCAACCAAACGTACACATTAAAATAAGACTTAATTACACCCTCCTATACTATACTATTATTTTATTTTCTTTTGCTATATTATACGGTTTGTTTTAAAGAAACTATTGTGTTATTATATTTCATCAATCTCTGCATTGTATGTTAGAGTTATTTTATTTTTCTACCTTATGCTTTTTCTCGCATAGATATCACTCAACTATTTTTTTGTTATCAATCTCTATTTTTCTGTTAATAGATCTATTATTTTGAACAAATTTAACAATTTCATTAAAAGACACCGACTAAATAGTACAAAAAAATGTAAAATAAAATTTGATAATATACTCACTAAAAGCTTCTATAAAATTATTTTCAACTATTTTCCAAAAAAAAAATTATGTTTTTTGTTATTTTTTGTGTTAAAAGAAGCTAAATATATATTCTGCCACTTTAAATCAGTGTTTTTTAACCCTTTTTTTTATAGATTCATTGTTTATAGTATAAGGATTGGAGAAAAAAAAAAATGTATAGTTGAGTGGTATTTTGGAAAAATAAATAATACAATATAGAAGTTTAAAAAAATTATAAAGCTCAGTATAGTATGGTTAATTGAGTGGTCAGAAACGAGGCGATTTTTAGGAATACCCAGCCGGAGCCACTACATGCAGTCCATAAGCTCAAGGTGTTGATGAAGGATTGGGAAGTCCTCCGCCCATCAAGGCAGTCCTCTGATTGATGGTAGGGTTGCTGTTAGTTTTTTTTTTTTTTTTTTTTTTTTTTTCGCGCTCTTTGAGGCCTTTGTTGCCTCACCCCTGTAGCTTAATTCATCTCTCCATTGAATGAAGCGGGTAGCGTGCTACCTTTTTCTCAAAAAAAAATAATAATAATAATGATTAGTTATTAGAGAGACAAGTGCTTTTCACTATGTATTTTACCACTGTAGTGTAGGAGACAAAGAAAATCAAAATGGCAAGTGATCACATCCATATTTTTTCATATCAATAAAAATACCTTTTAATAGAAGAATCCATATACATATAACATATAACATATTCCAATATTCCAATTAAAATAGAACTCTCACACCCCACAAAAGTACTACAACACCACCATAATCCCCACAAGCATCTCTCACCCATGTGATGAGAAGTGGGGGAGCTACAAACAATGACTAAAATAAAATCTCATAAGAGTCCTTGGCACCTTCTCCAAAGATATAATATATAGATATATATATACCCATCTAATTATAGTAATACATCCATATGTTTTTATGTTTGTATTAATATAATCTCCCTACTAATTATAATTTGTAGAGAGGGACTTAGCGGGTGCTAAAAAGTAGAGCAACCTCTGCATAGCCAAATACCTCTCTCTCCCTCTCTCTCTCTCTAAAATGAGGAAAAAAAATGTACATATATATTGCAAACCAGTAGTAAATATGATTAATTTTTTATTTAAAACTGGCCGCCCTCGAAGGTCTGGCCGAACTGCCAGTCGGCCGGGGCGACGTTGTAGCTGGTGATGGTGCGGCCGTCGCTGGAGGTGACCTGGAAGGAGAGGGACTGGCCGTCTAGATACGAGTTGCTCTGCCAGTTCTGGCCCCAGTTGCGCGACATGGGCTGCCACCCGGTGTTCGACCCCTTGATCGACACGGCGTGCACGTCGCCCGCGCCCGCCACGTTCGTGATCAGCACCAGGTTGAAGTACGAGTGACCGTTGACGGTGAATCGGATGCCGCCTTTCTTTGCGCAGGGCACTCTGCAGTGGCAGAATTATAAAAGTTATAAACTTTTCCATAATGATTCTATGCCCAAAAAAAAAAAAAAAAAAAAGTGGTCACATCTCCATGTTGAGTCCGGGCCATAAGTGGACCCAAACCTAGACTAGGGCTTGGTCCCACTTAACTACAAATTTAAAGTACAAAAGATGTAGTTTAATATTTGGAATGAAGCTAGTTTAATTCAAACCAAAACCATTTGGTAATCGAGCTAATTTAGATTGGGTTCGAGCCATGGGCTGGCTAGCTAAGTAAGTCTACATATATGATAGTAAATCTCACCTTCTGTAGGCCACGGGTACGATTCCCGCACGGTACTGAGCAATTTGGAGGAATGCCGGCTCGGCCATGTCGAAGTGCGGGCGGGGAGGGTTGCACCACCCGCCATCGTCACTCGGGAGGCCGTAGTTCGGGGGGCAGAAGTTCGTAGCCGTCACCATGATCGAGCCAGGCAGGCACCACTGCGAGTCGTCGTCGCACCGCATCTCGTAGCACGACCCGCAGCTAAGCCCGTCATTGAAAAGCGCGGTGCTCAGGGCCGCGGTGTTCGTCCCGTACCCCTGGCTGTACAAGTTTCCGTACCCGCAAGCCCCTCCTGCATGATGTGACAAATAAAATCAACACACTTTTCAAAAAACAAAAATAAAGTTAAAACATATTCTGGTCAAGCGCACGAGAATTCTGCCACTTATACGGAATGCCAGAGCTAAGAATGTATATAATGCCGGTCGAACTGTCTGTAAACATACCCATCGTGCCGGACGCATCGCCGCCGCCGTAAAACGTCGCGTGCGCGCTCTGCCAATCGGAAGAATCCGCAAATGATCCCCTCAAAAGGAAGAGGAATGAAGAGAATAAGAGAACAAGAAAACTATAGAAGGAGACCATTGGAGCTTCCATTGATTGAGAGAACTAAAGAGAGAAAAAGTTACAAAGAGAGGGGGAGGGGGGGTGGATTTGAATGTGTGTGGTTGGGGTTCTAGGCTCCTTGGTGAGGAAAAAGGTGAGGAGAGGGTGGTGTATTTATAGAAGAGGTGTGGGGTAGAGTATACATCAGTTTCTAAATAAATAAATTTCTTTTTTTTTTGGCTTTTTAAATAATTTGTTATTTTATTTTGTATTTTGTTATTTGTAGAAAATAGAAGAGACAACTTGGGTGTTCCACATGGTTGAAAGGGATTGGATTAAATGGGGACAAAAGGAAAGCACATGCAAATGTTCTTTTTTTTTTTTTTTTTTTTTTTTATATTTGGGGGGAGTACCAACCACTAAGGACCCTCATGTGGGGCCCACTACCTCCCCTCACCCACATGCACTCTTTCAACATTTTTCCTTTTATTGTACTTTGTTATTTTATCTATTTTTTTGAAAAAGAATTATAGTTTTCTTTTTCTTTTTAAGATTCAATAAAAGCTCTTCTCTTGTGTTATTCACCCAAATGTGTGAAAAAAATTGTTGGGGTTAAGAGTGACTCCAATGATGGAGAACTTTCTCCATTAGTTCAAAATGTAGCATCTAGTTTTCGACAGAAATTAATACTGTAAAATTATTCTATATTATAAACAATAAGCTGATAAGAACACATTACATGAATTTTACTACTATATGGTTTACAAAAGAGAGTACTGAGCTATCCTTTCTATCTAGCGATTTCTATCCAAAAAGTAAAAAAAAAAAAATTCTGCGTACGAGACAAAGTCTTCGTTTACTTTGAATCAAAGGGCAAGTGAAATTTGCAAAAGCATTATATTGAACTAGGGCGTTTTGGAGGTTTTCATATAATTTCTTAAAATATATATATATATATATATATATAATATAGTTAGTAAAAATATATTACTTTCGTAAATGTAATCATAAGTTAATTCTATACTTGATTTCATCTAGTGGAATAAAGTTTAAACTTTCTTTCGATGAACTGTATATCCACACTACTGACTATTTAAAAAAAGAGGAGAAGAAAAATAGAAAAGAAATATCTGCAAACTAGTGATTACTCTTTTATTTTCATTACCAGTTGCCACTAATTAAGATCGTTATCACCAAAATCTCCAAATTATTTACATTAATAATTTGGTCTCAATTTTCTCTTGCTTTTTTTTTCATTTATAATGACCCTTTAAATAAAGGTCCTTGAAGTGTTAGTTGCTTATTATGCACCTTATCAAAAAAAAAAAAAAAAAAAAAAAAAGGTTTCATGCACTTGTGAAATATTTCCATCAAAGTCCTTGTGAGTTAGTTACTCATGTAAACTACCATTGACTTTGTTATTTATTAAAGAGTACTATATATGCCAATATATATACTACAAATTACAATAAAAGAACTTTGGTGAAACCGTATATGAATATCTTTGGTGATTCTTTATCATAAATCCATCCAAAATAATTTGTAGTATTTGCACATTGTAATTAATGTATCTAGCTACAAAATCTTTATATGTTTATAAATATAAAAGATTTATATTTATTTCAAATATAATTGGCGCGCCATATTTGTACAATTAATGATGTATTGTACATTAATAAACACTTTATAATATATATATATAGTAATGCAGATGCAGTACTTTCTACGGTAATTTATTTACAGATTCCCAACTTTTTATATTAGATTATTAAGTTTTTATCTTTTCAGATAATTTTTTAAACTTTTATTTTTCAAAAAAAAAACCTTTTGGTGCATTTTTGCAAAAATCTAAAAATTGGTAGCAATTTTAACATTTATCATATTTTTTCTTTAAATAAATATTTTGAGATTCTACTAAAAGATGCTAAACACTTTTTCAGTCACAAAATTATTTTCTGAGATATTTTTAAAAAAAAACTAATTTTTGAGCGAAATTTTTTTTTCGTCGGTTTGACTTTCTAGAAAATCTCTCAAAATATAGTTTTCTGGTTGGAAAAAAATTTTCCGTCTGTTTGTTTCCAGAAAAAATAGTTTTCTAGAAATCTTTCTTTTCAAATTTTACAGAAATTTCTATTTCTATTTTTCTAATTTTTTATATGAAAAACGGAAGCTATGGAAAAGATGTTTTCCGTGAAATTTTTCTTTTTTCAGACAATAATTTTTCACGACTTTTCGAGGAACCAAACAATCCCGGAATAGAAACATTCCTTTATCATACAATATGGGTTCTTTTAAATATACTTCCTTTTTTAAAAAAAAAATCTCTCTCTTATTTTTCAAACTATTATTATATATAATACAAAAGAATTAGGGACATGGTGATGAGATCGTGATTAATGGACGGCCATAAATGGTTGTTGGTTCAATTAGGTAGTGGCTCACATGAAGCAAGGGTTTATTTGGTGGGCAGGTGATGGATGCATGGGAGGTTTGAGGAGTAAATGTGCACTTCAAGCGCCAAATCACGAGTACTCATTTGTGCTATAATTTGGGATTCGAGTCTTCGACTTTGGGTTTACTTTATATAAGTTTTTGGTGGTGTTCAGTCGCCGATTTTGAGGCAGGAGTCCGAACCTCAGTATGTGCTAAACTTCGAAATTTCAAGTGCCAAATCACTAGTACTCATTCGTCCTATAATTTGGAATTCGACCTTTCATCGGGTTCAGTGTATATGAGTTTTTGGGGGTGTTTAGTGGCCGATGTTGAGGTCGGAGTTCGGAGCTCAGTATGTGCTAAACTTTAGAATTACAAACGTCAAATCACGAATACTCAGTTGTGCTATAATTTGGGATTCGAGTCTTTGACTTTGGGTTTACTTTATATGAAGTGTTTGAGAGTGCTCAATGGGGACTAGGGATGTCAATGGGTCGGGTTTGGGTCAGGTTTTAAAAAATTCGAACCCGAACCCGACCCCCAAATTTGAACCCAAATCCGGACCCGAACCCGACGGGTTTTAAAAATCCATATCCATACCCGACCCAACCAAATACCCGAAACCCGAACCCGAACCCGAACCCGAACCCGAAACCCAAACCCGAAGTACTATATTTGAAAATATATTATAGTAAAATTAAAATTTTTGAGCCTTTGAGTGTACCATTGGATGAAAATCCAATGAATAGAAATCATTATGTATTTTATATATTAAATAAATAAATAAATAAAATATATATAATTTATTCGGGTTCGGGTTCGGGTCGGGTACATATAAATTCATATCCGTACCCGTCGGATTTTTATTTTCTATACCCATACCCGAATTCATATCCATTTAGTTCGAATAAACCCGACCCGTTCGGATTCGAGTTCGGGTAATTGTTCGGGTACCCATACCCATTGACATCCCTAATGGGGACCTTGAGGTTGGAGTTCAAACCTCTGTGTGTGCCAAAATTTGAAATTTTAAACATCCAAATCACACTAGTACCCATCTGTGTTATATAAGTTTTTGAAATGGTCAGTGACCGATCGATCTTGAGGTCAGAGTTCGAACCTCCATGCATGCTACAATTTGGAATTTCAAGCGTCCAAATCACTAGTATTCATCTGTGCTATATATAATTTGGGATTTTGAGTCTTCGACTTTATGTTCGGTTTATATGAGTTTTTGGAAGTGTTTAGTGGCTGACCTTCAGGTAGAAGTTCGAACCTCTGTGTGTGCCAAAATTTGGAATTTCAAGCGTCCAAATCACTAGTACCCATCTATGCTATAATTTGGGATTTTGAGTCTTTGACTTTTGAGTTTGATTTATATACATTTTTGGGAGGCCGACGTAGAGATCAGAGTTGGAACCTCCCTGCGTGCTAAAATTTCGAATTTCAAGCACCAAATCACTAATACCCATCTCTGCTAAATCTAGGAGTTCGAGCTTTCGTATGTGCTAAAATTTGAAATTTTGAGCCTCAAAATTCAAACTTATTTTATGCAGGTGGTTGGAAGGGTATGGGGCCTATGAGCAGAGTCAAAAGAAAAAGAAAAAAAAAAAATAAATATAATTTAGCGTTAGGTGAGTTTTTGGAGTACCATATATGTGTTTATATATGCACGGTACTTGTCCTTTTTCGATTGAGTTCCTCGCAACTTATAATATTAATATCAAATAATTTTACTCAAAAGATTAAAAATTTTATCAAACTCATCGGTATAATTTCATCAAATTTAACCAAAAAAGAAGCAAATTAAAGCTAAGGGGTCTATTTCAAAATATCCTACAATTGAGGGGGTCTCCATACATTTTCACCTCACTTTTTTTTCTACATTAATAAATTATATAATTATATATTAAAAAATTATAGAGTGGATGAAGCATGCCACGTGGCGTTACGACAAGTGTCGGTAATCACGCGTCCCCCTAACCACCTCGTGATGCAACCACCGTGATCAAATTGCTGGGACAATGGCCGTTAAGATTCCCCTCTTTTTTTTTTTATTTGGGTTAAATTTTAATTAATTATATATATATATTCTGTAACTATAAGTGTGACGCTCCAACTTTTCGGGGGTCCACCCATCTTAGGACTACGCTCGTCCTAACACGCTTAACTCTTTTAATTTTTTGGGCTTAGCCACCGTCCAAAATATTTAAGCCGGGTTAAGAGTTTAGCCCTATTATATTTTATATATAGAACTATCTCGGGTCTCACAATATGAAGATATCTTTTAATTAGTATCTATTTCCTTAAGTATATGTAAAAAGACTTCAAATTAAAATAAAAGTGCCCTAAAATATTTCTAATAATTTAAAATTTCTGGTGGGATCGAGTTGTTACAGTGTCTGGTCCAAGTCAAAAATTTAAGCATAAAAAAAAAAAAAACTACATTATGTACAAAGCGGAATTCTTTTTTTAATTTTTCTTTTTAATATTCCTTTTTTTGTAATCATCATGGCTTTTACTAAATTAATTGCATGCTTGTTAATTAGAGTATTATTTTCATTATAAAAACAAATTTTAGATAATATTTGGACGCTAATGCTATTACAGCAATTCAAACTTTTTAGATCAAAAATTCATTTTTAATATAAAGTAGTTTTTAATGTATCCCCTTCTAATTAATTAATTTGGGACAACATTATGATTTGCAGGAACAAAACTCGGAGAACCTTAATAATATACTTAGATGAATAGTCCACATCTAACTCCCCCCCCCACCCCACAATTAAATAATAAATAAATACATTTGATTCAAACATTTTAAATTGTTAAAGTTTAGTCACAAAATACAATTCAATTGACTAAATAGTGATGTGTCGCTAGTGTGGAAGTTACGTGACAATTGAAATTTATAATAAACTAAATTTTGAGAACTAAAGTGTTACGCGCTTCATAATTTGAGGATCAGAAGTGTAATTTAACGTAAATTATTTAATTTTATTATCCATGAAAAGAGTGGGCCCATATGAGATGGTTAGGTGCACATGGGCTCCCGGACTTTGTGGCCAATCGTGCTATCAACTGGTCTTTTTTTTTTCTTTTTTTTTTTGAGTATTTTTGATGTAACCTAATTTGTACCAAAATCACCCCCCCACATGCATGAAGAGCAAAATATTAGGTGGGGAGAGTTTTATGTGCATATTATTATGACACAAGGAGATATACTTATGTCCATATGCATGTAATCATGCATAAGACAAAAGGATGCCATGTGCAAAAGGAATACAATTGAAAGGTCACCCAAAATGCTGCTTTCAGAAGCTGGTGACGTGTTGGCATTGATAATGTGACGGTCTCTGACTAATTCGTGCATGATTCAGTTCAAAAGCGGTAAAACTCTTTCTCAACTATTTTCTATAAGATCGATCGATCTTTTAGGTTAATGGTATATAATTTTGAGCTAGATTTGTGTGCACTTTTAGAGGTACGGAGGTATTCGTGCTATCAAGTCACTTTTGATACTGAGACTTCCGAATCGATAATCGGTTCTGTTAGACTTGATATGGAGTGTCTGAAGTAGTTAGAAAATAAAGTTCGGAATTTTTTAATATCATTTACGTAGTGATTGAAAGGGCCCAAAATCAACAATTTTAATGATTGTGGTGAGCCGTTTGCAAGTTTAACAGTATAGAAATATTCAAATCGCGTGAATTTTGATTGAAATTTTTTTATAATATATAAAAAAAGATCAATATATTTGATCTAAAATTTTAGTGTCATATTATCACTTTTTTTTAGATTTTTATTTTCAGCTATCTATTTTGAGCTCTTTCCATCATTAGGTAAATGATATAAAAATAATCGTAAAATTTAGTTTTTAGATATTTCAAATACTCTAGATCAAGTTTAACGAAGCTGGTCGTCGATTTGGAAGTCCCAGCATCAAAACGACTTGATAGCACGGAGACCCTCGTGCTTATAAAAACATACGACCCGAACTCTAATTATTTTCAATTTTTATTTTACGGTATATAATCATATCCGTATTATATTGTTTGTTTTTTTTTGTTGCATGTGACGTGATTTAACTGATCGTCAATATTTAGCAACATATATTAATAATATGTAAGACTAACATTTTGGAAGACGCAGAGCATTTTTTTTTTCCGCAAAAGCGATGGAAGTAGAATAGATTACACAAAATCTTCCAATGATGGGACGTCGTGTGCGAATTATTCTTTGGACTAGATTATAGAAAATCTCCAAAAGGATACGAATATTTTTGGACTTTTACCCTTCAATTTGTTGGGTTATTGTTTATATTATCTTATAATTTAATAATTGGTTGCATCACGAGTTCAAGTTCAATGAGGCGTAGACAAAGTGATTAGTAAAATCTTTGTCCTAGTAACATATTTAATTCTCCTCGAAAAGATAAAACTATTGATCTCTTGTTTATTGTTAATTTTCCAAAACCAACATATATACCATTTTGATGGGTTCCTTGTATTGGCACCAAAGCACGGTTTTGGTGTAGTCAAATACGGTAGGATGCATTAGCTTTGGGACTATTTAGGATTATGTCACATCGTCGTCAGCTGAGTATTTGATAAATAAAAAATTAGATAATTTTGACGTATAAATTCTAATTTAATATTTTGGATTAATTTTATATAGGTTCTCTGTAAATATAATGAATGACAAATATATACCTACAAAAGTTCAACTTTTATATGTTGTTCCTACAAAAGTTCATAATGTTTTCAAATATGTCCCTCTAGTATGTTACCTTAGAGAACCGTTAGAGAACTGTTTATATTTTCAACTTTGTCCTCACAAATATGTCCCCCAAAAATCATAACAGTATAATATAAGAGGGGTAAAAATATCAAAAATTAATCAGAATTAAGTATTTAACCTATGGTTTCTAACGAATTCTAACGGCATGAATATATTTGAAAATATCAGGACTTTTGCATATAAAAGTTTGAATTTTGTAGGGATATATTAATTTGTCATTCACTATGTTTACAGGGATCTGTATGAAATTAACCCTAATATTTTTATTTTGCTTTAGAACAAACATGTTTAAGCATTATTAATTAGAGATGTTAATGGGTTCGACTTATGACTGATTTTTCAAAACTCTGAACCCGAAAGAAATCATTTCTCTTTACTAAATTTTGAAACATATCGTACTCAAATCTAGGTTTAAAGAAAATTTAATTTTCTTATAATATTACATAATAGAAAATCAGTTTGGGTTCTAATTCTGGTTCGGATCGGTAGAGACAAAAATCATATCTGAACCCGAACTTGTTGGATTTTTATTATTTATATCCATAATTGAAACCATATATACCTGTTCGAGTTCGGATAAAATTTTAGGCATCTGTATCCACTGATGCATCATTCAAATTAATAACACTACACAAAAAGAAGAAAAAAAATTCAGGTGGCCCCAATTTCATGCAAGTGATTATGGACATGCAAAGCGTCGACGTCCCAAAGTTGAAGTCATTAGCTCTATAATAAATTGGTTGAAAAAGAGGCCAACAAATTAGGCTATGTGTTACATCAAAAGATTACCACTTTTTGAAGCTTTGGTACTTAATTTTGATCTTTTTCTTTTTTTTCCCCCTCACCTTTTTTGCTTTTCCTTTTTCTTTTTCACTTTAGTCATTCTAAGTCAATGTGAACATAGATCAAGAATTAGGCTAGTAAAGTATTAGTGATTCTTCCTTCTTTGTCATCTTCTTTTTTTTTTTCTCTCAAAATTGACTGATATAATGTGTTAAAAATTGAACTGACGATCTCTCAGAGAGCGAACGAGACCATCGAATTGAAAGATAATTTATTTACTGATCTCTCATATTTACCGTACTAACTTATAGTGTTAGTGCTGAAGAATTACTGCGGGCGTCTGATTCCTCGAAAAAGTGCGAAATACTGTTTTTCGAGGAAAAAAATATATGAAAAGTAATATTTTTCATAGTTTTTATTTTCCGAAAATTTGAAAATGAATATACTATGTTTTTTAAATCTAGAAAAAACTTTTCTAAAAAAACTATTTTTTCCTAGGAACCTAGCAGATGAAAAATGCTTTTCCAGACAGAAAACTATCTTCTAGAATATTTTTCCAGGAGCCAAACACCCGCTAAAGGATATCATTTTAACGCATTAATTAAATGCGTTTGAAATTCTTAGTAAAACAAACAATTTGGCCAAAATTACTCTTCTCATTGATCTTTGGCATAATTGTGCTCATTGCATGTTCTTGCACTCTAGATATGTGACAGCTTATATATTTGGTTATAAATATGTTTTGCTGTGCCAAAAGAAACCAATCTTAGACATGTAAAATTAAATTGAATGTAGCATTGATCTTTTCCAAATAGTGTGCAACTTAATTAGGCATCATATGTAAAAAGAAAATTTGAAGTTTTTATGAAGAGTAATATCATTATATATTTTAATTATATACAAAATCCCTATGTTTTCACCAATCCATAAGCCTATTTTTCGTTACATTTTCTTGATCATGTTGTCAAATTAAATTCTTATTGCAAGAAAGCCAAAAGGAATTAAAAAAGGATCAAGCTCATGACTAGGAAAAACGAAAAACATTACATGTAGTTCAAATTAAAAGGAAAGAAGTGGCCAAGCCCTTGAAATTTATTGTCAAAATGCCCGAGCACACTTGCACGCCACATCTTTAATATGCATGGGCCATCAAAATCCTTTCAAGAGAACACCTCCCCCGCAAGGCATGTGGATTCTATCCATCAACCGTATGTGTCGGTTAGGAGAAAATCAGTCCCTCGACTTCGTCCGTTACGCCATCTCTGAACCGCCCAGCTATCTGCCATTCATCCCATCGCTTCTCGAAACTCATGACTGTCCGATGACTGATGTGGCGGAGCAGGTCCAGGCGATAACTTCGCGTCTGTTAGAGTCTAATGACACATGCATTGCCCCCTTTGAAAGGGCCACTCAATTCAAAATGGTCCCTCCTCAATAGGGTTTTGGAGTTGGACCTATTCCAATTGAGTGGTTGTGATCCCTTGCTTTCAATGAGGATTGGCTAGAGGACAGGGCAAGTGCAAAGGTAGGCAAATGTTGCCTCCATTGCTAGGGTTTTTGTGTCCAAACACCCACGTGGTGGTGGGGCTATCCATGACATTGGCTACAAATAGTTGGGTGGATAGGCCCATCCACATTAGTATTTGATTTGATCACTCTCACTTGGAGAGATCATCTATTTGTAGTGCATTCCTTTTTTTTGACAGAGAGGTAGAGAGAAAGGCAGCAAACTATCCGCTTCGTTTATTTTTTAGAAATGAACTAAGCAGTGAAAAATGTAAAGCAACACGACTTCAAACTCTTAACCTCAGATACCAACCATTGAATGCTTAACCAACTCCGCTAGGTAGTTTGTATTGTATTGTTCGCTTCTTGTTTAGTTTGCCTCTCTAGCTCTCTCTCTCTCTCTCTCTACTATTACTAATGGACCGGCCATGTGATCTCTATGTAGAATGCATAGGACACTCCTTGATTTTCCTAGGTTCTTAGAAAGGTGCTTCTCACCTCCCATTGATTGTGAGGAGGCTTCAAAGAAGCATCTAGTTTGGAGCACAAAAATAGGGGGAAAAAAATGGGGAAGTTGGACAGGGACAGCAATCACGGTCACCTACTTGGTTTGCCCCAGTGAAGAGCAAATGGTCTTGTGCCATTGGTTCATATCATGTGTTTGTTGGCTATTTATTATCGACTAAAATAGCACCAACTTTCTGGTCCATGATAATATGCCCAAAAATTTAATAAATCGAGTTGGGTGAGCCCAATAAGTTAAGTGAATTGTGGTCCATAATATAACTAACTGCAAGAGGCTCAACAATAGATATTTAGATAGATTGAGTTTAGTTGAAGAACACGAGCGCTGTAGTCGAGCCCTTAAGTGTGATGGTCGCGCCCTTCCTATCAGCACGAGCTTTTGGGATAGTTGGTCAGGGCTTACGATTCAGAATGTTTTTCGTTATCTTATGCTTATTTGTATGATTTGAAATAGTCTAGATAAATTTTGTAATCCTTTAATCGTACGGTTAATGATTTTAGAAATTAATAAAATTTGGATTTCAGATAGTTTAAATAGTTTAGATCATGTTCAACGATACCGATCGTCGATTTGAAAGCTCTATTATCGAAAATAAATTGAGTCATTTATTAAATACTTTAATGCTCTAAATCAAATCATAAGTCGGTTCGATTCGATTTTACATATAATTCAGTTTGGTTCGGCTCTAAAAGTTAAAAATCAAAGGAACTGAATAAATCGAATAGATCAAAATTTTAATAATTCAATATGTATTAACCTTTAATTATAAAAAAAATTATGTACTATTTTCACATAATAATTAAATAATTAGAGATATTAATTATTCTTAACTAGTTATCTTAGATTAATAATTTTCAACATAAAATTAGTTATGATCATATCTTCTTCCTGGTAGGCTAAAATTTTTTTAACTAAATGAAGATATTTTACTAAAACCAAATAAATCAAATCCAATCCGATCAAATTATTTCGGTTCGGTTCATGCCTCTGATTCGGTTCAGTTCGGTGTCATAAAAAGCTGTAAAAATCGAACCGAACTGACCGATGCTCACCCCTAAGACTAGTGCCAATCAATTCACTCAGCTCATGAAGCTCATTACACTCATCTCTTAAGTTCAAAAAACATCAAATTCACTAACTTCAATAAATTTCTTTGATATCATTATGGCAATGAAAGGGCAATGAAAGGAATGGGGTACAAAGTGATGTGGTTCATTCCCCTCCTCACTTTTTGCCTCTGCAACAAAATAGGGTTCAAAGTGGGTACAACACCGTGCGTAAGATTCGCTACGCACGGGATTGATTCTGACGCTGAATTTTAGCGGGATTAATCTGTGCCGTCTATATTGGACCGCACAGATTAAGTATGCTAAAATTCAACAGCTGAATGAACGGAGTTGTAGAAAATTTGCTGAGATGCTAGCTTATCCGTATATTACAGAAAACTCTTTTCTCTCTCTTTCTCTTTTTTTTTCTTTTTTTTCTAATTAAATATATAGTTTGTGCCAAAAAGTACAACATAAAATACATCACTTCATTGAGAGGGATATATCAAGCTTAACTTTCTTAGGCTATGTTTGGTTGGCGGGATAAGCGGGGATAACATTAGTTATCCCCGCTATTCCGCCAAACGAAACAAATTTTGGCCGGAATATTTTATCCCGGTCAAACTTCGTTATTCTCGGTTATTCCGGAATAGCTGGGATAAACTATTCCATCGTTTTGACGGAATAGCGTTATTCCAAACTTTAATTCTAAATTTAATTAAGATTATAAATTTAGTTAAAAATAAATTATATAAACATAATATATTTAATTAATAATAAAATAATAATATATCCAAGCTAGATTTATAATAAAATATTATTTAATTAATAATTTATATATTAATTTATTTACTAATTAACTAGATAATTAATTAACTATTTAATTTATTACTTTAATAAATATTTAATTAATTTTTTGAGTAATTAATTCATTATTTTAATTAATTTACTAATTAAATAATTAATTATATTGTTTAATTAATTAATATTTTGAGTAATTTAATTATTTTTTAAATTAATCATCTGACTATTATTAACTAATTTATTATTTTATTAAAATTATTTGTAATTAATGAAATTATTAATTACCAATTAATTTATTTATTAATATTAAGGGTTTTTAGCAATATTCATAATTAATTAGTATATTAAATAAGTTAAATTATTACTTAATTAATATTTTGTCTTAATTAATTAGATAAAATATTATTATTTAAAATTATAATTATTCTTATCCTCGCAATTCCAATCAAACCATCACACTATTTTTCTTATTCCCGAAAAAAATATAATTTTCATCCAAACGCAAAATTGATTTAATCCTCGTTTATACCTCAATTTATACATATTCCTGGAATAGTCATTTTTTGCTTATCCCCGAACCAAACGATACCTTAGAGTCCAACATCACATTTAAACATAGGTACCATTCAGGCTAGGGTGTATTTGAGCTGTCTCATTTAATATGAAAACTCCTTAAAAAAGCCTTAAAATCAGAAATACATATATATAACATGTTTATCTTATTTCTAAAAAAATAATTGGAAAACTGAATGTGATATCCCTTATACATAATAAATACGTTACTGGCGTCTATTATAAACTTAATTTCGATATCCAGACAGGGTCTTAATGAAGGAACAAATCATGTGACCCTGTTTGCTTCGTGCCTAGCTAACGGAGTACTACTATTTTGCGGTTCTTATATGCTGTGCAATGAATTGTTCCTACTTTTTTCAATTTTTTTTTTATTTTTATTTCTTATGAGAATGAATTGAATTTTGGTCAAATAAGGAGGCTTATTGTGCATATTGTAGCAAAATTCACATGGGGCTGCAGTACGTACAGCTACCACAATAACATCGTGACAATGGCAATAATAATAATATTAAGTTTATATAATTAATGTTACTGCCCTATTCATTAAGCTATGAATTAATGCATGAGGGTTTATTTATTGTTACTTTGGTGGCTATACGGGGAAAAGAGAAAAGTAATTAATTAAAATATTCAACAATCCCTAAATCCTTTTTTTTTTTCTTTCTAAAAACGAACTCAGCTAGAAACGTAAAGCAATTGAGTTTCGAACTTGGAATATCAGATATCAGCCATTAAGTTCTTAGTCAATTGATATGGTCGGTGTATATATCCAAAGCTGGAGACACGATTTTAGTGTGTACAATGAAAAATCTAAGATGTTTGGGGCTCATTGCTTTATCGGGAAATTGGCTTTATGCGGATTTTGTGGTCCACGTTAGTATGTTGATCAAAACGGTGATAAATGGTTTGATCAGCTGTGGATCAAGTGAGATAGGTTCGATCGGGCGATCGAATTAGCGGTTTGACTTAGAATCAAGATGAACTTTTTGAGCTTGCTTTTAGACAATTAAGCAAAAGAACAACTACTTAACTAGCTATTACTTTTCTCGCCGCCATTTTACGACATAAGAAGAGCGAAGCTGATGTACAGCAAAAATGTTTTGACGGCTTCCCCCATCGTATTATAGTATTAGAGAAGGAAAGCGCTGAAGCTCCTTCGAACTTTTCTGAACCTTCTACAACGTCGTCGAAACTCCACCATTTTACAGCACTACCAAACGAGGCCTAAATTAATACGCCGCTCGTAAACGACTTGATTATTCAAAATTAATGGGCTTTGCCACAGTCATAGTTTCAAAGGGTGTTAAAAAAAACAAAAGCCACATAACCAAAACTAAATTGGGCTTACATTTTTAGGGCCTCATATGGGCCTAGCTAACCAGCTTTTGGGCCAAAAGCCCACACATAACAAAGCCTGTTATGATGGGCTTAACTAATTAACCAAACTTCTTTCATATGGTAGTTGCCGCTGACACTATTTCTGAGTCATTTCTCATATGATTGATTTTTCAAGATAATGTGGTGTTAGCGCGGATCCCAATACTAAGCTCCCAACATGAACTTTGATTAAACAACTCCTTTTTTTTTTAAAGGCTAAATTATAGAAAATCTTCTTATAAATACCTGTTTTTTTACTTTTCCTTCATAACTTTCAAAAATCTATATTTTACCTCTCAACATTTCAAGTTGTTGCATTTAGCCCTCTCCGTCAGGGTTCCATCACTATTCCGTCCATTTCTTACAATTTATATCGAAAATGACTTTCAAAATGACAGAAATATATTAAAGAATTATTTTTTTATTTATAGAAGAAGTAAGAATAATTTGATCATTTTGCCCTCTCCATTAATGATGTACCCTTCTGAAAATATTTTTAAAATTTTAAGGAGGCAAAATATAAATTTATAAAAGTTAGAAAGAAAAAATAAAAAAACGAGTACTTACAGGAATTTTTTTTATAATTTAGCTTTTTTTTAAGAACATGCTACTTCACCTTTCGCTGTATACAATTTGAGAGCAAAATCATCGAGTTTGATTAGAATGAACACTTTTTCGTTAAGCAATAAAGCATAGTGATAGCCAAAGATAAGTCACAAAAAAAATCTTTAAGTTATATATAAAGGTGGGTTGAACCAAATATATTGTGAGATCATATAGAAAATGAAAAATTTTGTGGTGATATGCATTGTGTAAACACTCTACACATGGTTTTTTCACAGCAAAAATAAATAAATAAATAAAACGTGAGATGCACACGAGCTACAAGTTTTTTGAGATCAATGCCTGTTCATTGGAAGTTCATGGTTTGTAAAGGGCTCAAACCAATCCATAACTCAAGCTCATGGTTTGGTTTGAGTCTTTAAAAGTTTGCTATCAATGATTTAGTAAGATATAAGCATATTTGATCTGCGAGATAATTTATCTTATCCGAAAAACTAACTTGAATGCCGAATTGATCACACTCTTATTTAATTAAATATACAATTTTTTTGAATTAATTGAGAAGATATATCGAACAATATGTTCATGCATCCAGACAGGACCTAATTCTTATATAACTATGCTTAGTTTGTGTAACATGTCAGTAAAGCCTAGAACAACTTAAGAGAGCGTATTAAGAATACTAGTAATCTTGTAGCGGTTAAAAACGAAAAAAAATCCCTCCTGTGGTCCTTCTTGTGCAGATCTTAAGATAGTAAAGCATTACTGGCACAATTATGTGTTCTTGAAATGTGTCGAAGCACCATGCATGAAACCTGTTCGACAAGCATTTATTGGAGATTTGGATTCATCCCACCGACTCGCTCGACCTCATAATATTGCTCTTACTGATTGCTAACACTTGATGTACGTAATATAAAAAATTTTAATCTGTTCAAGCGCACACGGATATATTATATATAATTGCTTACACATTAGTGGCCTATGTTAAGAGTTTACATATGAATACTTTCACATCAGATAATTATAAGAGTACCAGCAGATTCAAATATAATAGACTATAACTTTTGGGTTGAATGAGTTTCGCCAGATATGTCGCATCTTTGGACTCATGTGGGTCTGAACTGGATCCAGAACTTCTTAAGAGCACTACCTAAATCATTATTAGTATTGAGTTGGGTGTCCCACACTGAACCACCATGCATGAGTCCTTTGTCTTCACCTCCTTTAATGGAGCTACAGCCGACATGTTCAAATTGAATGCCCATGCTGAGAACCAATTCAGAGGTTTAAAAAAAAAAAAATTTAAAAAAAATCATTGTCAGGGGCGTTTGATTCAGATACACTTTATTTGAATCTCAAAGCAGTATTATTGCTATTCAAACGGTAGTGAGAAATGCCTCCGACCATTTTTTTTTTCTTCCAATTCGAAGCCAACAAGCGGCACACGCATCTTCTTAAGTACTAGACGTTAATAAGCTCGATTAAGTTCTTAATGAGCCCACCGATTCGATCTTACACCTTATTAACCATTATAACCTCAAAGTTCTAAGTTGGATCACGTAGTGTTGGCATCAATTAACCCAGTCTAAGAAATAGCCTTTCAACATATCTATTTAGGCTCCATTATATTCCTTAATTAGCTTATAAATATACAGATTTAAAATATTATTGATAAATCAGTATCGCATATTTTAAATATAATATCTAAAATAATAAATATATATATATAAAGTTAAATTAATTATAATTTATTATTTGGATGCGATTTACGAGAAGCTATTTGGGGGAAGTGACTAGTGAGGAAGAAGTAGCCTTATCCTGCACTCCTGGCCCATGCTCATTTATGGTCGCAATAAATTTTTGTAGCAGATTGTCAGATTTAATCAGACTCCTACTATTCTCTGCATTTTTATTTAACTCAAAGTGGGACTGAAGATCAATCTAGTAAGAAGTAATTCAGAAGCAATAGAAATACAACAAATAATCAAACTCAAAACCTCTTGGAACGAGAGAAACTGACAACTGCCTATGTTATCATATTGGTCAAGAAATTAATCTGATAAAAAATAGCTCAGAATTAGTTTTAACCGAAGCGATAGTACTAAAAAAGCCTCCAAACACTATAGATGATAAGAACTTGTATATAAATAGTTCCACATAAATAATGATTAAGATAGTATACTAGTAGGTCCAGATCTAATAAAACTTCGGTGGTGTAGTTCGATCGAGTTAACCGGGTTCAATTGAACATATTATTGAACTAACATTTTAGGCAACACACCTGTCACATTTTTGCTCTTCCACAAATTGCGTGGTAGTTAAACTCATTAATATTTTTTAGGTAACACACACTTCTCACTTGCTCTTCCATAAATTGGTGGTGGTTACACTCACTTATTGCTCTTCTCATACTCCCAATGACACGTAATTTCATTATCATACGAAGCTCCTTCGCATGCAGGGTACCAATTCTCATGCGCCTGTTCCTCTCCAGTAACATTTATTCGCTCTTTTGCTACGTTTCCCAGTAGATCCATGTGACCATGTCACTCAATATTTGGTCCCAATTTGACTATGTACCCAAACTGCAAAACCTAATCCCCGACTGTACCTAGCGCAGTTGGCTAAAACCTTAATTGGTGGTATCTGAGATCTTAAGTTAAAAACGCTAATTGTTTCGCATTTCTTGTGACCATGTCGCTCAATACTTGGTCCCAATTTGACTTTGTACCCAAACTGCAAAATCCTTCAAGTAATTTCCGACTGTACCTGGCGCAGCTGACTAAAAACTTAATAGTTGGTATATGAGATCTTAAGTTATAAGTTCTAATTGTTTCACATTTCTAGTTCGGTTCATTTCTTAAAAATAAACGAAATTGATAGTTCTGCTATCTTTCTTTCTCAGAAAAAAAAAAATCGTGCGCGAAATATCTGATTTCTCAACACTATATATCGTTTTGTTCCTTGGATAAAAAGTTAAAAAAAGACAAAAAATAATATCTAGAATGTTTTAGAAAAGATTAAATTTTTTAAAATTAAACAGATAAAAAAATATTTTTTCAGCTAGAAAATTATGCTTTATAATATTTTTTTGAAAACCTAAAAACTCCGTAAATGTGCAACAATTAATGCACTGCACACACCACGATCCACTTGTCCCCAACTCCCAACTACTTTTCGTCCTACTTTGAAAATAGGGTGTTCACATGCATTTATTTTGACACTATAGAGAATTTAGAAATTTCAAAAATATTTTAAGTTTTTTCATCTTTTAGTAATTTAAATGATAGGTGGATTTATCATTAGAAAAGTAGTAGGTTAAGATACTTATTTCGATCACAATTTTTTCCATTATTATTTTATAATATTGGATGAGAGGAAATGTAAAGTGTTTTAATCAATTCTATGTTGTTGGCGTGTTTGAACAATATATTTCCAAATTAAGCTGTATACTTTCGCTCAAATAATTTATAAATGATCTGAATACTTCTGTTCAAATATATTATAGAGATGAATACACTATATCATGTGTAATGAAGATATAAATAATCGGCATGACGCCTATTAAATGACATAGAATAGGACTAAGACAGAGTTTACTGATTTAACAAATTATTCTTTAAAGATTTTATTATGATTGTACATTTAAACTTTTAAGTCAAATCTCAAATTAAGCAGATTGTATATAGATGGTAGAAGCAAATTTTCAAACTGATTTGATCGTAAATAGTTACAATAATAATAGAGTTAAAAAGTACAACAATAAGATAGAGAGCCTTCGTGAAATGATTTGTTAGTGTACGCTTTGTCGGATCGTTGGCGCTAACCATTAATCCCAAAAGCTCGAGCTGTTAGAAATACGCAACCAATTCACTTAAAACGTACAGATACAACGCCCACGGGTCTCGATTGTGATTCGGCCCCACCAGCCTCATGCCACTTCGAACATGACTCGGCCCACCCAGCCTCACGCCATTTCGAACATGACTCGGCCCCACATAGCCTTCCGTCACAGGGCAGGATGCTGACCCATTTAAACCAACACGCTTTTCATGTGAGGTGTACTATAAGGCTTAGTTGGGTATCCTTGTTATTTTTTATTATTTTAAATGTTAATTCTTTATAATTTGATATATCGAATTTTTTTCTTGTTATCATTATTGGTTAGCTTAATATGCGTTCCATTCAAGTGATAGATGACAATTTATTTTAAAAAAATTTAAAAATAAAAAAATATTTTAAATATTTATTTTTTGTTGCCAAATAAATATCTTATATGAAACAATTGCAAGTAATCCACCATCCCGCTCATGTTATTTCATGAAGAAATTCGATTGAAAAAATGGCAACGATGCGAGACGCGACCTAAAGATTATTGTGACTAAGGGCAGAAGCATATGAAGATATATTTTTCTATTTTCTGACGTGACTATAAATATTATATAGTAACAGATTTATCGCGATCAACACCACATAATATATTTACATAAAGACGTGTAATGTATTCGGACAATTCCAAACGATGCCTAACTCTGATTCCATATTATCTATAATGCTATTTTAATAAAAAAAAGTAATAATTCAAAATTTATTTTAACCTCCGTTTGAAATTATGGAGAGATTGTGTTACATACAGTAAGAAAGCACGATAAAAAATTATATATTTATTTCTATTATGTAATATCACATTTTGCAAATCATAATGAATCAGATATGATATATTTTAGCCTATATATCTCTCAAAATTTCTGAAATATCTCATTTACTTCTATTTTTTTTTGTTTCAAAAATACCCCTCATACATTTTTCCGTTATTAAAAAATATTCGTACTGTTAGTACCTGTTAAATCATCTCAGATTAACTCTGAGTTAAATTTCTATCACTAAATAAAAAAATAAAAATATCTATTTTGCCCCTAACCTAATGGCAAATAAGAAAAAGTTGGTGATGATAGAATGTCATATTTGAAAAAGTAAAAAGTCAAAGTACTTCTTTTGCCCATAAATTAAGGATAAATAAGAAAAGTTTGTGACAGTAGAAAAATATATTTAAAATAACAAAATAGTAATTTTACAGAGATAACGGCTGTTCCTAACAGTTTACTAACAGAATTTAACTCTAGAAATATATTTGAAAGACTTTAAAATCTTAAAAGAATATTTTAATATTAGATAAATAAGAAAGTCGAAAATTTTTCAGAAATATATAAGTAATTACCCTATAAATTTTTTTCATCCTACTAAAAAGTAAAAAACAATATTTTTATAATTTTTTCTCTCAATTTCGTTTTAACTGCTGGCATTAGATTTGCCTCGATAAGAAGCAAGTGTTCTTAATTGCTTTACTCCCAACCCCATCCACCCAAGGCCTCTATATAAACCCCTCACACCAACACTACTGCACTTCACTGAGCAACACTACTACTTACTACTACTACTACTACTACTGCTAAACAAACTAAACACACAAAAAAGAGAAAATGTCCGGCCGCTCCTCCGCCCCGCTTACGGCCGCGGCGCTGCTGCTGGGCGTGCTGCTGCTGGCGGCGCCGGCGGCGGAGGCGTTGACGTGCGGGCAGGTGGTGTCGTTCATCTCGCAGTGCCTGCAGTACGCGCGCGGCCCGGGCACCGACCCGCCGCCCGCGGCCTGCTGCAGCGGCGTGCGGGGGCTGAACGCCGCCGCGCAGTCGACGCCCGACCGGCAGACCGCCTGCAACTGCCTGAAGAAGGCCGCCGGAGGGGTCTCCGGGCTGAAGACCGGCCTCGTCTCCGGCATCCCCCGCCAGTGCGGGGTCAGCGTCCCCTACGCCATCAGCCCCTCCACCGACTGCTCTAAGTAAGCACGCATGCCGTCCGTCATAAGTCAGCTTTGTACACATGACAGTTTCTACTAAACAGAGAACGAACTTAATTTACATCCTCACTGAACGACCAGAACTAAAGATGTGATCGGTACCATAGAAAATGAACTCGAAAATATATTTAACAAAATTTATAGAAAATGTACTTAAAAATTTGGTATGAAATTTAAGCTCAATTAATCTATCAAAGAATTTAGATATTTTTTAAAAAATTTATATCAAAAATTTTATACTTGAGATTTTAGTTAGTACGTAATTCTCATACTTAGCTGCAGGGATTGCAATGTTATGGAGATCGATCTGACACTGCCGTTTTTTTATGGTTTTTTTTTGCTAATTTTAATGCAGGGTGCGCTAAGATTAAAGCAAGGGGGAGGTGGTCATGAGTTAGGAGGAGGAGTAACTAAGAATAATAAGGTGGAGAGAGCTCTTTTGGAACACCCTTGATGCTTGTCACGTTGTGTTCATGGGCTCCTAAATTATCCAGCTTTTTATATATATCCATGCATGTGTTAATGTTGTGTCTCTTTCCTCAAGCTATATATCCTTAGGGGGCTTGGGTTTTGTATCACTTGTTTCCTGTTTATGATGTGATCAGAGACATGATCTACTTATTTGAATGGTTTAGATGATCTAGTCTCTACTTTACGATCGCGCATTTGGTTCAAAATATGAATCGAAATTAACCAATATAAGATTAAAATGGACTATAATGAAACTTCGATGGGCACAATTCAACATGAAAACTTCATACTTGATATATTGAAGGTTTGCTAAAAGTACTTTCTTAAGAACATACCAGACGCCATTTTTGAATAACAAAAAGAGACCCTTTTTTTTTCAAAATTAATTTTGTTGAAAGTAAAAAGTAACCAAATTTCAAACTTAAAAACTCGGATAGTAATTAACCATCAAGTTTTTTATCACGTGCGCTAGAGACGGTCTGTCATGCACAACAGAGACAATTAATCATCACATAGCTAAAGGAACAAGAACATGGAGATCTTTTTTTGTTTTCAAGAGGCCCATTAGCCCAATTAATTTGTGGGCTTCAAATAAAACCTTTATCTACGGGATCTTATAATTCGGAGCATCTATTCGGTGCTGAGTGCTCGAATTAGGAGGTTATTTGGGTTTTCTGTATCATCTGCTGCTAGTGCAAGTGGTAGGAACAGAAGATACCCGGTTGCTCGAATCCTTTTGGTTTTGGGTTTTAATTCTATGACGCTGCCCTTTGAATTTTGTTATCGATCTTAAACCTTGATGCAGATGATTGTTCCAAAAGAACAACAAAATATAACTTAAATATATATTTTAGTATCTCATCTTCTGATTTATTTGATTTTAAATTATTTTATAGTTTTTTTCATTATACAAAATTTGGACGCACCCTTCAGTTTCATGTGAACATACACAATAGTATATTCTAATTAAATCAATTAGAAAAAAGAAGTGCCTCCAAATTTTAAAGTTGAAAGAGAGATGATCAAATTACTCAAATTAATAAATCAAAAGGAATTGAGCTAGAATGCTTATAGAAACACCAACCCCTCGATACTTCAACGTAGTTTTTTGATAACGGCGTTTCTGAATTGGTGATCAACGTAGTTTTTTTATAACGGCGTCTCTGAATTGATGATCGACACTGTTAAAGATCATCTTCATTTCGTGAACTCTCTAGAATTCAAATTTCATAATTTTTTGATATTATTTATCTAGTGATTAAGCAGTCTCAAATACACCTTTTATATGCTGATGAAATTTATTGATTTTGAGACCATTTGGATAACAGTAAATAATATTGAAAAATCACGAAATTTAATTTTTTTTAAAGGCTCGCAAGATGTACACCATGTTCAGTAGTGTTGATCATCAATTCAGATGTCTCGTCATCAAATACAACGTGGAGATGCTAAGGAGTTGATATTTTAAAAAGCGTTCTAGCTAAACTCAATTAAAAAATAATATAGCAAAAATAAAATATTTAAAAATTTGGATAGTCAAATCAAAATATATTATAATTCATAATATTATTTTAAGCGAAATACTGTTTGTACGTCCGAAAGTGGGATTAAAACTTACATCCATCCATCCAAAAGCTTGGACACTTCTTTTAGATTTTTAATGTTAAAAAAATTTAATAAGATAAGAATAAAAATATTGGCCTAATTCTGATGATTAAGTATAAGATTTATGCTTATTGTTTGAATGTACAAGTAGCATTAATTGCTCTTTTAAAATAGTGTAAACTGTTGGAAAAAATTTTGGAATCTTTTAGCAAAGTTTATCTTTTAGAAAAATTTGAAAAGTTGCAGTTGCAGTTTTTTCAAAATCCAAACAGAAAATTAAATGATAAAAACAGTAAATGAAAATGATTAGAAAAAGTCTGTGGATCGAGGCGTGTAGAGCACTGTCCTAGAAGCGAGATTGCCCTTCTACGTGCGAGGCTTTCCGGTAATCACTTCCAGCGATACAACGTCCACGTTCCACCCCGTCGGCACACTTTCAAGGTGGCGCAAGATGAACCCGGCAAGCTTTCAAAGATCCAGCAAAATTCGAAAACAGAATGACGGGAAGAAGAAGCACCAAAAAAATCTCGGATTAGGATTTGTAATACAGAGAGGAAGAGGAGAAGCAGGGTGGTTCTAGCTCAAATCACAATCATATCCAGTTAGGGCCAAAACCTCCCCTTAAAAGATCCCGGGAAAGATTGTGCTCCAACGGCACAATTTCCTGCTCCGTAAGGTAAGCCTGACCTGCCCATGATAATTGGGTTAAGACTTCCTAAAATAAAAAAGAAATAAAAATAAAAAAGGACAACGCGCGCCGCCTGCCTTAGTCGAGAGCATAACTCTCACTTTCTCTCAAACAACCAACATGAGAAAGGAGTATATAAATGGCAACAACAAGTCATTGACTTTCAATGTGGGACTAAACCTCATATGTGAAAACCAAAGTGTGGGCTCCCAAGTGAGGCCCATTACGGATTGGGCTACTCAAGAGACAAATAAGTTTTAAATCACACTAAAGCCTAAATAAAATCCAACGTAAACTTCACTTTGCCTCCTCGTGGTACAGTGCATTTTTACTTTACCATCCGGGCGGTTCAAAAAATTGTATTTGACTACTCTTTGATTTAGCGTGTTTTTATTTTGCCATCCCGTAATTCAAAAAATATATTTAATTATCATGTAATTTTATTTTTATTTTACTGTAAAAATTTATTATTAAACAAAGTACCACTGCATGGTTTTTGAAAACTTTTACTTTATTACCCTATTTCACGATAACTTTTTCGATAAAGTAAAAAATAAATTATAAAATAATTAATTAAGTAAAACTTTTTAAATTATGGGGTATAGTGCTATTATATTTTGAGCCAAAGTCCAAGGAGAAGAGACTTCTCCCTGAGAAAAGCCGAACAAGCTGTCATACATGCAACACAGAAATTAATTAATTATTGTATGGACCCGGTGCATATATACTTATAACACTTCATGCACCGCATAAATTATTTATAAATAGTAATTGATGTTTTAAGCTGATTTATAATACAAAAAAAGTTCTATATTTTCAAATTCTATTATTAAGGCATCAAATTATTCAAAAAATCAACAGCAGAGGAAATTAAGATCATTACTTGATTTAGAAAAAAAAAGGCTAAATTACAGAAAACCTTCCTATCAATACCCGCTTTTTTACTTTCCTCCCTGTCATTCAAAAACCTACACTTTGCCCTCTTAACAAATAAAAATATTCATTTCGCCCCCCGCCGTCAGTGTTCCGTTAGGGTTCTGTTTATATCTTATTTTTTATACCAAAAATACATCTGATATCCTCATCCATGCCCACACATATGCCCTTGGCCGCCGCCTCGCCCTCGCACGAAGTCGGAGTTGGGGGAAAAGAGAGGCGTGGGCGAGGGTGCGGGATGCGGGATGAGCAAGATTGGAGAGGAGGAGATGAAGAAGATGAGGGTATTTTGGTCATTTTGTCACACCGTACCCCCTATGAACATTTTTCGTTTTTTTAAGGGGGCAAAATGTAGATTTTTGAATGACAGGGAGGGAAAGTAAAAAAAACGGGTATTGACGGAAGGGTTTTATGTAATTTAGAGTATTTTGGTCATTTTGTCACACGGTATCCCCTATGAATATTTTTTATTTTTTTAAGGGGGTAAAATGTAGATTTTTGAATGACAGGGAGGGAAAGTGAAAAAACGGATATTGACGGGAGATTTTATGTAATTTAGCCAAAAAAAATTGATGTCTAAAATTTATAGTTTTTAATATGTAGGCGGTTTGACGTAATAAAATAAATCAAATTAATTAACTTTTTTAATTTTAAGAGCTCTGTATATAGAGTTTTAGGAATGTGGTGTATGAGATATACGTTTGCACCCGGCGCAGGCAATAATTATTTCTCCATGCAATACAAAAGAGACTTCTCCTTGACAAAAGCTGGAAAAGTGCTTCTTGACCCAGAGTCTTCGCGATTGAATATTTGCCCCAATTCCTACGACATCTGTTTTTTTTTTCTGATTTTTTTTTTTTTTTTGTATTTTGCTTATGTCTTTTGCTTTTTATTTTTTAAAAAAAGCTTTGATGAGACAAAAGAAACACCTAAGAAATTAAGATTACGAGCCCACCAATTTGACCTTTTAAATACGGCGTAGAATAATCCAAATCATATTGCTATTGCTCGATCGAGGATCAGCTAGCTATGTATAGAGAGGGCTCATCGATACGGTACATATCCATATATTAGATGCATCTTTGTATCACGGACATGCATGGCTATAGACCTTGTGTTTCGTGTTCGACACTCATGTGTCCGCGTCAGACTCGATCGTGTCCGACGTGGATGCGACATGGAATAGACCTTGTGTTTCGTGTTCGACACTCATGTGTCCGCGTCAGACTCGTGTCCGACGTGGACGCGACATGGACGCACGTCCATGTCGCATCCCATGATCACGATCGAGGGATGCAACTACAAAATCAAATAGAAAATGGTCTTCAAATAAAAAAAATAAAAAACAAAAAAAAACCCATAGTAAAGATAATAAGAGTCTAGAGGAGGTGCTTTTAAAAATTGATACTTATAACTTTCGAGCCTTTAAGATTCATAATAAAACTACCACCAAATAATAAACCCCAATAATCCAAAAGCTAAAAGTTAAAAATATAACCCAAAGCATTCCAACTCTATACAGAATAATAATAATAATATCGATCCCCATCATCAATTTAACAATCCCCAACCAAATTGGACCAAAAGAAGACTTTTGTTGAGTCATTTAAAAAATAAAAAATAAAAACAAAAACCAAAGACTTTTGTTGACTATTTTCAACCACATTATCGTGTACGTAGTTGGAATTTTTGGTATCAAAATTTTTCCAATGTCATTTTCTCAATAAAAAAGCAAAGTTTTTTTTTTTCTATGTCCTATACACTTTGGAATTTAAATTCGTGAGTTTAATCACTTCTAGCTTATGTATTACACACCACTTGTTAAATACATGATGATCTTCAAATCTATTTCCTTAGATACTCGATTTTTTCGACTTTAATGAGCTCCAGTAGTTGAAATTGTTACCCAAAACATCGACCAAAAAAATAGCAAAATAATAGATATTATTAATACACACCGCTTAGAATCGCACTATTTAAAAGAAACCATTTTTTGTTAAGTTCGTGAGTTTCAAATATATTTGGTTGAATACTTGATTTTTTTTTCACTTTTGATGAGCACCTATCCAAAATATCGATTGAGACAACAAAATATTAATTAGATGGGAATAGAGTAGCTCTGATACCGTGTTACTCAAAGAATCGATATAGTAGAAAATAGTCTCAACTTTGTCTTAAGAAAAATAACATCTTAGCATTTGAGAGAAAAATATAAATAATATGAGTATATTGGAAATTATGTTGCATTTTTTAATCACGAATAAAGTTATATTTATACACAAATTTTATAACACTTTACAAATTAGTATACTTGACGATATTTAATTGATAAAAAAGTGTAAATTATGAGAAAATTCAGTGATCAGCAATTATAATCTCTCGTTTATTTCCGCACTAACATCCTCAAATTTTCGTCCCAAAAATCACATCGTGGGGTCCCTCGATTATTGTGCAAATCTCACATTGATTTTTAAATTTAAATTTATTATGTTAAAAAATTAATTAAATTATTAGATAGTTTAAATTTTACTGTTGAAACATTAAGTTTTAAATTTTTAACTTGTATTTTTGGGTTTCCAAGCTCATGATGGTGATTTAGCATATTACGTCAATCACTTTTTACTCTTCCATGTCAACATTAATAGAAATAAAAAATATAAAATTAATAAAAAATATTATATTTTTAATTATTGTAAATCTTATTTTCAAAAATAATTAAAAGTTTTTATTTTACATTTTTACAACGGCAACATCCAAACACCGTATACACAATGACACTGGAGCAATAATTTACGTACAATTATCCAAAATATCCTCTTCTTTTTTCTATATAAACCTCGCCCACACCTCCGCCGAAGATCACACACAAATCCCCTAACATACCAAAACATTCGTTAACACAACAAACCAAACACATATGGCCCGGTCCTGGCTCGCTCGTAATATGTTCTTATCTTTGTTAGTGGCAGTTGCTTATTTCTCCGCGGCGGCTCCGCGCGGCGCGGAAGCCGAGGTGACGTGCCCGGAGGTTTACGGTGTGCTGATGCAGTGCGTGCCGTACCTGCGGTCGGGGGGCGCGCCGGCGCCGCAGTGCTGCAGCGGCATCCAGCAGCTGCTGGCGGCGGCGAGCACGACGGCCGACCGCCGCGCTGCGTGCCAGTGCCTCAAGACCGCCGCGGCGGGCCTCTCCGGGCTCAACCTCGGCTACGCCGTCGCGCTCCCGGGCAAGTGCGGCGTCTCGTTCCCCTACCAGATTACCCCGAGCATCGACTGCTCTACGTACGTAAAGTTACGGCCGTTTTGTACTGCTGTCGTTTTTTTTTCTAATTATAAATTTTACTTGCCTAAGAAAAAGAAAATTTAATAGGTAAATATGCATAGAATTTATTCAAATCGTTCATTTTGATTTGACTATCTTGTTTTTAAAAATTTTGATTTTACTGCCTACCTTTTCAATTTATTTGATTTGAGTTCGTCAACAGTACCTGTATTTCCAAATTAAAGCTAATCATTTTTTTCAGTAAACTTATAGTTGTCAGAATTGTATTAGGCTTACTAATTAAAATAAACGATATATTTAAATTTTAAAATTAAAATATCATTCACGGACTTAAATCGAATAGACTGAAAGATTGGATAGTAAAATAAAAAATTTAAAAGTTTGAATAACTAATTTATAATAGTCGATAGTTCAGACAAATTGTATATATTTTTACCAAATTAATGCAAACTTTCGTTTGTACATAAATTTTTAATTTTCTCATTTGAGTATACGATGATTATTAGTTATTTCAATCAAGTTCTTTCTAACGAACGATCAATTAATTAATAAAAAAATATCACGCGACAAAATATTGCGCTGATATGTTAAATATAAATTGGCGGTTATATGATAATTCTTATTTTGAAATTAACGGTTCTTACTTTTTACAGAAGAGATTTTTATTTGTAATAATTGATAATTATTATTAAATTACAAAATTTATAAAAATTTGAAACAAGAAAAAAAAAGAAGGTACTCTTTTTTTTTTTTTGTCAAACAAATTTATAAAAAATATATTATCTTTTTTTTTCGTCTTAATTTGCAGGATACCTTAGTAAGAAGTTGATCGAAAGGCAGAATAAAAGAGATCCAAAAGAGCAAGCTATGTATGTGTTGGTGCTGATGTGTTAATTTCCGTGCATGTGGGTAGAATAAATAATATATATATATATATATGTGTATGTGTGTTATTTTCTAGTGTTACTATGTAATATGCTTTTAAAAGTATTCTGACTTAATTCTATAATAATAAAATAATTTTGTGCCGCTATATACAGAGATATATATATATAGTTCTGCTGTCTATGGTCAAAGGAGTAATACTTGTTTGACTGTAACTAAATATATTTCCTGATTAATAGTCAAAATCTGTACCGATCGTCCCTAGCGCAAGTGGCAAAGGGCTTGGTGGTTGGTACTCGAGGTCCCGAGTTCGAATCCTAGTTGATTCACATTTCCAGCTAGGTTTATTTCTAAACGAAATAAAACGAAGCAGGTAGCGTCAGGTAGCGTGCACGCTACCTTTCTCTCTCTCAAAAAAAAAAAAAGTCAAAATCTGCAGGTTGACCTAATATTTAATTTTACCTAAGTTCAAGCGCCACGTCACCAGAGTTAAGTTGAATACGGTGAATCATTTACCGTGTTTAAACACGGTGAATGGTTCACCGTATTCAATAGTTATATTGATCGGCGCCCAACCAATATAATACACTAAATACGGTGAACCATTCACCGTGTTTGAATACGGTGAATGGTTCATCGTGTTCAACTTAACTTGGACCGCCCAATCTGCTCGCGTGGTGCTATTGTGGCGCTTGCGTGGTGAAAATATGATCAAAATTATAATTATAAATTTGGTAGAACTATTTGTAAAAATTATTTTTTTGAAAAGGACAAATGCAAAAAAAATCCTTTCTTATATTCTAAATAGCTAACACTTGAAAAAGAAAATTCCTTCAAAAATTTTAAAGAAAAAGTTAAAAAAAAAGTCATGTTGCCAGGACATAGTCCCATCATGGCTGTCTCCAAGAAAAAAAAATAGAAAAAAAAAGGGTGGGGTGAGAAATTCTAGACCATTTTGTTACTTGACATAGCTTTAAAATCCGTGTTATTTATGCGATAAATAATGAATTAAGTGATCTCATGTTGGAAATTCTTCTCATCATATTTTTGTTTCCCAAAACTTTTTGCTAGTTTGTTTATATATTATGGGCTAAATATGTTTTCTCTTGTAATTATAAATAAGAAGTTTCTCTTAGTCTAATATTAAAAGATCGTAACAGTTATAACTATTTAGGATCAAATATATCACCAATAAAATAATTTATATTATTTTGAAAAAATAATTTAAGGCCGCACATACTATGTTATTAGTTATTAATATCGAATCATACTCTCTATATAACAATTGTTTCAAAATTCTTTTAATAAATAAAAAAAATATCAAATAACATGTCTAGTCATCCAAAATTATCGATGTTAAGAGTGAAAGATTAATAATAATCATTACACATTAAAAATGGCAACTTACGGCCTAAGACAAGGCCCATTTCGCACCCAAAATTTGGTTCGAATAAAGAACGAGTGCGGTGTTGGCTTGAGGTGTGGAGGATTTGATCACTAAAAGGTATCGGAGGTCACGAGATAGGGGTGAAAACGGATCGAATATTATTCGAAAATATTCGTATCCGTATTTAATAATATTCGGATCCGGTCGGATATGGATAAAGAGTCAAATTTTTTCGAAATATCTGAAAAAAAAAAGAATATGAATGTGGATATCCGGACTTTTAGTATTATTATTTTTATATTCTTTATATTTTTGGATCCGTCCGGCCCAATTTCACGCGCTCAGCCCGACCAAATCCCTTTCCTCCAGAGTCTATCTTTCTTGTCTACTCTTCTAATTCATTACCAATCAAGGTATGGAGGGATGATTAATACACTAGTGTAGAAACCCGCGCGATGCAGCGGATAGATAATAGAAGTAAAAATTTTAAAATTTTAATAAAATTTACATTTACAGCTTATTGATATATGGAAAATTATACTATGTTAAGCACGGACAATCTGTATGACTAAAATCAATTGTTAAAAAAATAAAGCTATAGCTGGAAGCTTTATATAATTTTTTTTAAAATTATCAAAATGTTGTAATATACATACAATTTTATCGTATTATGTGCCTCTTGAACATTCTATTGTGAAAGATAAAAAGAGCTAGCTCCAGCTGAATCAAGAACCTCTGTTCAATCATCAAAACAGATTAAGAATATGAAACACATAAATAAGAAATTAACTTATCTGGCTTAAGAAAATTTGGGATTAGATCTCAGACTCCAATTTTCATATCATACTTCTTAATCTACGAAAAAAATTTTACCCACAACAGTGCCTACTCAAAAAATTGGTCATAGGATGAAAATAAAACAAAAACGTAAATTAAAAAAACTAATATTTTTTGGAGCACTTCTTCATCCACGCGAGCTTGCTCATACAAACCTTATACATCTTCTTAAATCTTCGTTCTTTACATGCTCTTCTTCTTCTTCTTCTTCTTCTTCTTCTTCATCATCCTCATCATCCTCGTTAACACAATGAGAGAGAGAGCGATGAGTGTGGAGTGGGAGATTAGATGATGATTTTTTTTTTTTTTTGCATGGAAAATAAGAGGCCATGCAAAAGAGAGGAGATAGGGGGGATTAATGGAGAAAGAGAATGGATTGGAGTTACAAAGCCCACTCATTGGTGGAATATGATGTGTGTAATTAATGGAGGAGTGGAGTGGATTAGAGTTACAAAGCCAATGGAGAAGGGGAGTGGATTGGAGTTACTAAACCCACTCATTGGTGGAATATAATACATATAATTAATGAAAGAGTGGAGTGAATTGAAGTTACAAAGCTAATGGAGAAGATGAGTAGATTGGAGTTACAAAACTCACTCATTAGTGAAATATAATACATATAATTAATGGAGGAGTGGAGTGGATTGAAATTACAAAGCTAATAGAGAAGAGAAGTGGATTAGAGTTACAAAACCTACTAATGGGTGGAATATGGTGTGTCATTAATAAATAAGAGGAGTGGATTTAGAGATGACCATTGTTAAAAAAAAATATTCAAAAAAATAAGAGCTTGCCATGTCATCATTAGCATTGAGAATTCATATAGAGTTATAGATATTGTGAAAAAATAAAGTAATTTTTTGTGTTATTCGTTTATTTTATAATGAGTTATATTAAATTACATATTTCATATGTGAAGAAATATAGTCAGAAAACAAGATAAAAAAATAAAGTAATTTTTGTTATGTGCATATTAATGTATATTATTATTCGAATACACATCTGATCCATATTCGAATCCGGAAAAATATCCGACCATATCCGAATCTATTTTTTAGCGGATATGGTAATAAAAATTTAGCATCCGACACATATCCGTATTTGAATCTGTATTCGAAAACAAAATATGAGTGTGGATATAATTTCGTCAAATATCCGACCATATCCAATCCATTTTCACCCCTATCACGAGTGGTAGATAAACTGATAAAATGAGAAACAACATGATTTTTTGAATCCAATCTCGTTCAGTTCCATCAAAGAAATACAACAAGCCTCTTCAACCCGCAAAATAATTTCGATCATATAAAATTCTATAAATTCCGATCTCTCGTGATCTTCAAGTACCCCTTTGAGTCCCAAAATTCTCCTTCTCTAACATACCGTCTCATCTTATACTGTCCAATCGTATCTTCGCTATCAAATACGCACGTAAAATATTTTTCTCTCTACTTTAGCCTAAAAATCTCAAAAACAAGATATACATATCAAATTAATTACTCAAATAATTACCACAACCATAGCCCATGGATCTGCCATTCATTGTAGCTCTCATCTTAACAAACATATTAGAATTGACATTAATATAAATAGAACAACCAAACATTTTCCCTTTTTCTTTTTGTTTTTTCCCTTTTTTTTTATCAAGCTTAATAATACATAATTCTACTGAGAAAGCAGTGCCCCAATATTATCTGCTAGGCTCTTCACTGTGGAAGGAGACACAGCTCTGCTTCCCCCCAGGTACCATTTTTGGATCATCTCCGCAACGTTGGCATTTTCCACCACCATTTTCGCTTCTCCCTTTTCCTCCGTCGCAAATGTTATCTGTGCTCATAACCGATAAACGAAAGTGCTTGACATTAGTGAAGTTATAAATGTATGGTTTTATAGCTCGAGTTCATAAGAATTAGGATTTTCTGAGAGAGATAATTGATGTTCGCCACTATATATGTTATTTCATTTTATGAGAAATATTCAGAAATGAAACTCATCACTCACCGAACGTCAAATATTTTCAGAGGCTGAAGATAAGTAACTAAAATATTAATACAAAAACTATCCATACATGCATGTTTATCATTTTATCGCGGGTTGCTGAGTTAAAAGCTATCAAAACATTACAGAAAAAGTCATATCTGTTTTATTAATAATAATTAATTTATACCAAACATGCTGATGTTAAAGAAACTCTGATAGCGATTACTTTACCTCTGCGGTGCGAGAAGCTACAGGGAAATAGAAAGCGATCACTGAGTCCTTCTTGAAATATTTGGTTTGGAAAAACTTGGTAATCTTCTCAAGTGCCTCTTCTTCCTCTTCTTCGTACTTGTCGACGGCCACCAATCGGTCTCTCACTGAGCTCTCTAACTGTACACCGTATTGCGAACCCTTTATCTCCTTTATCACAACCACTTTGAAATATTTCTCCACAGGAGCTGCAGATGAATCATGTATCAATGTACATAGTTACTCCTTTAATACGTGTATATTCTGTAGTTTAAAGTAAAGCACTTTTTTTTTTTCATAGTATTTGTTTTAGTTTTTCGTACAAATCAACCAGTAAGAATATACTAACATACCATAAGTTACTTTTCTATTAATAAAATGCTATACTTTAAACCACAGAATAACGATTTGCTCATATGTCGACCGCTAAACTTTTTCGAAGTAATTATATATAATTAAATCTCACCTGAAACAAGTGCCTCAAAGAAGGAATCATCTTCAGCAAGCTGTGTTCCCTTTTTGCCCTTCCAATTTCCCAAATGATCAACAATCTTTTCCTTTTCCAAGTAAATCCCAATTGCATTGTACTTGATTTGAAGGAAATGAATTTCTATATCAGTAATACCTGTAAATGATACACATAGTACAACTCCAAAATTAAATGTCTCATGGATATAATTTGATTATACATGAAAGAATATATATCTCATGGATAGATTCAAAATGTTTTTAAAAAAATTTGTGTTAGGACGAGCGCACAAACAGAAACGAAAAACAGCGAACGCAAAGTAGGCAAACCACAAACAGTAATGTAAAATGAACATAAAGATTTACGTGAAAATTTTTTTGTAAAAAAAAAAAAATTATGAACAAAGGAGAAGAGAACTTCACTATAGAAAGGGGAGTATAAAGTTTCTGAGTACAATACGCAATATCGTGTCTAGAGTAAAAAAAACAGAAGAAAGAGACTTCTTAACGGGTTTTGGATCTGATCCGTACCGCGAGGGCCGGAGTCCCCCGCTATCTATCACAAACATTCATTTTTCCTTCACAAACTTCTTTTTCAAAATTATCGCACCGCGAAAACTGTCGACGAATTGGAGGCCCAAAACTGAAGTCGATTACCAAATTTCGAGACACATCTAACACTTTGAATCAAATTTACTTTGCTTTGATTTTATTTATGCCAATTAAAATGGAAACTTAATTTGTTCAATTATTTAATGATCCCATCAAATTTCACGGTTCTAACTATTTTAATAGGTAAACACGTTCAGATCAATAGCTAATGAATTCATGATTCAGGATAACTCAAATCAAAATAACATAAAAGCTAGAAAATGTTCAAATAGTCAATAAGAAGAAAAATAAATTTCATGAGCCTATTTCAAAACCGCGTAAAGTCGCATAATATGTAACACATACCATGACCCAATAGTGCTAAGGGTTTAGTCATTGTGATCTCAGGAGCAAATGGGACTCCATCCACCATCACCTTCTCAGAACCCACTACATAGTTTTAAAAGCCAATCAAAACATTAACCAAAAGGACAAAAAAAAAAAAAAAAAAAAAAAAAAAAAAAGAGAGAGAGAAATCACCACAATATATATAAACAAAATAAATAAATAAATAAATAAGTAAGATTTAAATTTGATTTTTAGTTAAAGCACTTAATGTCATGCCAAAAAAAAAAATGAACCAAATGAGAGGTACTCTTACTGATGAGAGGAAGAGGAGAAGCACAGAGAGAATGGTGTGGAGACATTTGAGAGAAAGATAGTGAGGGGTTTTAAAGAGACACAAGGGGTTAGTAGGAGGGGTAGTTGGGAGAAAAGAAAAAAAAAAAAAAAAAAAAAACCTCATGCTAACTACCACCTCTCTATGAAATTATTGCTTGCACCTGGTGCTCTGCGCGTCTTGCATCGCAACCAACCAACCGTTCATTACATTTCAAACTTTATCCTCGATTATACTTTGCGACTTGCAATTGTTTGAATGTGCAGAGTAAGACGTGCGGTAGCAAGAAAGCACACAGTATTTTAGGGTATATTTGTTAAGTTATATATTATGCATTTCTTACAAAATCGATATGTTTGATAACATGATATCAGAGTCAATTCTAAACTCTTTTATTATGTGAGGTCGTAAATTTTAATTCCCACATTTAATATTTGACTGGTTAAATATTCGCATTCTATAATGTGTTGAGTCTCCATCTTCTATTGCACTATTAATTTTGTGTGCCTTTTATATTTATTATGTATGCAAGTGAAAATATTAATATACATTTCTTGACTCGTTTTCTACTAAATCATCGATCATAGGTCGATCTTTTTAGTAACAATAATTGCATAATAATATTGTAATATATGAGGTATCATTTAATTATGTTATATAGCAGTACGAGCTCGATCAAATTAACAAGTCTCTTAAAAAATACCAAAAAAAAAAAGAAAATCCTCGCATGGAATTTGTCTTCAAACTTGAATTATAAACTATAAAAAAATATACGTAGATGTTGCTCAGTTGACGGTGGAGATTTACGATTGGGACGTGATCGACGGTGGGCTAGATGCGGTGCACGAACCGTACACATACACCTGGTGCAGGCAATAACATTGTCCTCCCGTGGTGCTTCCTGGACCGGTGGTTGTTACACGCAACTCCTGGCCAACCAAAAATTCGTCGGCTTGCTTGTAACGCTTACTTGTCATGGTTCGGAGGCTGACACGTGGACTACTTGATTAAAAAAATGTGTACTCATTTACAACCGTAGAAGTTGAAATGTACCTAACATTTCCGCATAATCCCTATGGCTTATGGGAATCTTGCAAATATTTTTTAATTTATTATTACATCTCAATAATATTTTAGGAGTAATAAATAAATTTTTTGAGGTAAATAGTGAGTATTTTTAGATTGGTGACGTTAAAAAGCGTGATTTTATTATGCACACATTAGATATAGTAAATCTGATCAATAATAATATTAGCTAACTATGTTAGATAATAAAATTATATATGCTGTTTTGGTCATTTTCGTTGTTTAAAATTTTTTAATTTTGGATGTTGAAATGTCACTATATTCTTGAAAAAAAATTGTTGTTGTGGAGAACAATAATTAATTTGCTGACATAAAATAAAAGAAACATTTATTGTGCATATAATTTTTGGTGGGCTAGATAAATATGGTACAAATAAATTAAATACTCAAATGTCCTACACCTACCATACAAGTTTCCTAAATCTAATCTAAACTTTAAGTGCCTCTTTCCACCTCATAAAATGCCTATGGGCCTTTAAAAAAAAATTAATTGAAAATATTACACAAAAAAAATATTTATAGAACTAAGAAAAGAAAAAATAATTACTGTATTAAGAAACATCAGGTATTCTTGGCATCGAGAGTCATCTGACATTATTAGGCAAAATAAAAATATTCTTTTAGACATGTCATATAAATATGTGTTCTTTCGTATTTTGACGAGACCATAAAAATAATATTATAATCAATTTATTGCAATATGCATAATGCAAACGGAATTATTTTTTTTACCTTATTTTCTCACCGCATGTAGGCATTTTCCGGCAATAGAATGAAGCCATAAATGAAATTACTTTTTGTATAAAACTTATCGATTATCAATTTTCCTTTAGAAAAAAACAATTAATGCACTTTACTAATAAATAGAAAAATTAAAGAACTAGAGTGTTTTGGACCAAAAAGTGCAAGCACTAAGTGCAATAATTTTTATCCTTATATCAAACAAATGAAAATATGTAGGGCCTAAAGTACATTCTGTTTAATAGTCTAGTGAAAATATGCATATATTTTTTCCTACATAAGCGTACACTGATATAGCAAGGATTAAAGTGCCCATCGACACGGGCTGTATCCACCGTGCCGTATCGTGCCAGCAAAATATCGGCACGATACAGCCCCCGTACCGATGGCACAATTCAAAACCCTCTATTCTTGAAATAAGTAAGTAATTTTCTCAATAAAGTTTAAAAGATTTGATAAAAATATATAATAAATAATTGACATATTTTGTTGCTACGTACAGAAAATAAATATTTCACGCTATTATGTGTCGGCACACATATTTTTTGTGACCGGCACGCACTGTGCCGTACCGTGCCGACAAGTTTCCGGCACGATCCTGTGCCACGGCACTTAAATCCTTGTGATATAGTCCAACTCTAGTTACTCTACTATTTAGTAGATTATTATTTTTAAATAAATTTTTTTCTTACAAATTATTTAAATATTAAACAATTTTGAATCATCACTATAATATCCGTGTCGGGCTCCGGCCCTCGATGAGCTCGGCCCATATGGCCACGGGCCGCCCCGCTCGTTTTACATTCCCTACATTAGAATTAGAATAAATAAATTATACATAAATAATCAAAAAAAAAATTGGGGGAAATTAAATAATAAACCCCTCCTCCCCTTATTATCACTACGCCGAAAAAAAAAAAAAAAACAGAGTCTCAGGTGGAAAAACCCTTATCTTAAGAGCGAGCGCGCGGGGAAAATGGCTTTGCTTCGTCTTCGTCTCCCTCACAGCAACGGTCGCCTCCTCCTCTCCTCCTCCTCGTCGTCGTCATCATCATCGTCATCGTCGTCTCTCTCTCTATGGAACCCTAACCCTCAGTTCCCCAGGGGACCTCGCTCTCGATTCCCAAGTAATCGTTCTCTTTCTCTCTCTATAGATATATATATATATGTATATGTATGTAGAATGTGGGGTGGGGTTTTGAGGTGGAGGGTGTTGTGGGGTTGCAGGGATATACGCTTTCTCCAGCAACGACATCAAGGTGGGATCCAACATCGAGGTGGATGGGTCGCCATGGAGAGTTCTCGGTAACGAGCTCTCTCAGCTCCTTCCTCTCTCTTGCGTTTCTCTTTTGGGGGCAAAAATGTGTGGATGCTCCTTTTTGTACCCTTTTCAAATTTTCAAATTTGGTTTAGTCTCTTACTGCTAAAACAAAAAAAAACAAAAAAAACCTCATTTTTTAAAAAAAAATTGATTTTATAAGTCATTGTGCTGGTAAAGAGGGTAAAATTATCAACTTTTAAGAAAAAATTGTTTTTTTGGCCTGTGGAGCAAAATTACGGAAGTTGGATTTCTTAGAAAAAACTGAAGTTTTTTATGTAAAAAAGAGAGTATATGGTCCGTGAAAGCGATTCATACAATGAGAACCCACAATGCACATGAATATTTTGTGATTTTGTGTTGTATTTATGGTATATGGTTCCTTTATGCCCATACTTAATTTATTGGGTAATGTTTGATCACGTCAAGATGCTTGAATTTATAGAGACTGTGAAGTGGTGAATAAAGTAACCCAAATCAGAAAACTGATTAGTTCAAAATGGCTATTAAGCTGATATTTCCCCCCCTTTTTTACGTCTATTTGATGATGTGAATTGGCAAATGTAAGAACTTATTACCATTTAATAGTTTTTGGCTCGGTTACTTATATGCAGCAGAACGGATTGAAATTATAATTTGCGAGGATTAATTGGTAAGTTTGTGGTGCGTGAGTTTTAACTTCTTCTTATCGAATGGCAAATATAGAATTTCTTCATGTCAAGCCTGGGAAGGGTGCTGCATTCGTAAGGACGAAAGTGCGGAATTACGTCACAGGCAACACAGTTGAGAAAACATTTCGAGCTGGAAGTTCGGTAAATACAAGCATAAGTTATATCATTAAGATTCTTTAAATTCAGATTCACTGGTATTCGATATATGTTTACTCATTGATTCTATCATGGTAGAGCCATATTCGAGAAACAAACCATTATTCATATCGTTCAGCAATATCTGTCTTGCCAAGACCTCAGTGTAGTGTGTTTTAATATATTTTTCATAATAACTTGTTTAAGAGATAAATGTATGACATTCGTTGAATCTTCGCGCTTTTGTGAATAAGCTTCCAAAATCATAGTTTTGAAACTGATTCCTTTAACTCGTATATAGTGTGTTCGATCTATTATTCATAATTGCTTATCTAAGTAATATGTTTGCCCCCCCTATGCAGCTTTTTTCATTTGTGGTAACCTGAAACCACAGGTCTCTGCTCATAGCCGCATATTATGTAGATTCCTTGTTCTAATCAGTTTTAGTTTGTTTAAATAAAGGTCTCTACTTACTGGTAGATATTTTTGGTGTAGAACACCAAGTATGTTATTTTATGAATCATCCGCCTCATCACATTAGACTTATCTAATTTGAGTACTTGGGACTTGAGAATTGTTTTTGGTGCCGTATGGTCATCGATCTGTATCATCACAATCTATTTGTTTGGTCGTTCTTCACCTGCAGCTATAGGTTGATATCTTGAATAGTCCTTCTCAAGTTCAGTTGTCTTTACATTGTACTCATCTTTTTGGTTTTCATGAATCTGGTATTAATTCATATTTTTTATTCTCAAAGAGTATTAACTCTCTTTGGTACTTTATACTGATGTCCTGATGATTTCTTTAATTTTTATACTCTTTCAGATACAAGAGGCAGATATTGTAAAAGAAACTAAACA
Source organism: Puya raimondii (assembly GCA_016920855.1). Taxonomy (NCBI): domain Eukaryota; kingdom Viridiplantae; phylum Streptophyta; class Magnoliopsida; order Poales; family Bromeliaceae; genus Puya; species Puya raimondii. Next base: position 69,423,838 of record JABWPP010000049.1, read on the forward strand.
GTTCACTTACAAGGATGGGAACCAATTCGTTTTCATGGATCTGGTACTCATCAATATATGTTTTTTGCAAACCTGTCTTATACACCTTGTGTGTCCTTTACTGGTCGTTATACCTTGAATTATCTTCACTGCTGTGATACTCTGCATATCTGATAACGATCACTCTTGTTATTTCAAGCTCCAATTAGATTCTCCCAAATAAGAAGAATAAAATAAAATAGTAGGAATGAGAATTGGAGAAATATATTTGTAATTATGCATGAAGTCATCAATCAAGGAAACTTTCAGTTAGAAACTAGAAATTGTATGTCTCATCACCACTCTTTAATGGTTTTACAATCTTTAATTTTGTGAATAAGTATATCTAGAGGGCTATGCTTGATAAGTTGATATTGGTATGGAATATTGGAATAGTTCTTCCATATCTCTTCAATTCTTCCCTGGATGGCGAGTCATTGCTAACCCATACATGGTCTTTCCAAATAGTGTCATGGGGAGGGTGTAATTTATGACATTTGTATGTTACAACTTACAAGGACCAGTCTTTGTAATTATTTATTACAACATATGTGGCAATACAAAATGCGCATAATTCTATTCTTATTTTTACATTCTGTAACTATATTTGTTTGAAGAAAAAAAAAAATCGAGAAACTATGCTGGAAGACGATTTTATTATAGTGCAAAGAACCGTAGAGTTTGTACAAAAGTTATGTTAAGAGGGATTGTTCTCAGGCCCGTGAGATTTTCTCAAAGGCTCAGCTGTTGCTATGTTATTCCTGAAATAAGGAAATTTGCTCCTGATTTTTTCTTCTTTTTTTTTGGGAGCCATTTAATCATGCGTGTTAGGGATAAATTTCCAGTAAGGTAGAACCCTATTATTTAGTAATTACGATATATTATAATGTTCAACAGGCTTCTTTTGAAGAATGCCGTTTAAATGAAGCGGAAGTTGGCGACAAAAAGAAATGGCTGAAAGAAGGAATGGATTGTAGTCTGCTTTTCTGGAATGGGCGGGTACTTCTATTGTTTTTTTTTCTCATTTGCTCTTTTGACCCATCTCATCTTCATGAAAGATTATGTCATGTGTCCACATTTTATCATTGATTGTTGATGTAGTTGATACATTCAGTGCAAGTATTGATATTAGGTGAATGTAACGGTCCTAAAATCGTGTAGTTTTTCTCAGATTATTGATTTTGAACTTCCCATCACTGTTAAGCTAACTGTGGTTGATGTGGATCCTGGGGTGAGAGGTGACACTGCACAAGGTACCCTTTTTTTTGTCCTGTGGGTAATATTTACTGCAAAATATATAATCTCCATAATGTAGTCTTTTATTTCTGCCTGAGTTCCATGGAATTGTGGTTGCTTAGTTGGAAGTCCGTCGATTTTAGTCCTAATAATAAACACTCATATCTTTTAATCTAATAAGGAAAAATTCAATGTCTATTCAGTAAAGATCTTGTTCAGGACTTCAGATTTCTTGTTCTTTGAATCAGCTTGTGCCCCTCTCATTTGATACATTTCTATAGTTTGTATAAATATGCATACTACCTATGTACTAAACTTAGGGCTCTCCTCAATAAAAGGAAAAAGGAATAAGAGTTAAAAACTAGTGTTCAGGAATTCTAATGTTACTGATTAGAGCATCTATATTCCAGGGGGATCAAAACCAGCAACACTCGACACGGGTGCTGTGGTGAACGTGCCGTTGTTTGTAGATGTCGGCCAAGAGATAATGGTGGACACAAGAACAGGCCAATATATGAGCCGAGCATAAGGGAAATCTAATGAATATTTTTTTCGAGCTAGAGTTTTCCTTTTTCGACTTTCAATTTGTTGTCCAGTTTCTTGCTGTTGAGGATTTCGACTTTTGTTTCCAGAAAACATAACTAGAAGCAGATTCTGTTGTTGTATACATTGCATCTTATACGGATATGAAGTTCTCTGAGCCTATTTGGTAAAATTTGAAATTGTGGAAACATGTAAATTGCACAATCTGGGATCTGTGTGTTTATTTTGTTAATGCTGTTTGGTACCAAATCAAAGTAGAATTGAATTGATTTCAAATCAGCGAATCCGCATGAATTGGAGCGAATGTGATTGACTTGAAATCTATTGTTCACTGTTTCTGTTTTATCCTTGCAGGATCCATAAAGGAGTATTTCGGATAGATAAGTTTTATTTATATTTGAAAACTACAAATCATGGCAAATTTGACATCAAATTACCCAATTTGCTTATACTTTTTGAAATCGTTCCAAATCATCTGAAATCAAGTTAAACAGAACCACTAATATTTCCAAACAACAGCAGCCTCAAATAACTGACCGTCCCTGACGTAAGTGGCAAAAGATTTGATGGTTGATAGGTAAGTTTTCAAGTTCAACACCTAGCTACCTGCTTTATATTTTCAGCTAAGTTTATTTCTTAAAAATATGAATGAGGCGAATAGTATGCTTTCTCTCTCCAAAAATAAGAGTCTCAAATAAAGTTCTCAAACAATCACATGATATGTTTGGCCTTATGCATGCTTCTTCTTTCGACATCAGCAGTTTTTGCTGCAATAAGAATTATAAATGAAATTTTAATTTCAAAAGAAAAAGTTGTTAGTGCTTCTTATTCTCTCGCACAGAAAAAAGATATTAGGAGTATTTTACTATTTTACTTATTTTGATGGACCCACACAGGCAACATTGCATCCAACAACATTATAACCTATAACAAGACTAACTGTTCATTTCATGGTAAATTTGGTATATTAAATCAATCTTTTGGGCATTATTTATAGTTGATGTATAAATTAAGCAACCAAGGCATGAGTGATGATGATACAAGCCCTAGGACTTCAACATGCTAGCCATAAATCCTCATCATAAGCTTTGATGAGTGGAGTGGAGTGATATTAACTCTCCCAACAAAATGAGCTCCCTTTCCCAGGCCCCATGGCCTAGTAAACAGTTGTAAAAAGTTGTGCAAGGGAACATCACACAATGGGTCACACCACAACACATCCCTTTCACTTTTCCTTTAAATGATACCTGGCCCATCTCTTTTCTTTTCTTTTTCTCTCTCTCTCTCTCTCTCTTCTTGGCCTTTGAGCTTTGGTTGTAGGACTAGAAATTAGGGTTAGGGTTTTGGATAGGGGCTCTTTGCAGAAGCAAGTGTTTAAAATGAGAGGCCAGATGAGCTGGCAAAAAGCAGGGGACTTTTACAGCATGTGCCAGCATATATCAATGGATGCTTTTTATGCCTGGGAGGTCATTTTCAACTGATTAAGAAAATGCAGTAAAAAGAAAAGGAAATCCAACATGAGTAGGTTGGACTATGGAATTGTTTAGGGACCATTAGCAATATGATCCATGTTCCATTTGAGTAGTACAAAAATTTTCATAGGCTACTAAGAAGAGTGCTATGCCATTATTCACTTTTTCTGAGAGCCTGTTCAGACTACCAGAGCTTCTATATAAGTGTTGTTTAATAAACTGTGTGAAAAAAAATACTCGTCTTTGTATTAAAAACTTAAACCTTAGAGTTTCATAATTTCATTTCAGCTTTCCGAAAGTTCACAAGCTTCGCAATTTGATTTGTTGAACATTTGGTTTTGGAAAGTAGCTATATCGGAAAGTCGGCCAAAATAGCACTTAATATTGAATTCTCCTTCACTGTTTTTCTCAATGACTTGAGCTTGACAATGGTTCCTTTTGTCCCCTTTTTTTTTCCTTTTTTTTTTTGAACATTTTCTGATGACAAGAGGGCTTTTGTTTCTGATCCAAGAACATGTAGATATATAGTCTTTTAGTTATTTGATACCAGGAATGGAAACATTCCTGTTGTTGAATAGGGTTTTATTTAAGCCTTCACTAAACTTTAACAACCAACATAGATCTTCTTTATCTTTGTTATTAAGGAGCTCCACAGAGAGGTACAGGTCATGTGCATAAGAAAGAACATTAGTTTCGTATCAGAGAAAAATATTTTAATTATACAGTATGATCAAATATTATCAAAAGAAGTGATCTTCATTGCTGCACTGACAAGTTACAACCTTTTTAGGCATAACATCACCACCCTGCATGATCCTCTAAACACAGCATTGCTTGGTATTGTTTTGCATTTATTTACTTATTTATTTCTCTCCTGTGATGTACTTTTTATTAATTTATTATTGTTGTTTACACTTTGTTTAATGCCCCACATGAGTTACAGAGAATCCCAGCTCAGGTACCTTGTAATCTTGTGGACAACTTTAGGACAAAGGGAGTGGTTATAATTTCCTTAATTTAAATAATGAACTAGGATAATGAGGATTTAACTTGAATCTCTTTGTGAGTTATCAAACAATGTTAAGAGTTCAGTGAAAACAAATTCATTGGCACAAAACAACAGAAGAAAAGTTTGAAAACATTTTCACCTCCCCTCACCAACAATAGTATTAGATTAGAAAATAGATACCATCTATTTTCACCCATAAACAAACAAACCAGTTTTCTCTTCAATGTAAAATCCTATATTTCTCTTCATACTGTAAATCTCAGCAGCTAAAAGAGACCAAAAAACAAAAACAAGAGTAGCCTAAATCAACTCCTCTTCTGGGCTATCTTGTGGGCACCTAATGAGCTCCAAAATGTTCACCACCTCGCCCATGTCCGGCCGGTTCGATGGCACCTGCGACGTGCAAATCAACCCTAATTTCACAACCGACACCGCCTCCTCGACCGGAAACTTACCCCCTAACCTCTCGTCGATACACTCCTCCACTCTCCCTTCCTCCAATGCCCCCCTCACCACATCGCAAAGGACCACCACATCATCCTCCGTGTACTCCACAGGCCGCCGCCCCGTCACTACCTCAAGCGCCAAAACCCCGAACCCGTACACGTCGCACTTCTCGGTGATCTTCACGATTTTGCATGCGAATTCCGGTGCCATGTATCCAAGCGCGCTTTGGACTTTGCTGCTAAGAACATATCGGTCTAGCATCGGCAGCAGTTTGGCCAATCCGTAGTCCCCAACCTTGGGTTCGCCCGCCCCATCGATAAGAATGTTGCTCGATTTGAGATTGTAGTGAATTACGTTGTGACGATGTAAATGAGCCAAGCTTCTAGCTGTTCCAAGTATGATATCAAACCGTTCCTGCCACGATAGGTGGTTCGATGGAGAGCTCTCGTGAAGGTGTTTGTATAAGCTACCGCCGGGAACAAACTCGTAGATAAGTAGTTGCAAGGATGGAGTCCAATAGTACCCTTCGAAAGCGACGAGATTTGGATGCCTTACTTTCCCTAGCTTGTTCACATGTCTCTCGAAATCTTCTTGCGACTTCACTAGGCTCGAAACCGTGAGCTTCTTGATTGCCACCGGACGGCCGTCCCCCAGCATGGTCTTATACACGGTACCGAATCCCCCGCGGCCCAGCTCGCAATCCTTGTTGAGTATGGCATGGGCCCCGAAGCTAAACTGTGGGTCGGTCCCGGAAAACATTACTAGCTTGCCCGAACTGTCATCAGTTGCGGGGGAATGGCAATGGCTGTAGTAATCGTCAGAAAGGGCGAGAGCAGCTGTGGAGCGAGTGGCGGAGGAGCGAACTCGGATGTTAAGGACCGTAATTGTGATCACGCCGACCGCGATTAGGGCAGCAGCCCCGATGGCTACGAGAGCGGAGATGCTGAAGATTATCTTCTTGTGACGGGCATCAGATGGAGAGTTGGGGTTGGAGACGGGATCGGAGGAGGAGTTAGGATTTAGGACGATCGGCTTTGGGAGGACACCGGAGCACGACCGGTTAAGGACAGACCCGCAGAGGCCGGGGTTGTCGGAGAGGGAAGACGGGGAGATGGTGTTAAAAAAGTTTCCGGCGGGGAGGTTGCCGGAAAAGAGGTTGCGGGAGATGTTGAAGAAGAGGAGGTGAGGGAGGTTGGAGAGTTGCTTAGGGAGAGTGCCAGTGAGTTTATTGGAGGATAGGTCAATTGTTTGGATGGTGGTGAGATTGCCTACTGCTGTAGGAATTGGCCCTGTTAGATTGTTCTCCAATAGTATCCTTCATGAACAAAATTCAATCGAAGAACAAAGAAAAAATCGAATCGGTTAGTGATCGAAAACTCTAAAACTAAACCATCAATGATTTTTACTATTTTTCAATTCTTCCCTAGCATCTAAGATGATCTAGACAAAAAAGACAGAGAAGAAATGTATTTATTATGAATTAAACGACTAGTTTAGTATTAGCCAACCTGGGCTAAAAGGACAAATACTAAAGATTAGGGAGGGAAATAAACTACGACAAACTGCGCAAAGTTAGCTGAAAAGGTTAAGGATAATCCAAAACTGCTTTGACTAAGACAGTAGTGCTCACAGAAAAGTGCTTATCACACCAAAACAAAAGAAGCAAAAAGAATAATGTTATGAGAAATCAAACAAAGAGCTTTGGTGAGAGATTAGTTGTAAAAGGGAGCTTCAACAAATCCCTGTACCTCTCTGTCTCTCTCAATAATGAGAGAAAAAGGTTCAGGAACAACTTATTCAAATATTATTATTGCAGTAACTAAATGTAACATCAAAAGAAGAAGGACATGAATGGAAAAAAATAGAGAGGAATAGAGAAACTTACAAAGATGTGAGGGATGAACAGTTCCCTATCTGCACTGGGATTTCCCCTGTAAGTGAGTTCTTATTCAATCTCAGCACCTTGAGAGAAACCAATCCCCCAATTTCATTTGGGATGCTCCCATTCAACAGGTTGCAACTGAGATCAAGCACTTCCAATGACTTGATCTCTCCAACTGTTACAGGGACAGAACCCGAAATCGAGTTCTTCGAAAGATTTAACAACTTCAGTTCATGAAATTTCCTGATATCAAGTGGAATTTCACCAGAAAATGTGTTGTCAGATAAATCCAACACACTCAGATTCTGCGGAGCATCACTGGGGATTTGTATAATGCCACTCATTTTGTTACCCGAAAGCGAAATCCTCTTCAGTCCTGATCGAAAAATCCAAGATGGGAGACTACCCATCAAAGAATTCCCACTGAAGTCCAATTCCAGCAAGCTTCTGCAAGCACCAATCGATTCCGGCAAGTTCCCCGTAAAATTATTCTCAGAAAAATCCAGTTTCTGCAGAAAAGTGAGATTTTGGATCGAGTCGGGGACTCGCCCAGCGAACCGGTTGCGCGACAGATCCAAAAGCTGCAAGCTTTTCATCTCCCCAATCCAATTGGGAGCTTCGCCGGACAACGAATTCGATCCCAAGCTCAAGTAACTGCACACAGAAAGCTTCTGCATTGATTCAGGGAGATCACCATTGAGCAAATTTGAGCTGAGATCGAGTGTTTTCAACAGGGAGCAGCTCCCGATGTCGGCGGGGACCGGGCCCGAGAGCCGATTCCCGCGCAAATTGAGCGTTCGAAGCTTGTAAAGCTCACCGATTCCAGCAGGGAGCTCGTCGGACAAGGAATTGAAGGAGAGATCGAGGGATTTGAGGTTGTACAGGGACCAAATTGAGCTCGGAATCGGCCCCCGCAACCTGTTCGACGAAATGTTTAGGCTGACCAGGGCCGAGCACCCGCCCACGCTCGCGGGGACGGCCCCGGAGAGCGCGTTGTCGGCGAGGGAGAGTGCGCGGAGCGCCCCGCACTGGGCGAAGAGCTCGGGCGGGATCGGGCCCGAGAGCGCGTTCCCGCTGAGGTCGACCGCGGCTAGGGTTTTGATCCGGGCGAGGCTAGGGTTCAGCGCTCCCGAGAAGCCGTTGCGGGCGAGGGAGAGCCTCTGGAGCGACTGGAGCTGGAGGAGCCCGCGGGGCTGGAGCTCCCCGGCGAGCCCGAGCCCGGCGAGCGCGAGCTCCGTCACGCGTCCCGAGCGGGGGTCGCACGCGACCCCGGTCCAGGAGCAGGGCGACTCGTCGTCCTCGCTCCACGACCCGAGGCTGGAGCGGGGGTCACGGAGCCCCGCTTTGAAGACGATGAGGCCGAGCACGTCGTCGTTAATGGCGATTGGCGTAGCGAGTAAACAAGGTAAGAGGAGGAAGAAGAAGAAGACGATGGAGTTGTCACATAGTAATGGCGCCATTTTCGTGGTGTTTTTTGTATAAAAAAAAAAAAAATCCTTTTGTTCTTGGGAAATGCTAGTTCGCCATTAATGGCGAGCTCGAGGTGAGATTTTACTACGTATACAAAATGGAGCTCTCTCTCTCTCTCTCTCTCTCTCTCTCTCTTTCGCTGTGCATTAACACACTATGTATATATATATATATAGTGGGGAAGAGAAAGAGCACGAAAGAGTGAGGCCACTGTATACACTTGATGCTCGTTGCTCGCCATTGAAATTTGCTTCTCCATTATGAGCGTGTCACTGTTTCAGGCTGAGCAATGGGGCCCACATGTGACTGTTTGGATACCGAATTTATTGTGCGCACCTCGTGCACCGTAAACCTTGCACCGTACCTGTAAACTTCTTTTTGACTATTTATTACGATTCTGGGCCAATTCCTTATATACCCCTCAAAAATTTTCCACTTTCCTATTTATCCGTTTTGAAACGCTAATATTAAAAATATATTTTTAAGATTCTAATTTTTTTCAAATATATCCCTAGAGTTAAATTCTGTTTAGTGAATTGTTAGGAATAGCTATTATCTATATAAAATTATTATTTTGCCCTTTCAAATATACTCTTTTATCATCATCAATTTTTTTATTTGCCCTTAAGTTAGAGGCAAAAGAAGTATTTTGACTTTTTACACTTTTAAATATACCCTTCTACTGTCACCAACTTTTCTTATTTGCCCTTAAATTAGGAGCAAAATAGATATTTTTACTATTTTTTAACTATGGTTAAAATTTAACTCAGGTTTAATCCGAGATGACTTAATTGGCACTAATAGCGAGGGTATTTTTAAATAACGGAGAAATATACGAGAGGTATATTTAAAATAAAAAAAGTAAGAATACATAAGATTTTTCAAAAGTTTTGAGGAGTATATAGACAATTATCCCTACGATTTTCTACTCGAACCTCAATTTAGCTTACTAAAAATTGACGTGTAGGTGATATAACATTTTAGTTATTATAAATTTATACTTTCATATTTTTTACTACATCAATATTATATTAGTATCTAGTCAATTATATTAGACTGTAAAACTTAATTATAATAATATAAAATTTTGTAATTATTTATAAGTATAAAATAAAAACTCCTTTAACAATTTAGAAACCATCAAAGTGAACTAAAATGAAATTTAACCCCCAAAAAAAAAAAGTTTGGGATTAGTGGTGCAATTTGCCCTAAAATAGTTATCAAATTATATGTGTCGCCCAAATGAAGCACAGTGCTTTTTACAACTGCATTTAATTTCATGCTTCATTTAGAAGCTTCATATTTTTTGCTCATAAGGAGGGTTGGTTGTGGGAACATGTATACCATGGATGGAGCAAACACAATAAATTTGTAATTAAAAGCATTAAAAATATGGCTTGTTTTTATGTGGCACAACACCGTTACTTCGTAAGTGTATTGTAGTTAATGCATGAGAGCTTTTCAACTTTTAAATATGGGATAATTTCAAATACCATCCATGTGGTTTCGTGCTTTCTCACTTTAGTATCATGTGGTTTGGTTATTCTCCTTTTGTTATCTTTTCGTTAATTTTTTCGTTAAATTAATGAGAAAGTTAAAACTACAGAATAGTAAAGTGAATATTCGATTAACCATAGGTGGAATATTTGAAGTTTTTTCTGTATAATTTAACGAAAATATTAACAAAAGATAATAAAAAATAATAATAATCAAACCACAGGGTACTGAAGTGATACGTTTTAAACCACAGGGCACTAAAGTGAGAAAGTACGAAACCACAGGAATGGTATTTGAAGTTATTCCTTTAAATATTCCAAAGTTGGTAAATCTTCAATATTCTTTTTCTTTTTGTCTTATAATTTAGATTTGAGTTAGAATATTTGTAGTAAGTATTTTTTACTTTCACGTCCTTTTTTACGATGAGATATTCATATCGACAATCAACACAGTTAGTTAAACATCTTATATTATTTACCTATTATTTAAAAGGTTTTAAAATTAATAATTTTTAATAGCAAATATAAGATGCATTTAGGTTCATTTTTTTTATTCTACTTTGTGCCATCTTCTTTTTTCATATACATAACTAAACTATTTTTTTATCACAATCTTTACATTTTTATTAACAAACTAATTGTTTAATTAGATGAAAGCTAATATATTTTTTAAGAGAGACACTGTTAGATAGTAGGAAAGATATAAATGATTCTCTCTAATATAGTACATTGATAACTTCTATCAACTTATTTTAAACTTTTTTTATTTTTTTATTTTTTGCGTCAAAACCCGCCAAATATATACTCTGTTACTTTCAATCAGCACTTTTTAATAAACCTGCTAAATTTTATCTAAATTTATAGATTTATTGTGTATAGTATGTTGATTAAAAATAATTTAGTGACATCTCTAAAAACATAAATACAGTGTAGAAAGTGAAAAAACCTCTAGGGGCCGTTTGGTTGGGGGTTAAAGGGGGGGATAAGGGGTTATCCCTCCCTTTATCCCCAAACAACATTTTGGAGGGGTGGGGTTTGTTAACCCCACCCCAAAAGGGTTATCCCGGGATAACCCTTTTGGGGTGGGGTTTGTTAACCCCACCCCCACCATGGAATTGGGGTGGGATTAACTAATCCCACCCCAATTTAATTTTTTAATTTAAATTTATAATTTAATTTTAAATTTAAATTTAAATTTAAATTTAAATTTTTTAAATTTAAAAATTTGTAATCTTAAAATTAATATTTATATTTTTAAATTATTATTTTTAAATTTTAAATTATTATTTTTAATTTTTTAAATTTAAAATTTGATATTTGATATTTTTAAATTTAAATTTAGAACTTTAAATTTTTGAATTTGAGATTTAAAAATTTTAAATTTTATTTTAATTTTTAATTTTAAAAAAATTATATATTTTAAATTTTTTTTTAAAAAAAATTTAAATTTAAATAGAAGGGGCAATATCATTATTTTTCATTTATAACTACTCACTATTCTTCTTATTCCATCTTATCTATCCAAACGCTATTTTCTTAATCCCGGGAACAACTCAATTATCATCCAAACGTAAAATTGGTCTATTCCAGGTTTAACCCTGAACTTAACCCTATCCCTGGAATAACTAGTTCTTACTTAACCCCGAACCAAACGAAGCCCTAAAGTCTAGCATAGTATAATGCTTATTCGTTACACTGACGGTGACACTTAGATTGAAATAAACTTTCCGGTGGATTACAGTTCAGATGAAAATTATTTTTTCTCCGCTGTTTGATAAGAATACTAGACCTAAATCTAAAGTACAGTATAAAGATTAAAAATTTTATATATTCTACAATAGGGGTTGAGCTCCTATACTATCTATAGTACCGAGACTCCGGTACTATAGTCTTATTTTCGATCTTAGGATATTCAAATCAATGATCCACACCGCTAAAAGTGATCTAGGGTATTTGAACTTTCTAGAAATAAAATTTTATATTTTTTCGACATAATTTGCTTTATGATCAAACCATTTCAAAATTGTCAAATTTCAAAGGCTACTATCGCGAGTTTGTAGTTTAACGGTAGAGAAGAATCTAAATTTATTCAAATTTTGATAGAAAATACTTTAAACTATCTAGATCAAGGTCAACATCTTTGATCTTAAATTCAAAAGTCCTATACTCAAATTTTAAAAATTATTCAATTTTTACCGTTCATTTTGATATGATTTACTTACTAAGTAAACGATGTCGAAAAAAACTAAAATTTTATTTCTTAGAACTTCATATATCCTAGATCATATTTAACGGAGTGGATCGTTGATTTGAATACCCTAGTATCGAAAATGAGACTATAGTACCAGAGCTCCGGTACTATAGATAGTACAGTAACCTAATTTTCTATAATAATAGTATAATTAAACAAAATAATAGAATATAGTAAATAAGTAACACTAAGCTACAGTGCACTAGGGTACAAAGCTACAGTACACCAGGGTGTGTAATTAACCCTTCTTTAATGAGCGAGTTTTTAACTCTTCCCAAAATATTCAATGTGGGGCTCTACTCTTTTTTTGGCCCTCCATTTGCATTAAATGATCATTAAATGCGTGGTCGTTTTACCTCATTAAATGCTACCAAATTTTAAAAATGGAGGGAACTTTGTAATAAATGAAAATCTTATTGCATACACTGATACACCTCATGCATGTACTATTTTTTTAACCCCAAAGATCTCTTAATTAGAATTTAACTTATTAAATATGTTTTAGTATATTCAGAACGGGTTCTTACAAATCAAACAATATTATTTTTTATTTTTATATTATGAAGTTTTGAAAAATCAATTCCGAGAGTAAATTTATGGAGTTTTAGAACTTTTGAAATTGTTTTTTTTTTCCATAGAATAGATTTTTTTTTATTATGTTTATTGGATTAGATTTAAATTTTAAGATAATGGCCGTGGAAAAAGTGTGCGGTGCAGGAAACACACTTATGCACCTGGTGCGCGCAATAATTTGCTGTAGTAAATGTGACCCAATCATAAATTGCTTTGTGGATCGTGCTGTGCACTTTGGTCCCAGCCACCTCCCACGTGGAAGCAACGGCACGTGACGAGGACGTTCGCTCACGTGCCGAGTTCATTTGTCTAAAAATTTCAAATTTGAAATCATTGCACTCAACTAGAAATAAATGAGATAAATAAACATTACCAACTCTCATGATGCATAAATTAAAGGGTAAATTACAAAACATCATTTTGCATTTTAGCTGTGGTCTCAATCGATGATTTAAAATCTGGGTCGAATCAGTCGGATTCGACACCTACCATGATCCGATCTATAAAACAGTTCCGTTCAACCTTTTGAACCAGATAATTGAAAAAATCATTTGAATCGTTTGAAGCTGGCAGTTCAACCATTTGAACCAGTGAATCGGTCCAATTTTAATCAAACCGGCTAGATTTTTTGATCATGTCATATTAAAATCAAACAGTTTAAAATCAATTTGGCTGATTTTATTTTCTATTAGCACATATTAGTCTTATAAAAAAAGTAAAATTTAAAATTTATATCTACTTAATTTGGTCTAAAATTAATATTTTATAATTAAGTATGATACTAGAATAATAATATATTTTGTCTGTATAATAAAATAAAAAATAGAAATAAATACTTATGACGTCACGCTGATGTCACTAGTGACCCACTGATTGAACCAATGACTCTTAATCCAGTGACATTTCTGGATGGTTACTCGACCCGATTTTTGAAACATTTGTCTCAATTACCCCATGCAATAAATTTTATATCAATTACCCTCTCGACTTTGGCATTGTTTTAAATAAGATAGAAAATTTAGAATAATTATTGAATTTAGTATAAAACTTTATAAAAATAAATTAGCAAATAAAATAAATTATAATTAATACAATAGATCCATTTAAAATAAATAAATTTATTCCATAAATTTATCAATTTTGATAGCATTAGCTAAATAGAAAATCTTAATTACAATTTCCGCATGACTGTATATTGACGAATTGTTAATGTAAAGGCGATGTGATATCTTAATTATCGACGCATCATCAACCACGACACTACTATATCACTTCCGCATGACCGTAGGACTGATTGCAATAATTTTAAAAATTCGAGTTAGAAATTACAATAAATTAAAATTTGCGGACCAAAGTGTCGCGCGCTTCATAGTTTGAGGACCAAACGTGCAATTTAATTTATACCCCCATTTTAGGATTCACAAAACCCAAATAGTTTTTAATAAAATTTAAAAAAATTAAAATGACAAGTAAAAAATAATGATCTCTAAATAAAGAGGATGTAAGATATACACCCCACTTTGGAATGTACCAGTAGCATTATTCCCAAAGAAAAATACTATATGTATATCTATATATAATTATAAATCTTACACCTCTTCTATCCAAGAATTCACAAATATCTACATGGCTTTTAGTTTTTTTGTTAAAAAAAAAAAGACTGTAGGAGAAAGATGAGCCTTTGGTCGGATAAAGTGTAAGATATACATTTAGGAATATATTTGTTTTCACCGAAAGCGGAGAGGGTTGAAGTAGTTTCCAGCCGTAAAAGCCTTTTGATTTTTACCGTAACTTCACCTTCGGTCGAAACTCAAACTCCCGGAAGAATATCGTCATGGACTTCAGCCCACCCGATCGAAGCCAATTACGGAAAAAAAAATGTGAGATTAACAAAGAATAACTCTACCGTTTATGTCATTCACTTTCTATTAAATAAATAAAAAAAAAAAATTCAGTTCCACAGTTATAAAAGTAAACAACAAAGGAGAAGTAATTTTTATATGAACTGTCTAATTTATATCAAAATTTGTTTCAATCTAAACTTCACTTTCGATAAAACAATCATTTACTCCACAATAGGGAAAATGCAAAGCAACCTACACTTATTACTGCACAAATAATTTACTCCACAAATACAAACACTTTCTTATAAGCTGTGCCCTTTAATATTACTTGTCCTCTGCTTTTGCATTTACTACACATTTTACCAAACCCTACTGCTTGTCGTTTTGCTGTTTGGATGATTCTTCGTCGAAATTAAAGCTTCGTGAAATGCAACCTAACTTAATTTGTAAAAATGCAATTAACAAAAAATAATAATAATACTAAGACTACTCCCGTCCTAATTATGACGCCCCAACTTTCCAGGGGGTCATCCATTCTAAGACTACTCCCGTCCTAACACGCTTAACTCTCTTAACCTCTTAGGTCTAGCTACCGCCCAAAATACTTAAGCCGGATTAAAAATTTCGCTCTATTATATCTTATATATAGGACTATTTGGGGTCTCACACTAATAAACTCTTCAAAACTTTTTTTTAAAAAAATCTAATTTATCTCTAATTTTTAAAATTATTCTTTTTTTGTTTTCAAATTTGTTCTACTGTTGTCCTTGAGAATTTATTGAAGAGATTTGAATTCTCATAGAGTATTTTAAAAAAGGGTTAATTGCATACAACTCCATATAAACATATCGAATAACACATTTATTCCAACAAAGTTTATTTTTTTATATTTATTCTTATAAAAGTTCTAATGTTTTTAAATATACCTCCGCTGTTTAGTGAATTAGGTAAATTGACCTTTTTACCCCTCTTATATTATTTACGATGGTAGAAAGGATGAAGATGACCGTTGAAAACTTTTGGAAGAACATTTCTGCATAATTCTATCAGTTGGGGCTTTTGGAGGGACATATTTGTGATAATAAAAATATTATTTTACTTATTTTTTAAAAAAATAAATAGTGCTATAACAGTAACAAACTAAAAGAACAAATATGAATATTACTGAATTTTTGCAAGAATAAATATAAAAAGTTAAACTTTGTAAAGATATAAAATTAACCTTTTAAAAAAATTAAAGAATATATATATAAGAAATTGCCTAAAAAATTTATATTTTTGCTAAAAATTTAGACTAGGGGGACTCATTTTTGTGGTGTCCAATTTTTTGGGTCTCGTCATATATTTTTACCCCCCCAAAAAAAAACAAAAAAACAAAAATTTCCCAACCGTAACAGTGTTCCGGATACGGACCGTTGGGTGTGACGTCATCGGTGGGGGATTTAAATTAAATTAATTGGATCGGAGCATTAATTCGCGGTCGTCGACATGCACCAACTCCGAGGGAGTACGACGCGGGCGCGGCGCATTAAATGTCCTGCTGTGTGATTGGCGCGGTCCATACGCCACGTGGTACACCCGGTCCCTTCCAAACAGTTCTGCCTCGGAATCGTGTGCTCAATTTTCCCGTTTCCCCGGTGTTTGTAGCTTGTGCATTGGTGGTGGGCTTCGTGGTTGCTTCTTCTGCTGCACTTAATGGGCCACATTAGGCCCAATAGAATGGGCTTACATTACAGCCCATTTACATGGGCCGTACACAAAGGGCATGTTTGTTTTGATCGAACTTCGGGTCGTACCGGAGTTCGACGGCATTTGGATGGAATTGCGGAGCTCGACTTCCGTGGGGCTTACACAGTCTGCCCGTGCAAATCCGTCTCGCAGGGTGGCAAGTTTGCTTTCTGCACGAACTCACGATAAGCGCGAAGTCGAGCCTCGCTGTGCGGACTAGGGGTGTCAACGAGCCGAACACGAGCGAGCTGGGGTCGGCTCGTGTTCGGCTCGTTTCATAAATGAGCCGAACACGAGCTGGCTCGTTTAAGTATCGAGCCAAAAAATTCGGCTCGTGTTCGGCTCGTTAATAAACGAGCCGAACATGAGCCGAACACGAGCTGACTCAAAAATAATAAGTTAAAATAATTAGAAAGAATATATATATATAGAAAATAATTTTATGAGATCTTATCCATTAGACTTTGATCTAATGGTTGAAACTTTACATATAAATTAGTTTTTTATAATTGAGTTGGGCTTTAATTTAGGTTGGGCTAAAAATCAAATAATAAAAAATTATATTTATATATAATTATTTATATATATATATATATATTAATTTAAATAATATAAATATTAAATATATATATATTCGAGCTGTTATTGAGCCGAACACGAGCGAGCTGACCCTAGCTCGTGTTCGGCTCGTTTATTAAACGAGCTGAAAAATTCAGCTCGTGTTCGGCTCGTTTACTAAACGAGCGAGCCGATCTCGAGCTCATTTCGAGCCGAACACGAGCTGGCTCGCGAACAGCGAGCTGGATTGTCACCCCTAGTGCGGACAGAACTCGCACCTCCGCTAGAGTGTAGTTCGGGTTTACCAAACACACCGAAAATGTCTCGCAAGTTCCTACTCTTGAATCCTACACTAGTCTCCGTTTGGGATTTGCAGAAATAATACGTTACGCGCGGTAAAAAAAAATGTGATAAAAGGATGCTGCGCTTGTTTTCAATTAACATATATTTTTATAGTTTCATCGGGAAAAAAAAGGAGAATTTTTCTTCTTAGCCTTTAAATGTCCATGCCCTAGGTCATAAGTGGAAACCGCTAATGGCACTTCCACTTATGTATGAAGAAAATTAGGTGTGTTTTTCTGTCCGTGCTACGTAAACTTTTTTACTTTCGGAAGCAATACTTAGAGAAGCAGCAGCTGAGTATTTGATAAACATTTGAGAGTTTTGATCTTCAGCGGTTGTAGAAATTCAAAATGAATTTATAGTCTTAAAACAAATGATCTTATTTAAATCTTTAATTATATATTATTATAATTGAAAGCATTTGGATATTGATATGATTCTTGTGAACCAACTATTTATAGGTCTCGAGCCCAACTCGGACCAAATGTTCGAACTCGGACTAAAGATTGGGCTTGGCTCCCAATTTTCAGCCCAAAATGAATGCCCAAAACTTAGACTCTCAGGGGGTGTTTGGATTTTCGAAAAACTGTGAAAATAGTTCTCCAAAACATAGTTTTCATGACAAATATTATTTTTCACAATTTTTATTTTTTACATAAAATTTTTAAAAATAAAAATATGAGTTTTCCATAAAATCTAAATTGTTTTTAGAAATCTTTTTTTTTTCTAAAAATCAAACTAACAAAAAAATACTTTTTCAGTCGGAAAACTATTTTTTGAGATATTTTTTCGGGAATCAAACAACCCATGAGCAAGCCTAATGATAATGTACTTGAGTGTCGACTAGGGGTGGCAATCCAGCTCGCTGTTCGCGAGCCAGCTCGTGTTCGACTCGAAATGAACTCGAGATCCAATCGCTCGTTTAGTAAACGAGCCGAACACGAGCTGAATTTTTCTGCTTGTTTAATAAACGAGCCGAACACGAGATAGGGTCAGCTCACTCGTGTTCAGCTCGATAACAACTCGAATATATATATATATATATATATATATATATATATATATATATATATATATATATATATATATATATATATATATATATATATATATATATATATATATATATATATATATATATATATATATATATATAATATAATAAATTTTTATTATTTGATTTTTACCCGAACCAAATATAAAACCAACTCAATTATAAAAAATCAATTTATATATAAAGTTTCAACCATTAGATCAAAGCCTAATGGGTAAGATTTCATAAATTTATTTTCTATATATACATATCCTTCCTAATCCTTTTAACTTGTTGTTTGTGATCCAGCTCGTGTTCGGCTCGTGTTCGGAAACGAGCCGAATGAGCTGAATTTTTTGGCTCGATACTTAAACGAGCCAACTCGTATTCGGCTCGTTTATTAAACGAACTGAACACGAGCCGGTCCCAACTCGCTCGTGTTCGGCTCGTTGACACCCCTAGTGTCGACCATGAGTTTAACATATTGAAGTCCATGTAATTTTGTTGAATTGTTATTACAATTACTTAAGAAAACACAATTTGTAGAACTTAAAAAAATCTACATATATAAAATTTATAATTTCAATAATAATTTTAATAATAATTTCATTTTTAGAACCTTTATAAATTGAGTTTTGAATATCTCGGTCTGTAGACCCGGTCCACGCAGTAACTTACATCTGCTTCCTCTCACACGTACTTTAGCATTGCCCACACAACGCGTGCTTAGGGTTTCAATCCAAAACATCAAGCGAAGACGAAGAGAGAGAGAGAGAGAGAGAGAGAGAGAGAGAGAGAGAGAGGGGAGACGCGAGAGCGTTAATGGCGTCGGTGGCTTCGGCGAACGGAGGCGTCGCCGCCGATCGGAACAAAGCCATCGTCTTCGCTCTATGCAAACGACTCTCGCTCGATCCAGTGAGTTCCTATCATCTACGAACAATCGGAAAAAAAAAAGGAGAAATTTTAACTGAATCCCCAAATTACTGCTTTGGCTTTGGAGCAATCTCAACTCAATTCTGTCTAATTACGCATTTTGGTCTCAAATTTTGGTTTTTGATGGTAATTGGTTGCATATTCCTGTTTAAAAATGAGAACTTTGTGTTGAGGTGATTCAAATTCGTTGTGTTTTGAGCTCAATTTGGTTGGACTTGGTATTCTGGGAGGTGATAGAGTGCTTCATGTTTGGAGAGTTTCTCTCAGAGTTTTCCCTTCATTTCATATTATTATTTTTTCAGTATCCCTCATGCTTTGAGGATATGGGCACATGTTTACTTCTTGCTTCAGACCGGTTCTTCTAAGATTCTGCAATGACCATTCTATTCAGCTTAAAGTGCGCATTTTGATCCCAAATTTTGGTTTTTGATGGTAATTGGCTACCTCTTCCCAGTAAAAAATTAGATCTTCGTATTGAGGTGATTCAAATTCGTTGTAATTTGAGCTCAATCCAGTTGGAATTGATACTTGGAAGTTGTTGATTACTTAACTTAGATACTGGGTGATTATAGGGTGCGTCTTGTTTGGATAGCTTCATTCAGAGGTTTCCCTTTGTTCCATATGATTATTGTTCAGTATATCTCATGCTTCGAGGATAAGGGCATCTTGATCCAAAGCTTTTCTTCTTAGATTAATCTTAAAGAGTGCATTTTAATCCTAAAATTTGGTTTTTGTGAGCTATTCGGTGCTCCTTCTGAACGAAAAATGAGAACTTTATGACGGGGTGTTTAGTTTTGTTGTGATTTGTGCTCAATCTAGTTGGAATGTGATGGTGTGCTTCTTGTTTGAATAGCTTCTCTCAGAGCTTTCCCTTCAATTCGTGTCATTAATTTTCCTTTATTTCACTGATATGGGCACATTTTTAATGGCAATACTCTTCAAAGTGTTCTAACTAGCCGAACTTTCCTATTCATTCCAGTTTTTAAACTTTGGACATTAGCATATTTAGTTGGAAAATCTGTTATGAAAAATTTATTTCATTTACACCATTATGTAATGCAAGATGGTTGCTTTATTGGATTTAATAGAAATCTGATTTCTAATATGTTAAACTGGTTTTAGCAGAAGAAAATTTTCAGTGAGAGCATCGAAGAGTATGATATTGCAACTCTCTTTACAAACATTTTGCAGCTATCGGCGACTGAGGCTCCTCTCACCAATAAAGATGAGGTTAAGAATAGCATTGTCGCAACCATTTGTTTGAATCATTGTCTTATTTATTTTCATTGCACACACCCGATACAGATCATTTCTTTTCCTCTTCAGATAATGAAATGGGTAGCTTTTGCAAATAGTTTTCCTGGCAAAGATGACACGTCACTCAAAGCTCTGAATGAAGATTTGACCCAGAAGGCTGTTTTACTTGGTGGCGGTCTCAAACCCTCGGTGGCTGACATTGTCGTGTTCGCGGCGCTACATTCTTTTGTGGTATGTATCTATTCCCTTTTGCGAGTATCTCTTGTTTTAGTTTTCTGCATATATTGCATGTCTTCTGATGCATAAGTTGCTATTGGGAATTCATAATTTGGTACATGGCTATGGTTAATAATCAGAAATTCATATGGGAAAGCTTGCTAGTGTTAGTTTTCAAGGACAAGTGTTAATTACAAATCAGTATTTGAACAAATCCGAGGATTATATGCGGTACTCTTCTAACTTGTTTGCTGTTGAGTTGGTTCTTTTCTTTCAAGTACATCACTGATGAATTCATCAAAAATTCAATCAAGCTTCAGAGCTACCTTTTTTCTTTACACTTTATCAGTACTTCAGAACTAAGAAATTTCAAGTTAAATCTATTCACTCTATATTTCATTCTAATTATGTACACTGGTGTTTTGCATCAGAGTCATCTTAATGACACAGAAGTACAAAATTTCCCAAGTGTGATGAGGTGGATGGACTACATTCAGGTATTGATTGAATCTTATTATCATTTTTCTTCGCCTCACTTTTGTTCTTCTTCTTTTGATATTGCACAACTACTTTGTTCTTTTGATGAGAAAATCATACAGAGATTACGGCTTGAAACTTATTTGTCTTTGTAAAGTGAAAACTAACAAAAACGTAGGGTATTGATAATGTAGTGTGCCAATTTTTTTGTTTCCAAATATGTAGCAATCAGTACCCTCATTTAAGTATACAGACGCTAATGTAATTCATTTTGATTTCACAGAGAATGCCTTTGTATGTCATTCTATATAACAAATTTTGTAACCAATCTCTTTTATATATAGCCTTGTTTCATTCTATAATATATGTTAACACATTGTCTCTGTTGGCCTTTTTCCCCCCCTTTTTTGAAGCATATTTCATGATCCGTGTGGATATCTGATCTAGCAACTGATTGGATAATGGTTGAGTGGAGAGTACGAGTTTTCAGTGTCATTAAGGTTTAAGAGAAATAAGCTTAATTAGATGGAGGTTGTTTTTATAATTTTGAGTCACTATTAGCATTGAGCAGTGAATCTACTTCCTATTCTTTAGAATCTATTCATTGCATTAGGTGCTATGTTTTTGACACACTAGTTAAAGAAAACCAAAATCCTGTGGGTGATTATGTCCAAGTGGTTCAGTTGAATGGTGATAAGAAGCTTCAAAAGTTAGTCTAAGCCATATATGTGAATGTTCAATGTTTTCCTACGGGTTTTCATTGTCATACTTCATCTTTTAAGGTGATTTGCCTATATAAAGCCAGTAAACCTGAGCACATTTGAGATGTTTTCTGTTGGTTTGTTTATTTTCCTTAATTATCTTTTACACTAAGTTGCCTATAAACTTCTGAGATCATGTCTTGTGGTGCTCCATAAAACAGCTTAATTTCTTTTAATTACCTAACCGCAATATCTGAAATTCCCAATATTGCTTTGCTTTCAGCACATTTGTCATTTCAGTTATTGCTACGATGCCTCCTGTTTATCTTTTATTCCGCTGCTATACGATGATTCTCTTTTCATTTGATGTATCAGTTGAATTATCAGGTTAATTAAATGATGATATAATTGAGATTTTAGTTTGGCTCCTTGTTATAATTACCATTATCGTTTGATGTAGAATATTGAAGATTTTGGCGGAATGTTAGCAAAGATTCATATCAAGAAGCCTCAACTCGAACCTTATGTGAGTAATCTCCTTCGAATATCTATTTTATGTTAGGATGGTGTTCTGTAGTGTTGCTTTCTTTCAATTGAAGTTGAAAGAGGCAACTCCATTTTGTTGCTTTATTCTCTTTGATGGAATGCCATAATTAGTTTCCTGTTGAACTTGCTTCACTCTACAGTGTGCTAAGAAAGTAGATAAGGTAGATGCGACACCAAGTTCAAAAAAGGAAGCTCAGGGCCCGAAGAGCGGTGAAAAGTCAGAAGGAAATGCCGAAGTAAAGAAAGTTTCTGATGAGGTAATTTATTCCTAAAATTATGTTTATGTACCTTGTGTTGACCTTCTTTACATTCGGAATACTCCTGGAAATTGTACTTGTGGTAATAACTATTAATCATCTAGGTGATCGAGCAGTAAGCAGGTCACCAATTATGAACTATCATTATGAGTATAATACCATAGCTGTTAATAATCAACGTGTTTTCTCACGAAATGAGTTATAAGGGGGTTCTGAAATTTTCTTAAGCTAAGCTGAATTTCTACAATTGTCGAAGTTCAGTTGGTGACAATTGCTTTGTTGGCTGAATTGTTGAAGAAAAAGGCTCCTGCTGGTGATAAAGCAAAAAAGGCACCGGTAAAAGATAACAAAGCTGCTGAGGATAAAAAGAAAGCAGCGGAAAAGGAGTCTGCGGAGAAGGATGCGGAGTGCAGCGTTTCCATCCTTAATATACAGGTCGGCCTAATTCGCAAGGCATGGAAGCATCCATCTGCTGACAGGTACTTAGCTACTTTAATGGCTCTAATTTTTATATTTGGCAGAGTGTAATAGCCTTCTATCTATTTTAATAGTTTATTGGTTGAGGAGATTGATGTGGGAGAGGGCAACGTACGGCAGGTCGTTAGTGGTCTCGCAAAGTTTTGCAGCCCTGAGGAACTCACAGTAAGTACTTTACCTCAAAATCGAGAAAACCATGACCGCTTAAATATTAGATTTAAATGCTTGAATTTTCTTTTTAATTACTCAGAATCGCCGCGTCGTGCTGATTACAAACGTGAAGCCTGGAAAGCTGCGAGATGTAATGTCTGCTGGGTTGGTATGTTTCAACTGTTAATCTTATGCTTTCAAAACTCGATGAATATTTGATGCTTCTGCTTCCAGAAAATATGTGGTAGGAAAATAGCTACGTAAATCCGCTGCCATTTAAACTTTTGCATCATATTACACTTTCCATTCTTTTGTACCAATAAAGAGATTTGATGCTTAGTGTTCAAAACACATTCTTTTAGGTCTTATGTGCCTCTAATCAAGACCATACAATTGTCGAGCCTTTGATTCCTCCAGAAGGAGCTACCATTGGAGAACGAGTTTTATTTGCAGGGTAAGCCCAGAAAAAGCAAATTGCGGAACTTGATTATCTGTCCTTTCTCGGTTACAATTTAGTTGCAACAATTTTCCGAATACTTCCTTCAATGTTGGTGAATGTTTTTATGCTTCTTCCATTATGAAGATCTTCAGTGTTGGTAAAATCAATGTAAAAATACTTGTTATATTTAGATTGTTTTCTACCAAGGTATGTTTTAATATCTGGTATAGAAACTCTTCTTGGGTATTGCTGTTTTATCTTCATTTGTAGATACCACTACTTGATATGCTCATTTTCCAATTTAGGTATGAAGGCGAGCCAGAGGATGTTCTAAACCCGAAAAAAAAGCAGTTGGAGAAGATCACTCCGGTATGCTTAGTTCGCTACTGACATATCCATGATTATTTTTTAAGTTTTTTTTTTTGGTTTTTAATCTCTCTCATTTTTCTCATTATCCAGTATCGAAAGCATCTTTGATTTGTTTGTTTAATGCTTCAATTAAGATTTCATCGAAGTATGTGGATAGTTTTCATCAGCTAAAAAGTGTATTAATGATTGGCATCTGAATTCGGTTTCTGATAATGTTATTCAGCATCTCTACACTGATGACAAAAGTGTGGCAACATACAAGGGAGTGCCATTCATGACATCTGCTGGGCCATGCATATCATCCATCCCCAATGCAAGTATCAAGTAATAGGTTTACTTTTTTAAAATAAAATAAAAAGTGAGAGGTCTAATTTTACGGCGTGGCATATTATGCATTGATAGTTATAAATGACCACCTGTTGTCGAATGATTCTGTTCTGAGGATGAGCTCTAGATCGAATTTTGCAAGAAGAATATTCGAAAGTGGCTCCACATGTGCCCCTTATTTTGGGAGAAAACAGAGTAAAAACCTCATACTTTTTAGTAATTGTTAGTAGCTGTGTCTCATGTATTTATTTATACATTAATTTTGTAGCTTATTCGGGATTGCTCCTCTAATTTATGAGAAGGAACAATTAGTTGAACTTTGTGTGTTCTAAAAAACTTGTGATTCTGGTAGAGCCTCAAGAGTTAGATGTACATAAAGAAGCATTTAAGATGAGCTTTCATTCTGTAATTGGTATAAATGCAAATCTCTCAAAGATTATCTTCTTATGAGAAGCTTTAATGTATGAAAAGAACATCTGCTCTCTCTTTCGTAGAGAAGAATCTGGATCTAATGTAACACTGTTACTACACATCTGTTCAACCCTTAAAGTTTCCCTCTCTATGGATAATTAAAAATATCTAATCACTTGTCCCTTCTTATTTTGCTAATAAGCATGTAATTGAAGCTATTTAAACTTGGAACGTTACTGGATCTCTACCGCCTATACTAGCAGATCAAGATTTTATACTCTCGGCAAAAATGAAAGCAAATATGCCCTCAGTATAATCAAATGCTATTTGAGAAACTCGCAATGGTTAAAAACACCTTTCATCTCACAACCCTAGCAAAGAAAATCAGTCATACATAGCCGCCGCGCGCATACATATAAATACACAGTAAGATCAACAACACTTACTCTGCTACCAGTATCAGAAGGAAGACTCGGCATTATTACCATCTGAAACTTCAAACATAAATCCAGAGCACTAAAAGGCACTACCCCAGTTCAACTCTTCCCAAAATAGTGGCATAGATGAACTTTGTAATTTACAGGCAAGCTAGCTATATAATTTCCTGAGATAGAACGGTCGACGCCCAATGAACATATCTCTGCTGATGCAAATATTAATTCAGCAACCGATAGTTGCAGCAAATTTAGCTAGTCGAGGAGTTTTCGCTGCTCAGATATACCCATGCTGACCATGATTAGGAACTTCAGATTGATTGTCCAGTGGCATGTACTGAGCCATAATTGCGCGAATCTCTGAATCCATGTAGCTCTACAGGGAAAAAAAAAAATTATAAAAATAAAAATGTAACAAGGAGTTAGATTACAAGTTGGAAAGCTGAAACTTCTTGACAGTTTTAAGCTGCGGCAGAAGCAGATGCTTCAAATTGAAGCTTCTGCATTTAGGCCCAGAAGCTCATTTAAGCTTCTCCGGGCATGGTTTGTCAAAATGCTTGGTTTCAGAAGCTTCTGCTTTTTGGTGAAAAGAAGGTGCTCAAGAAGCCAATAAACATGCACTAATATTTGTAAACACAAAATCGAACAGAATAGTGGCTTTACCCGAATCCTGTACTTGTACACTGCATAGCCTCCAATTCCAGCTGCTGCAAGGCCGAGGAATATTACCCATATGAAGCTCCAGCCGACCTCAGTGGTTGGTTTCTTACCTGGATATTTTTCATTATCAAGTAAAAAAGTTAGCCAAACTTCATCTAGATGCCTTTAGGGATATTTACTCGTCAAGCAATTTATAGAAGGTATGTGAAAAATCAAACAGTATTTATTTGAAAAAAAAAAATCTGGAAATAAGAGGCAAGGCATATAGAGAGAGAAAAAAAATACTCACTTATGCATGTATCATGCTCCTTCATGTACAACAAGTCTCCACGACAACTGCACTCATAGCTTCCCCAACTGTTTTTGCATTTGCATCCTGAACACTGACATGCAGTTCTCTCTTTGCATTCGTCAATATCTGAAAGAAAAAAAGAAAAAAAAGATGTCACACAGAATTACAAGCTCTCAAGGGAGATCTCAACAATCTCAAAGTATATAAGATGAAGCCCGTGAGAGCAAATACCTTCACATTTTTTGTTTCCGTCGCCTTTAAAGCCAGGAGGGCATTTACATCCCCCATCCTGCATGATCAATAGGAAGTCGCTTAGATTTCAGCCAAAAAAGTTTTCAAACAAAAAAAAAACGACTATTGGATCACTCACCACACAGGCAGAGTAAGTTTGACCATTTAGAGTTTCTTTCCAACATCCTCCATTGTTAATTTCACACCTACCAGATCCTGAAGCTGAAATAAGAAGAAAATATTGTTGAAAAATACAATAGTACTAGTTGAGAAAAAAATGATTTAGAACCTATCTCCACAGGCCGGCCTCAAAAAAATGTAGCCACAATTCGAACTAAAAACTGACATAAAAAGATGATTCGTTATTTAAGTGCTTTCAAAGTGCTAATCACATTGTTTGCATGAAGGAATGAAGAGCATTAAAAAAAAAAAAAATTTCAGATTCTGTACGAGCATATCATGCAACAACGCAAGGCAATCTTCTGCCTCAATCATTCGAGATTATTGACTAAGGTACATAATCTGCTTAGACTGTGGTTAAAAATCAAAAGAAATATAAGCTTTATGGATTTACTAGTATACCTTCACAATGGGTGTATCCATCTCCTACAAACTTCACACCTTTCACAATTGGGCACTCACAAACTCTCCCGCGAAAAGTATCCTACATTAAGATAAGAACAATTCAAAACCAACAGGGAAAACAATACTTCTTCTGATATCCGAAAGCATAAAATTGACGAACAAAATCACAAATACCTTGCACGCTGTGATATTAGCGGCCTTATCGTGCCAGCATCCGCCATTATTTTCCAAGCACTCATTTGTTTCTATGCCTGAAAAAACAAAATACACAGGAAGATAAGCTAGCTCATCCATAATGATTCTTTGGACATTAAAAGGTCAGAACAGAGCAATATAGATTTGAATAAACCAAACCACCTTCACTTAAACAAACAGCTGGCTCAGTAGTCTCCTGAAAACCAGCACAAATTGCTTTGAGCACCGCACCCTTATCAAGCTTCCCTGTAAAAAAAAAAACAAGATAAGGAGCTCAATAAAATCATAAACCATTTCCCGCTAATCATTATATTTAAAAGAATTTACCTCTGTATTGTCTGTTGTTAATGACAAGAGTCGGTAAGATGGTTACGTCCCCACGCGAGCCCTTGCCAATCTAAGGTAACAAACAAAATAATATAAATCAAAGTTTCTGAAAGTTATGAATACAGTCCAGGGCATGATGCAAAAAACTTCACTTCTGAATTAATTATGTTATTAACCTGTGCATCCTGTTCAGCTTTAAGCACAGGGTTTTCTTCATCAGCATCAGGATTCCCAACACATTTATTTATCTTCTTAAGATCGAGACCTGCCAAGGCATATCCCACAACCTACCCATTATTTCGCATGTTGTGATAACACGAATTTTGTATAGAGATCCTTCTAGAAAGCATAAATAACACATGCAAGTACAAAATTTACCTAATGACTTGATCACCTCTTCAGCACACTCCTTCGTATATTTTTTCTCCTTCATAGGGCACCTAATTGCGAAATCGGTCACGTAATCCCACCACAACCACGGCTTCCGACTCTCGTTTGCGACTTTAAACACGCAAACCTGGCGCAAGTTCTGAACCACAACATCTTTCCCGTCATACCCCTTACTAAAATCCTGTTCTGGGTCGGGCGCACAGTACCGTCCGTGGTTAATACACTGCGACTTGCACTGCTTGCTTAATATAAAAGCTTCGGGACAATACCACGTAATATAATGCGGAGTGAACTGGGTATAACCCTTCTTCTCAAGTATCTGCGCCGCTCCTTTGAAGCTCTTCACAAATTCAATTTGGCTCTCACATTTGGCGCCGCATTCATCATTACTATTAGTCCAAAACTCATACTCGACACGCTCGTCTGGGTGGGGAAGGGACTCCCTCCAATCCAAGTTTACATTCACCATATCGCCATTGTCCAGAGCTTTCTTAAGGCTGTCACCAAAGCTTTTGCTAATAAGAGCTGAAGGGACGGTGATGTTCTGGAAATAGTCAGTCACGCTACCGTCTTCTTCGGGTGTATCCATAGTTATTAAGGGTTCGATCTTGTTATCGGCGACAAGAATAGCAGCGGCGCCAGCATTCTGCGCGTTCCATGCCTTTGTCGTGAAGTAACAATCTGTTCATAATAAAAGAAAACTGTTGGTACTAAGTTACTTGTATACTTGTATGGATCTAATGTAACATTATTAAATTTGGGTCCATGAACTATAATTGATAGATAAAAACTATCAACTATCCATTGAAGAGTGAACACCAAAGAAAGAAAAGCAAGTTCTTCATGTCAAGTCGCATCTGATTTTTCCTTTTTTCTTTTTTTCCTTTTTCTGGTAAGATATTTCCTTAAATCCTCAAATGAACATTTGGAACATGTGATGTTAGACACTTCCCAGATCCAATAATTAGTATCATAAAAATCCATGGATGGCACATCTGGTAGTTCGCACCTAACTAAGGGCCCATTATATTCCCTACCAACTCAATCCCACAAAATTAATTTCTTCTCAACTGTCACTCTCTGATCCTTTTGTGTAAGGTATTATTTATGACAAATTAAGCAGATAATATCTCAACGAAGTGAACTCTCTTGTAAATAAGAACTTCAACATCAGATATCATCCATAGATAATCCTATAAGCCAACAAAAAGAGAGAGAGGGAGAGAAAACCATAATACTAAGTGATCATCTGCGCGAATATTTGTTGCACTTCCAAGTAATAAGTGATCATTAGCGCGAATATTTGTAGCACTTCCAAGTGCCCCCTCTATAGTTAATCATATTAAGTATCCAAAGAAGTATGAAAATTTTGGTAAAGAATCAAAATTTGGCAAAGAATCACATGTATAAGATGCACACAAATCTACACTAATAAGTCCCTCTTTGCAGATTGAGTAACCAAGAGCCATATCAAAACATTATACTAAATAACTTTTTTGCACAATATGTAACTTTTTTAAATTTAGACAAACTATACTAACAGGTATTAAAATAGATTTAAAAAAATACCAAAAAATTAAGGAAAAAAATGATCTCACCTCCTCTGTCAACAAGAAGGAAGGTAGGGAACGCTCCGGGCTTGGATTTGAAAGAGATATCAAACTCATCAAAGCTCTTACAAGCCTTTCGATTAGATTTTGGGTACACCACAAACCCTAGCATGGTTCCACCATACTGAGGAATCCCAAAGTTCCCAATTGCGCACTCATAAATCCCCTTCAAATTCTCAGGGGAAGTCACCTTCAAGCTATTCTTCTCCACAACAAATCTCCCCCAGCAGGATCCCCACAGAAACAAAACCCAAATCGAAAACCACAATTTCCCCCTCATTTTAAATCCCAAAACGAAAATTTCCACAAAAGGTAAGCTAATCCGAGGGCATTTAGAGGAAAACCCCAAATCCTTCCCCCCTCCCCCAGTTAAGAACCCCAATCTGGAAAGAGAACTTAACAACTTAATCTTTAGCACAAACCTCAAAACACAAAGATCAAATTTTTCCCCGGGTATCTCAAACTCTAGCACAAGTCTCACAAGGATCGAATTTTTACCAAAATATCTCAAATTTCTCAACAAAAGATCAAACTTTGAAGAGAACCCAGATCAAAATGAGCCTCGAAAACCCCAAATTCGAAGCAAATTTGAAGTAATAAGCATTGAAAACACGCAATCTCTCTCTCTCTCTCTCTACCTCTCCCACTCCAATTTAGGGTTTCAGAGTACTATTTGAGAAGCGTCGTGTTCGTAGCGTGGCGTTCTCGGCGCATAGAAACCGACCTCGGGAGCATCCCAACCTCAATCATGCGTTTGCGTGAAATCTCAGCCGTTGGATTTAGTCGATCTCTCTCTCTCACCCACTCTCTCACGTGTTACACGATGGTGGGCTTCTTCGGTGTAACCGTGATATGTCACGCTTCCTTGATAATGTATCATTGTCGCGCTTGTGAGTGTGACATGGGGTGCCTCCACCGTGACATCCAAAGCATTTTTGTTATATTATTACCAAAAAACCCCTCATGCTTTATCCTCTTTTTTAATTATTTTTTTGGTTAAATTACCAAAAACCCCTCATACTTTATCCTCTGTTTTAATAATAATTCCTACACAACAATTCTCTTACATTAATAATTTTTAATTTACATATTTTAACGGAGGACCTTTTGTGATCAAGAAAATGGACGGTGGAGATGGAGTGCTAATCATGTAGCAGGAACATAATTTACGATCCAACTAAGATATCTAAAGATTACTTTACGCAATTTAATCCCAAAACTTGGTGTGGATATTTTTATTTATTTTATTATTTTAATAAGAAAATCAGTGTAGGCAATAATTGGATTTTTTTTTTGAGAGAGACAGATAGTTTGCTATCCGCTTCGTTTATTTTTTAGAATAAATTCATCTGAAAATATAAAATAATTACGCTTCGAAATTGAGATCTCCCGTATCAATCATCAAGCTCTTTGTAATTAGATATTTTGTTACTAAATATGTGTTAGGTGGAAACCCATACCCATTTCAAATTCGGTACAACCCGGTGCGTAGCGAAATCCGCCACTTGATTTTAACAAATTAATTCGTGCCGTTTATTTCAGACGATAAAAAATAATTATATTAAAAATTAACGGTCGGATAATCACGTATGTAGCAAATCCTACGCAGGTGTTGTAGGAAATTTGCTTCCATGAAAATCACATGCAACAAGTTGCTATAAAGCAGTGGTCCAACCATGCATTAATTATCATGGACAAAAAATTAATTTATTAAGTAACATTGTAAAATTGGGGTAAATTATTTTATTCAGGATTTTTAGAGTACCAGAGTACTTTTAAATGTATTATTTTGGAATTGAAAAAAGAGGTACAAGCTCTGCATTGATTCAGCAAATTATATATTATTTTTTTATCGACAAAATCAACAATCGTACTATTATATATATACATGATTTAAACTGCCTCGAAAATTAAAGTTTTATAATTTTTCAACATCAATTAAGTAGTGATTAAGAGGTCTCACATTCACTTTACACTAGCCATTAAATTTATCAACTGTGATGTTATTTGAATAAAAGGTAAATTGTATCGTAAACTTATAAAATTTAAAATATAAAAAGTTCAAATATTATCAACCGATTGCGGATTTTGGATATTCCATTGGCGGAGTCAATGCGGAAGTAAATAGTCTAGTTTACTTCCATGTTTGCGTGCGTGCATGCTCACAAGCACCCTAGGGCGTGTTTGTTTTGATCGAAATCGGAGTTGAAATAGTCGAGTTATCGTGACCGGAGTTCGCCGGCGTTTGGATGGAATTGCGGAGCTGGACTTCCGTGGGGCCTACGGGGCCCGCCTGTGCGAATCAGTCTCACGAGACGACGAGTTCGCATACGGCACGAATTCGCGACTTCACCCTCGACGAGCATGAAGTCACGCAGAAGTGGTCGAGTTTGGTAGGGTGTATTTCCATTTTATCCTTATTTATTGAAAGCCCGAACTTGAACTCAAACTAAACCCAATAGGCTAACGCAATTAGCCCACCTGGCATACCTCAACAAATTTGGCCCACTTTGTTCATTTGGGCTGGATAAGCAAAGCCCATTAACGAAATGAGCTCGAGATCATTCGCTTCGAGATCCTTCGCTTGTTTAATAAACGAGCCGAACACGAGCTAAATTTTTCAGCTCAAAATCTTAACGAGCCGAATACGAGTTGGGATCAGCTCGTTCATGTCCGGCTTGATATAGCTCGAATATATTATGAATTTTCACTATTTGAATTTTAGGCTAATTCAAATATTAAAAAATCTATATTTTGTAAATTTTAATAATAAATTAAAATTAATTTTTTAAATTTTTTTTTTAGTTTTTAGTCTAATAATAGAACTGACAATATAACTTTGCTGTTCGTATGCTTCAGCTCGTTAATAAATAAGCTGAATGCGAACTGAATATTTTAGTTCGATATTTTAACGAGCCATCTTGTTCGTGTTCGGTTCGTTGACAGCCCTATGCATTGAACCACCCTGAACAATGTTGTGTTTATGATTAATCGCCTAACCTTACAAAGTTAATTTTATCCATCCAAAAAATCCTTCTCTTACTATGGTGACTCATCTCTTATTTAAGTCAGAAAAATGACGCAGAATACTCTCGAACATACTTTTTTAAAATAAGAGGTTTTAGATTCGAAAAATGTACTAATCACGGTGATTATCATATGCTAACAACTAATAGAAAATTTAATGAAAAAATTTATTTATGTAGCTAATATTACTTTTATAAAATGAAAGGGGCTAGCTAGAATTTATAAATGCCCAATTTTTCATGTGGGTCTACTACAATTATTTCTTAAATTTTTTTTACAAAAAAGTACAAAATTTATCTTATCTATAGACTACTTTGAGTTGGCTACCAAATCTTTCGGAACTTTGATTTTATTATTAAACATTTCAATTTGTTTGATTTGAGTCAAATAATATTTTAATTTAAAATTTTGAATACATTATTTATCTTTATAGGTTTAATTAGTATACTTTATACAATTCTTCTAACTATAAATTTATTAAAATAAATAATTAGTTTAAATTTTAAAAATTAAAATATTTTAATTTACTCAATCAAATAAATTAAAAACTTATATAATAAATTTAAAATTTTGAAAAAATAGATAGCAGATCCGGAATATTTTCTAGTTCGAATAAGTGGGTGTTTAGCCTAGCTTCTCAAAAGTAATTTTGAATCCAAAAGTGATTTTCTTCTCAATAGAGCGTTTGACAATCTTGTTTTCAAAATCTGATTCTGATTTTTAGAATCAGTTTTCTGATTTTTGAGGCCCAAAATTAGAAGCAGCTAAAACCTGCTTCTTAAAATCTGATTTTGATTTTGGACTCAAACATCAAATTTTTATTTTGATTTAAAATTTAAATTCAAACTTTAGTTTTAAATTTTAAATATATTTAAAATTTAAATTTCAAATTTTAAACTTTTAAAATTTAAATTTCAAATTTCAAATTTCAAATTTAATATAAAATTTAAATTTTGAAATTTTAAAATTTAAAAAATTTAAAATTTAAAATTTCAAAATTAAAATTAAAATTTTGATTTTCAAATTACAAATTTAAAATTTAAACTTTAAAATTTTAATTTTAATTTAATTGTAACTTTAAATTGTTAGTTTTAAGTTTTTTATATTCAGATTTTAACTTTTATTTTCAAATTTAATTTTATATTTGAAATTTAAAATTTAAGTTTAAATTTTAAATTTAAATTTTAAATTATTATATCAAAATTTAAATTTTTGTGCAAATTTAAAAGTTAAAAATTAAAATTTTAATTTAAATTCAAATTTTAAATTTTTAAAAATAAAATTTAGTAAAAAAAATATTATATGTCAACATCAAATTTTTTTTTACCAAACGACTTTACAAAATCATTTCAGAAAAATTACTTTTCATCTAAACTTGTCACGCTCCGGGCTAGTTCAAGATGCGGAAAAACGTGCTAAATTTTTTTTTTTTTGAAAAGCCTAGCCCGTGCCACGTACAGACCCGCCACAAATACAGGGTCCACTGTACACACGGACAGAGCCTCCCCTGTATTTGCACGGCGTCCAACAACAAACAACAGGATCACAACCACCATTCATTCATCCCAACAGCACATCAACACAACGAGAGATTCATACAGCTAACAGTCCTTAACCTGTATGAATCTAAGCAAATCCTTAAGCGAAGGATGATGCAATGCACAAGCAACAATCATTCTAGAAAGCTGCTCCTTACCCAGAAGCTTTAGTTTGAAACCCTAATCTCAATCATTGAAGAAGCCTTTGAAAACTGTTCTCCACACGAGAACTCTCTTTTTGAAATCACAAAACCGAGCAATCAGAAATCCATTTGAAAACCGTTTCCCACACGGAAACCTTGTTTTACGACGCTACCACGAGGGGTAGAAAACCGAAATGCTAGATAACGAAACGATTGAAAAGCAAGGATACAATCAACTAGTCCAAGCATACAGTCATCACACAAGCATATAGAATGAATCCACATTATAAGCATGCTAGAATTTACAACGGGGTAACTGAACCACACATCTATCAAATAGAGGTAGGGGAATAACCAAATCTGGGGATGTAGCCTCACGAGTCGGAACCTCTAGAGCTACTATCTAGGCGTGCCTCGCAGCGTCCCGACACTCACCACCCTGCTCACCTGAAACCTGTAAAGGGGGTGGGGGGTGAGAACATGCACGCATGTCTCCCCTCCCAGTGGGTACCGCAAGCCGACGAAGGCGAGGTGTACACACCGGCACGAGGGTCAACAAAAGATAGATATGGTAAACAGTAGCAAAAGTAAATATGAGGCTGAACCTATAACAGAAATAACAATGCTACTGTAAACAACTAGTATGCATCAAAGGGGATAACCACAAAGTGAACCTAATCTATAGCCACCAGGGGGTGGCCCTGGCACTGTCACCCTGCTCAATCCAACGGCACCATCCATCCCGACGCAATGCTCGGGGCCACGGGTCGGTAGAAATTCACGACCCTTTTCCGGAAAAGAACACCTCTAAACGGTGGATCAGACCGCGGTGTACGTGAAGTGCGGGAAGAGCTGTGACGATCGATGCATATGCTCAAACCACAGAACGGCAACAAGCCGAGAAGCAACCAATAAACCACAACTAGGATCGCTCGGAACAACAGGCGATCACCTCCGACCAACTGGGTCGTCTCAAGGAATATGCAAGCCACACTAGGATCGCTCAGACTGACAAGCGATCCCCACCGACCGACTGGGTCGTCTCAAGAACATGCAAACTACACTAGGATCGCTCAGAATGACAAGCGATCCCCACCGACCGACTGGGTCGTCTCAAAGAACATGCAACCCACACTACTCTACTATCCAAGCACGCATATGAGTAGAGTCTACGGGAGTCAAGTGAACTACTAACAGAAAAGCAAAGGAAGGGATAGAAAGGTATCACCGTAGTCCACTGAACCGACTCCGGGTCGAAGTACCCACCTGTAGGTAAGATCCAATCTAACACCGACGGCTCTCGGGAACCGCGACAGGACCTACGAAAGACTCACAGGGTCAAGGTCCACCAAGTCGACGCTAAACACAAAGCTCTCACATCCCGAAACCGGCGGATCGCCCGGGAAACCCACCGGGACGATCCCGAAACCACACAAAGCCCCAGAGGGGTACCAAACAGCCAACAAGGCCCCTCGCTGTCCCCGAACACAACAAACCAAGTGACGGGACATCGAGCACAAGCACGGGGTGCCACGAACATCAAACGCACCCGTAAAGGCTTCCCGGGTTCCCGAAAAGTGCCGATTTGGCACCGGAACCCCACATCACTCATCCGCTGTCCTTGGAACTTCGGGACAGCGATGAGGAACAGCCAACGAGGCCACACGATGAAGCCAAGTCGCTCGCGAAAACAGCGAGTGAGTCGCACAACTAGAAACGTGCGTTTTGCCGATTATTTCATCGAAAAACGCGTCGGAAACAAGTCCGAAACCACACGAAGGGCGAGGGGGTAGGACAAACAGTCCACAGGGTCTCCAAGACCTTACCCTTGCTGCCCACAGCGTCGCTACGCTGTCACAAACGCCTAAGTCCCCAAACATGCAACATACACAAACATACAATCACTAAATTAGGCCGTTCGAGCAATCCGTTCGTCCGCTCGACCTTCCGCAAGCACCAGCGGATAGGTAACGACGTCACGGAAACCGTGCTCACAATCCCACTGTGACAGGACTAGTCGCAAGCTGGGAAATCCCATAAAAACAGTGAGCGCGCGCACAAAAGCAAGCATAACTAAGGCCGTGTGAGCGAACCGTACATCCGCACGACCTTTCGCAAGCGTCAGCGGATAGGTATCGATGTCACGGTGACCGTGCTCACAGCCCCACTGCGACGAGAACAGTCGCTGGCCCAGCAATTGCATAAAAACAGGGCGCCAAGGTCCAAAATGACCCGACAAAGGCCGAATGACGAAGCGGCTCGAGCAAAACCAAAATGGAGGTGAGCATGATGATCAGTGAGATGCCATGATCCTCATGCTCACCTTCCCGGGCCTCGGGAAGCACCAGGGGCTCCAAAATCCTCGGCGCGGCCAACAACAGTAAAAACCAGACCCCGGCCGGAGCAACTAGCTCCGGCCGGCTGCCGGCCGGCAAGCAAGGCCGGCGGCGGCCACTGTCAGTCTAGAGGGTCACAGGGAAGAGGGGGCTCACCTCAGGAGGCGGCAGGAACCGGCGGCGGCGGCGCGGGTAGCGAGCCTGCTCTCGGGTTGGCAACCCGAGACAGGGCACGGCGGCTCCGGCAACAAACGGCGACGGCGGCCGGCGGCGACGCGAGCACCGGCAAGAGGAGGTCGCCGGCCGTCGGTTGGGAGGTGACCGCGACAAAAAAGGGCGGCGGGTGGCGGCGGCGGAGCAACCCAAGCTGCGGATGCCCTAGCTGGCTACACCGAGCCCGCGGCGGCTCCGGCGGCGCTCCGGCGGCACGGCGATGGTCGGGGAAGGAGGAGGCGGCGCCGGAGGTCCCGAGGGTGACCAAGCTCACCCTCTCCGGCGTCGGGAGGCGGCGGCGGCGCGGCCCCACCATGCTCGGCCCGCAGCTCCTCCAGCAGCAGCTCCAGCAGCCCAGCGGCGGCTCCGGCGGCACTCCGGTGGCGCCAGCAGCCCAGTCACCTCAGGGGGGGCTCACGCATGGGTTCCCCCTGGGTGCTCACCTCAGAGGAGAAGAAGAAGAAGAAGAAGAAGAAGAAGAAGAAAAAAGAGAAAACAAGGAGAGAGGGGTGGCCTGGGATGCTCCGGCCAGGTGGTGGCCGGCGGCGGCCGGCAAGGCTCGGGGAGGAGGCCAAAGGGGCAGGGGGAGCTCGGGCTCTGGCTGGGGCTGAGGAAAAGAGAAAGAGTGAGGGAGAGGGGGAGTGAGAGAGAGAGAGAGAGAGGGAGAGAGAGTGTGAGGGGATGTTTCAACCACCCCCTCCACCTACTACACCCACACCAACACTCAACCTCTCTCTTCACTCAAACACAAAAACCCCCTTCTCAGCCAGCACAAGATGCTAAAACACCCCTCCACCTGCGATCTCACACGAAACGGTGCGAAAACAGGGTCTAAATCGCGAAATCGAAAAACGTGACATACGACCTCTCGGCGATCAAGATGGAATAACTTTTCATCCGCTCGTCGCACGACGACGCAGATCGCGCCATCGCGTTCAGCACTGCCGAGACATCGAACTCACCATTTTGGTTCGTCAGATTCGGACTCCGGATCGCGCCGTTAGCCGTTCACTCTCCGCGACGAAAAACCAACAACTATTAAAATCCACTAAAATCACTTATATACATATATATATATATAAATACCGGTATATATATACGTATACTGATCAAAAACACAGTAATGGGGGAGAGGAACACTGAGAATTTCAAATTCCCAAAATTCGGATTCTCACAAAACTCAACCAAATGCTCTACAACTTTTAATCAAAATTAATTTTTAAAATCAAAATTAATTCTGTAAAAATTACTTTTGGAGAATCTAAGCGAAACTGGTACATTTTTATTCAAAAAATGTTGAAAAGTAAAAAAAATTATAAAGCGACGTGTCAGCTCGTCAGCCGTTGGATATCCTCCGTAATCCATGATCGCGACATCTCACTACCTACCAACAATAAAACCAGCCTCAAAACTCAAAACCGTCTCTCGTTTTTTATTATTTTCCACATTCCTACTCGAACTAGGCGATGGTCGAGGAGCAAATCTAATACAAATTTACCACAAAGCCCTCTAGGGTTTATCCCCACCGATCTCCTCTCTCGCGTCTCTCACTCCTCTTTTCTAGGGCTTCGATCTCCTCTCTCTCTCTCTCTCTCTCGCTCTTCGTCGGTCCCGATCGGGGTGATGTCGATGGAGAAGGAGCTCGTGGAGACCTTCGAGGCGGCGAAGAAGGCGGCGGACGCGGCCGCCGGAGGCGGCGGAGGGTCGCCGGAGGCGGAGCGGTGCGTCGACGCGCTGAAGCGGCTGAGGAAGATGCGGGTCACCACGGAGGTTCTCGTGGCGACGCAGGTACAATCCGATCGGTTTCTCCCCCCCAAATTTCTAATCTTTCACATGATTTCTTGGTTTGGATTGTGGATCCGTTTCTTTCTACTTTACTGGCAAAAAGAGGGCGTCTTTGGCGATTTTTGTTAGAAAAATTAGCTTGTCTTCGATAATTAGGTCACGGATACGCATTAGTAGTTGTTGTTGTTGTTGTTGTTGAAGCTTTACCTTTTTGGTGGTTGGCTTCGTTGCGTCCGTATAGAGCTTTTGATCTATCTCTTTTTACATTGCTTGCAATCAAAGATATGCTTTTGGACCTTGTGGTTTTGGGACCTTGGATCATTACAGGTTAAAAAGTTGAATCTGTTGTACACGCCGTCGTTATCTGTTGCATTGCACTGCCGCATCGTGTGATCTTCGTGTAAGTAGGAATCGGTATAGCAGATTTGGGATTTGATTACTTTAATTAGTTGGGAGAAACATTTGTGGAGGTTTTTGTTAATGTAACATGCCCTTATTAGTGCAAAATTGTGGTCTCACTAGGATGGGTATCCTTGAAGCTGGGATTTTTAAAGGATGCTGCTCATCGTGCATTTTCTAGGAGGAATATCCTTTTCGGAAAATTTTGCCATAATTTTATCACTGTTAGATCAAATTGTTATTTCTGAATGAGAAAAGGATTTGAAAACATTTTTCGTCAAGTTTTTGATTGCCCATAGGATGGTATTTTCATGTTTTTATTTGTTTGACTCCCAAGAGATTTGCATTAGAGGAATCGCGACAACAAAACGTGCTGCTTTTTATGAACTTCTTCTTCCATGAAACTATTTTTTGGTTAGTTATTGCACTAAATGCTGTTTTGTCATTCCTCACTAGTACATTTCCTTTTGGTATTTCCTTCTTACTTGACACACCTATTTGAATAAAATCATCTGTTCTTGCTAATGCCGGACTTGATCTTTTGTTAGCCATGTCCAAAGTGTAATTGGTTTTCAGTTTCCCGTTAGTTATCTTCTTCTACTCTAATCCTGTAGTTGGTTAAGTTGGGTTCTGCAACACAAGTTGCAATAAAAGGTTCTATGAACGTGTAGAGAAAGACCCGTAATATTGAAAGGAGTGTGTTAGAATTAAGTATGTTTATGTTCATCCACAGTATTTGAAATGTTTTCTATTTTCTGAAGATTTTTAACTTTGGTTTTATATCTTACAGGTTGGGAAACGCCTTCGCTATCTTACGAAGCATCCACACTCAGGAATCCAATCAATCGCTTCTGACTTACTGGCTATTTGGAAAAACATCGTTATAGAAGAGACTTCTAGCAGCAAGAAGAATGGCATCTCCGAGAATAAAAAGCCTGTTAAGGTGGAAATCAAGTCCGAGACAGCCATGATGAAGGTTGAGAAGTCAGCAACTTCCTCTGTAAAAGTCGAGAGCACCCCAGCATCAGCAACTCCTAAGGCCGAGAAACGAGATTCAGATCTTAGCAGTTCGAAGTCGGAGAGCATAAAGAATGAAAGGGTCTTCAAGGAAGAGAATAAGGCTTCTGTTTCAAAGAAGCCATCATCCCTCCCATCTGGACCTCCAAAGTTATCATCACTAATCAAAAGTAACGACCCGGCGCGAGATAAAATCCGTGAGCTCCTTGCCGAAGCCTTCGCTAAGGTTCCCGGAGAAACAGCCAAAGATGAAAGAGACGAAGTTAGATACATTCTAGATGAGGTTGATGCCTGCGACCCATTTCGCATTGCCGTGACAGTAGAATCGGCGCTGTTTGAGAGGCTGGGCAAATCAACTGGCACACACAAGCAGAAGTACCGATCCATAATGTTCAATCTGAGGGCCGAGAATAATACTGATTTCAGAAGGAAGGTTCTTCTTGGGAAAGTAAGGCCCGAAAGACTTGTCGATTTAACTCCCGAAGAAATGGCCAGCGATGCGAGGAAGATGGCGAATAAGCAGATTAAAGAGAAGGCACTGTTAGAGTGTGAAAGGGCCGGGGCCCCGAAGGCGACGACCGACCAATTTAAGTGCGGGCGGTGCGGGCAGCGGAAGACGACTTACTATCAGCTGCAGACGCGGAGCGCAGACGAGCCGATGACAACCTTCGTGACGTGCGTGAACTGCAACAATCACTGGAAGTTCTGTTGATCGGGCCGCAATCTGATACACTAGTCTGATCGCAATCTTGTTATTTTCGTATTCAAAATTAACTAGCTAGTTTAAATTTCTAATTTATAATGGACCAAATTCGTTCTCTTGCTGGGTTTGTTCGCAATGGCGCCGTTCTACTGCAAAATGGTTGTTGTATGATCTTTGTCTTGTCACTAGATGGTATCTGTGAAATTCTCTCTAATTCCTTTCAGTCTTAGAATTTATAGTGGTATCACCCGGGATCAAGTAATGTTAGAGATAATTTCTAATTGGGCTCATTTGTAGTTACTTGGATTGAGATGTATACACATTTTCATGTTTTGAGAAGTGAGTAAACTAATTGCCTGCTCGGCTACTGTTTTTTCTCGGATTTGTTTCATGTTGTAGCATGATCGAAAGTTTGAATGATTTTTATAGGTTTAAAATAGGGAAAAAACAAAAATCTAGGCTTTGTTTGACGTAATTTTATTTTTATTTTATCTAAAAATTTATCTTCAAATAGAATAGTAGAATATTACTTTTTGCAAATCATATTAGTGATATAGTATATAATAATATTACCATACCATATTTTGTATTTTACTGTTATGTGATTTTTAAAATATATTTTTTACTATCTTATCTAATGGTAATTTTTAAATAGAATAAAAAATTACAGAATAATTAAATATAATTATTTTCGAGCTAAATAATAGGAAGCAAAATATCGGGTAGGGACCCAAACGAGGTCCTGGCGTTCTTTTGACACGTGGCATT
The DNA here is from genome assembly GCA_016920855.1 of Puya raimondii. Classification (NCBI taxonomy): domain Eukaryota; kingdom Viridiplantae; phylum Streptophyta; class Magnoliopsida; order Poales; family Bromeliaceae; genus Puya; species Puya raimondii. The sequence continues at coordinate 69,464,953 of JABWPP010000049.1, forward strand.
TTTCGCCCCCACACTTCCCACGCTGAGGATAGTTATTGCCTGCACCAGGTGCATCCGTACTCTTTTTCTACACCGCGATTAGTATTAATAGTTCGTAGTATCCGATCGTTACGGTGGAATTGTACGCCGCGGTGCATGAAACTTATGGTACACCAGGTGTACCTAAGAAACAAATACCGAAGAGGGGAAGCTAAAGAGGAACGAAGAGAACTAGGGAGCAAATGCAACCGAGCAACTGCTTCTTCTTCTTCTTCTTCTTCTTCTTCTTCTTCGTCGACGGAGTCCAACAATGGCGATCACGGTCATGAGGGGCGCATCCCTCACCCGATCACCTCTCCTCCTCCCCCACTCCCACGTAGGATCCATCACTTTATTAATATTTTTTAAAATTTTTGCGAAATTTTGAGTGTAAATTTCGTCTTTTGACGCTGTTGAGTTGTTGGGATTTTGATGCGGGGATCCGGGTTTGAAGTTGCAGTTGCCTCTTGTGAGTGATGGTTTCTACCTCTTTTGATGCTATTGACTTGTTGAGATTTTGTGGTGGGAATCGAATTTGAAGATGCAGTTGCCTCGTGTGGATCGTAGGATTCGTTACTTCAATTTTTTTAATTTTGCTAACTATAGAGTATCAAATTTCCTCTTTTGATGCTATTGAGTCGTTGGGATTGTGATGTGGGAATTTGAATTTGAACTTGCTGTTGCCTCTTGTGAGCAGTGGATCGTAGGATCCGTCGATTTAAATTTTTTAGATTTATAAAATTCTATGTATAAATTTCCTCTTCTTTTGTGCTATTCAGTTGTTGGGGATTTTGATGTGGGAATTTGAATTTTGAAGTTGCAGTTGCCTCTTGTGAGTCGTAGTAGATCGGTGCGGTTGATGAGGAAGATGAATAATGGAGGGTCGAGTAGGTTGAAGCTATTCGCTCGGTATTCGCAAGCTCAGGATGTTTCTACTCGCAATATCCAAGGTACCGAAAGTAGTATCAATTCTAATTCTGTAGACCTAATTATATGTTAGATTCTGATTTTACCTATAATTGAGGTAGAATAGTTCACTGGGATGGAATTAGGGTTTTTCTAAGTCACTTAATTAGATGATGGGACTATCCATGATGAATACCGCCCTGGAATGAAAAAAATGATGAATACCTATTGTGCAATAATAATTGCTTGTGGAGTAATTGTTGAGTATAAAATATCAAATCACCGCTCTTTAGAAGCTTTAAGTTTTTACTGTAATCAGTTGTTTCACATGACATCTAAGCTGGATATCTTGAATTCAAATCCTACCAAGTGTTGAGTTCCGTTTAATTTCCTCCCACTTAGTTTAATATCATGGTTTTGGACCTAAGCCTTGAGCCCAGATAAGATGGAAAGTGTTAAATATAAAATTCTATGAATACCATTCTTCAGTAGCTTAAGCTTTTAGAGTAATCAATTGTTTCACATTGGATATGGTGAGGTGTTGTGCAAACTTCAGCCTTAGCCTGGCCTAGACCTGAGTCCAAAGTTAAGGGGCGACTTTTGTAGAATCAACCCTAGCAACCTTACATAGTTGTAGGTTGGGCAAATAGTATAGTATCTATAAGCCAACATTTTCAAATTTAGAGTGTCAAGTTGCCTCATCATTTCATCTTGGTCTTGTTGATTGAGTATAACTCTACCGCACATCCTAATTTTCATGCACAATTGCGTATAATGCTTTATTTTGATCCAGACAGGATAAATGAGTTGCCAAAGCTAGTGGAAGACATTCTGCAAACATCACTCAGTACAGGACCACGGGGTGCACTGAGGATAGCCCAAGGCATCCAAGCTGTTATTGGGGTTGGTTCAGAGTGGCTAAATGATGTGTCAAAGGTACAGAGATATACATTACCCTCTATAATAATAAAGTTTCCAGCAATATATGAAACATTATCAATGTAAAAATTTTGCTTTCTTTGCATTACTTAAGTGCTTTCTGGCAATGCTTATCTGATTTGGTGAACTGAATCATCTAGATGCTCTGTGCAAAGGTCAATACCTGACATAAAAAATTATAATTGATTATTGAGCTTAGAAGTGCGTGCACTTTTCGCTAATCCTATAGAATACATTTTTTCATTCAACTTTTTTTGTATCTTATTGTCTCTCAAAGAAAGTATTTTGAGGGAGGTGCAACAAATATGTCTAAAGCTTATCTTTTATGTTAAGGTCCTTTCTCTGAAAAGGCTGTACACTTTGTCCGGACTTGACCAATAATGAGTTGGACTAAAAACCTCTCAAATAAAGCAAATAAGCTATGCAAGCCAGACAATGTTCTGTATAATTAATATACTTTGGCAAACAGGATATATAGTTCTTAGTACAGAGGAGTCATTTAACCCTTCATGAACCATGATACGTATTATAAACTTATCTCTAGATGCTGCTTCTGTGGTGCAAATTATAGAGAGGAATTTCAGCAGTAGTGAAAGCTTTTATCTTTGATTTCATGTAGACAACAAGCACAAGCACTTCTTCGAGGCTGCCAACCGACATGCAGCTTGGATTGCTGTCCCCAATTTATGTGCGGAAACTATTTGAACGCATGGGAGCAACTTACATCAAGTTAGGCCAGGTACAGAGATGCATGTTATATGGTAATTTTTAATTCCTGTTTTGTAGCTTGAAGACTTGAGCAATGTATTCTCTCTTCTGATATATTTCCTATTCTCTTAAATCGATAAGCTTACTAATCTTCCGCTGCTGGAAAGAGAATATATTGCTCCTCTGATGTTTTCTCAAATTTATAGCTATGTTTTCTTGTGGTCGTATTTATGTGCTGAAAAGGTGGCACCCAGTATTACTGACAAATCTTGATGGTTATAATTTCTCATAATTTCATCAATCAGAATTTCAACTGATTATTCAGAGGTGCAGTTCATAGCATCTGCACCTACATTGTTTCCTGCAGAATATGTAGAGGAATTTCAGAAGTGCTTTGATCGTGCTCCGGCATTCCCTTTCAATCAGATTGAGGCTATCTTGCGTGAAGAATTGCAGAGGCCATTAGATAGTGTCTATGAGTATATTGATCCAGTGCCCATTGCCTCAGCCTCAATCGCTCAGGTTTGTATGTTGACCTCCCTAATTAAAATATTTATTGTTTAATCCTGCAAATATATCTATTAATGGATTTGTCCCTTCAATCTTGATTTGATATATTTACCCTTCAAGAAATGCTATCCTTATATTTATGAAAATACCTTATTTATAGTTTCTCTTAATATAAAACCGATTTCCTTCATAAATTGGGTGACCCCCCAACTTAAGATAAGTGTATTTTGTAGTTTTGAGGGATATATATGGAAAATCAGATGTTAGATGGATATATATGTAAGTAGATGAATTGGTAGGATTTATGTATGTGAAAGACCCTTTTTGTTTTTACATTGTTTCATATGAGGTTGCACTTTTGAAGATTTCTGTAACTTCCTTCCAGGTTCATGCTGCGAGGCTGAAAAATTCTGGACAAGATGTGGTTATAAAAGTATTGAAACCTGGTATAGAAGATATATTGGTTGCAGATCTGAACTTTGTTTATATCATTGCTCGCATACTGGAGTTCATAAACCCAGAACTTCGTAGGACGTCTCTGGTACGTCGTTTCCATACTTAAAAGCTATCGATGAAATCGGTGAAAGGCCAAAAAAGTGGCGTTGTCTGCATGCCTGTTCAGGAACCTCTTTAAAATGAAAAAAAAGAAAAGAAAACTCCCATTGAGAACTATTATTTTGCATATTTGTATGTAGATACTCTGCTAGACTACCTTGAGTCGTCGAACACTAAAGACCCCTCCTCTTTCCTTTGTTCCACCACCACCATTATCACCATTCCCATCTGCACATGTTCGTCCTTTGTTCCACCACCCTAATCATCGCCAACCCCTGCCCCCACTTCACCCTTCATTCCACCACATTGACCTCTACCGGCTCCTTTCTTTTCCTCCCTTGTTTCTAATTTGATTGATTGGTTCAAAATATTTGGCATTTCTTAATCCATACTGTATTGCACACGCATCTCAATGCTGATTGCATTGCACACCCATCACTTTTTGTTTTCCCCTGTCATATATAATCCATCCTTGTTTTATTGAATTAGTTGATATTTTTTTGCCTCTTCACTGCTATTTCTCCCTCATAGCGTCATAACAAAGATGTTAAATAAGAATTACATCTGTGCCTTTCTTAGCATGAATACTATTTGCTTTTCTTTCTTTAAAATTTAGCCCTAAAATTACCTTACTTTATGGATTTAACTTGTTTTATCTAAGAGATTTAATTAAACCTCCCATTTTGTTCTGTGCTTTCTGAAATTTCCTTAAATATAGAACAAAACTCATGCTGGAATAGGAAATTTGTCCTTTGTTTGCGAATGTTATATTTCTTTACAGTTAAAACTGCTGTTGTAGGTTGCTATTATAGGAGATATAAAAGAATCAATGCTGGAAGAGGTTGACTTCCGAAAAGAGGCTGTCAATATTGAGTCCTTCAGAAGATATTTAGAAAACATGGGACTTGAAAATCAGGCCAAGGCTCCAACAGTATATAGACATTGTAGCACTCGGCGTGTGTTGACAATGGAAAGGCTCTATGGAGTTCCTCTTACTGATCTTGATTCCATAAGAGCTCTTGTTCCCGATCCCGAGTTGTCCCTTGTAACTGCTCTTAATGTCTGGTAAAGTATATAGTCTATCAGCACTGAATTTCCTATCAATACTGAAGTTTGTCATGGACCTTGATTTCTTCCATTCTGTAGTTGATGCTGTTGTTATTATTTTCTGTGTAAGCTCAGTCTTAGTTGTGGTATTGATGATACGACAATTGTGCAGGTTTGGAAGCTTGATTGCATGTGAGACATTCCATGCTGATGTACATGCAGGGAACTTGTGGTTACTACGTGATGGCCGTATTGGATTCCTTGATTTCGGTATGTTTTAACTTTTAAGCCAATCCAACTCCAGAATATTAATATTGAGTTACCCGATTCTGCATTATGTGTCCACATTGATATTTATACATGTGAAAAATTATCTTTTTTAATTTATATCTCTTAAACCTGAATTTCCATATATGCCTTTTTCTAATATGCAACCAATGTCTTCCTCTAAGCGGATACTCCCCAACTTTATAAAAGGATAATTTTTAAGTAACTGCATTTCAAGGTGTATGTATGCAAATTCAGAGCATAACAGTCTGATTTCTAAGACTTTTCCGAAAAGCTAGCTTACTATTATTCATTAATATTATTGATATATTTATTTGCATGTTTAGCTTCCACTACAACAAATTTTTTGATTGAAATTCAAGTGTAGATCTTAAACATGTAGATGATGATGAATAAAGTACTTTTGTGATCCACACATTTTTTTCCCCCTCCTTTCCATGTTTTCTTCTTTGCAAGTAAACATTACTAACAGTCCGAAATCTACCATAATTGGCTGTAGTCATGATAAAGTGCCACAAATTACTTGAAATTGAAACGCAAGGTACTCAGGTAGTAATTTTGCAGGAATTGTCGGACGAATCTCTCCGAAGACATGGGCTGCTATGGAGATCTTTTTGGAATCTTTTGCAACTGAGGATTACGAATCCATGGCTTCTGCCTTAGTAGATATGGGTGCGACTGGAAAGAATGTTGATGTTAAGGCTTTTGCAAGAGATTTAGAAAAAATATTTTCATCTATACAGGTATAGCTGTCCCACAGTGATCGATCATTTGAAGCATAGAGATTATCTGTATCCGAGCAGCTGCACTATTTGTTTCAGTATATTTGTTTTTTTTACTCATTTTGTATTTTTGTTTCCTCTGGTTAGTTTGTCTATAAGATAGCTATCTTCGTATCCCTAAAAAAATGCTTATTGAGATGGTAGTTGCAGTTCTCCGTGCGGCTTTGGTCCTTATAGGTGACATTCATCATTTCTTGCAGGAGTTGGATACAGAAATGATTGTTGCGACATCAAGAGGGCCGAATGCCGCAGCGGTATCTGCTAATGTAGTTATGGATGAGAGGCAAATGAATGCTCTATTTCTCGATCTGGTGAGCTTTTTTTTTTCACTTTTTTTCTGTGGCATTTACGTCTTCCTTGGTCTATTTTTGATTCTATATATATCAGTTTCGAATTAAACTTAAATAACGATCATTTTGGTTTAATCTCCTTGCAGGTTAGGGTTAGCGAGTCATACGGGCTGAAATTTCCTCGAGAGTTTGCGCTTTTAATGAAGCAACTTTTGTATTTTGACCGGTACACGCGGTTGCTTGCTCCAACCATGAACATGCTTCAGGATCAGAGGATTACCATCGTCTCCAATAGGAGGATGAGGAAAATGAATCAGCTTCCTTGAAGTTTCGGAATCCCGTCCATACATCAATGTTATTTACTCTCAAAGCTACAAGTATTCTCATATCTGTATATAAGTTGATGAGTTTATCAAGCACCCAAGATTCATGAGACACTTTCATGTTACTGCAATATCTAATTTTTCTGATATCAAATGAGAAAGTATTTGCAGTATAATCATGTAATCAGATATATTGCCAAGGATTTCATGCTTCTAATTGGTCTTTGGTCCTATGCATAGTATTCTCGGTTATTCATACGCTCGCTATTTTGCTCTTGGCCGCATTTTTGGTGGCCTTAGGATGTGTTTGTCTCCGTTGAAGCTTTTGATTGATTAGAGCTATTCGAAACACTTTAAAAAGAAAATATTCTGAAAAACAGAATAGAATGCTATCTGCTTTATTCATTAAGTAAATGAACTTGGCTACATGAGTGAGGGAACAAGGCCTCGAATGGAACCGACTACAAACGAGAGCTGAAAACAGAGAGAGATAAAAGGAGGAACGAAAAAAGAGAAAAAGTAGAACACTCGAAAATTCTTCATTAAACTTTCCCAACAGTCTCTTTTGGTTTGAAGCAGAATATTCAAGTTAGAGTTTTTCTAAGGTATCGTTTGGTTCGGGGATAAGCAAAAAGTGACTATTCCAGGAATAGTTATAAATTGAGGTATAAGCGGGGATTAAATCAATTTTGCGTTTGGATGAAAAGTAGATTTTTCTCGGGAATAAGGAAAATAATGTTTGGATGGTTTGATTGGAATTGCGAGGATAAGAATAATTATAATTTTAAACAATAATATTTTATCTAATTAATTAAGACGAAATATTAATTAAGTAATAATTTAACTTATTTAATCTACTAAATAATTATGAATATTGCTAAAAACCCTTAATATTATTAAATAAATTAATTGGTAATTAATAATTTAATTAATTACAAATAATTTAATAAAATAATAAATTAATAAATAAATTAGTTAATAATAGTCAGATGATTAATTAAGAAAATAATTAAATTACTCAAAATATTAATTAATTAAACAATATAATTAATTATTTAATTAGTAAATTAATTAAAATAATGAATTAATTACTCAAAAAATTAATTAAATATTTATTAAAGTAATAAATTAAATAGTTAATTAATTATCTAGTTAATTTAGTAAATAAATTAATATATAAATTATTAATTAAATAATATTTATAATAAATCTAGCTTGGATATATTATTCTTTTATTATTAATTAAATATATTATGTTTATATAATTTATGTTTAAATAAATTTATAATCTTAATTAAATTTAGAATTAAGCTTGGAATAGCGCTATTCCGTCAAAACGATGGAATAGTTTATCCCAGCTATTCCGGAATAACCGAGAATAACGAAGTTTGACCGGGATAAAAAATCCCGGCCAAACTTCGTTTCGTTTGGCGGAATAGCGGGGATAACTTCGTTATCCCCGCTTTAACCTCCGAACCAAACGGGGCCTTAGAGTTTAAAAGCTCATTTTTGCTTCCTACTAAAGCAATCGCTCTAGAATTTTATTTGTGAGATATTTAGCTGCTGCTTCTCAAAGCGGAGAAGCCATTTCAAAACTTTATATTTAAGATCTCCAGGAGCTTGTTTGAGTAATCTGTAGTTAGTTGAACACTTCATGGAATATCCAGCTTAAGATAGTGCTCTGCACAAGGAAAAATTCTAAAATGCAACGGGTGTATTTGGTGACGTAGTGTCCCAAACTAATCAAATATTTCCTTTTAGGTATATATGTCCCATCATGATTATAAAAAAATATTTTTATTGTACTTTTTTTTAAAAATGAGAGATGTGATTGGCTTGTTATTGATGACGTGGTGCAAGCGTGACACAGTAGACTTCCTCCGCAACAAGGCACTAAGCCTAGGCTGGCACAAGAGGGAAATGTTGACCCCTTCTTCAACTTTTAACTATTTTAATTTGAATACTTTTTTTAAATTAAGCTAGGAAATTCTTAAAATTAACAGCTCCATCAGTTATCAGTCCTTAATAGTTAATATTGTCCAGAGTTTCATGTTGGATTCAACAAAAATCACTGATTTGATAAATAGAAATAACTTAAATCAAAGGGATCAAAAGTTAAAGGAAAGGTGTCAATCAGAAGAAAAATAGCTGATAAGATCCCTTTACATTTTTACCTGACATAAAATATATATTACTATTCATATGGGCTTCTCTATGTTCCCATTGTTCAGTAGCAGAATAAAAATATTACTATTATTATTGCTATATGGTCCAATTTACAAAAATATCCCTGGGGTATTAAGATTCTGAAAAGGACATGAATCTTACAACCAACAAATATGCTCCTCCAAAGCAAGTTTCATTAATGTAAGTGACAAGAAGATCCATCATTTTCTTTGCTGTAAATTCCCTACTTTTTTAGGCAACTATACTATACATGGCCTTCTTAATAATTAAAGAGAAAATATAAATAATCTTTGCTTTGTTGCTTTGTACTCTTTGATGCAGTTCACCATACACAACAATAAATTGGAGAAATAAAATACTGCTCCATGTGAGGTTGAGACAAAAACTCTTAAACAACTAAGAGTGGCTTAAAAACTAACTCAAAATTTTACCTTAAAACCTTGTCCATTTTCACCATGTGAGAGAGATTCCTCAAATATGATGCTTAATGGAGACATATTGGCTACTTTACAAGAAAAAAACAGCTTGGAAAGTAGTTTTGCTACTGGATTCAATTAAATGGAATGTTATGTCCACTTTGAAGCAGATTGGCATGGATTATACTACTTATTTGAGTCTTAAATATATCATATCCAATTACAGCAGCTGTTTAATTATATGATACAACCGTTGTTCTTCAAAAGATTAATTATGTTAGGAGCTTGACGAGCCTCGAATTCAGAACCTACTGTTCTAATACCATATTTAATTATATGAAACAACCATCGTTCTCCAAAAATTTTAAACTACCAGAGAAGAGAACGGTATTTTTAACATTTTATATTCAACAATAGCAACATTCAAGATGAGAACTAACACTCACAGAAAACATGGAACAAAGAAATTTGTAGGAAAAACAAAAACCAAATATACAAGAATGAAGAGTGAATTTAAAAAATAAAAAAAAATGTAGCCCACATTTTTTTCCCCCTATCAAATGTTTTAGCTGTTCAAGGTTGACCATTTACATATCTTTTTTTAAAAAAAACAATTGACAAAAAAAAATAGGAGAGAATCATCTATTATATCTGCAGCATAACACACTTGTATACAACAGCATAAACAATAAATGCCCTATAATATATTCACAACACAAAATAGGTTATCAAAACATGGAAAAATCTTATCATATTAATGAAGAGAAAAAAAAGAAGAAGAAGAAGATGTTTCTCACCCTTTACTGAATGAATCATAAGCCAAATAGAAAGGAGCTCTTCTCTAGTGCTCATGTAGAATATTCATTTCCCTGCGTCTCGGTCGAATTCTCTAACATGGCTCTTCGTGAAACTCTGTACGAATTAGGTATCATCGATTCGAAGCTCTCGTACCCGTCATCAAAATTCCTGCTCTGGTACAGCAGCTCGCTCGCCGAAGTGTACCCCATAAGCCGATGGAGGCGCAAACCCGATTCATTTTCATCCGCTCGCACTTCAGCATGCTTGTTCGGCACATTCGTCGCGGGCGCGGCTCTGCCGGAATAGCTTTTCGTAAAGGAAGTTCCATATTCTTTGGAAATGCTTACCGGATTCTTCCCTCGAGGACAATCTCCGGAATGAGAAGCACCAGCTTCAGCTTCTATACTCTCATTAAACTTGCTTTGCGGATAAGCCGCTTTTTCGACAGGAGTCTGAGCACCAATAAAAGCTCTAGCAGGGAACGGCAGCTTAAGCACTTCGGAGCAGGAACCGCACCGCAGCTTATTCAATCTCTTTCTCGATATAAGAAAATCGGTCGGCATGTGAAGAAGATTAAAACAAATATAGCAGACTACGAAAGGAGCGCCACCCTCGATAGGCCGACAGTGGTTCTTTACGACCGGTCTTTTCCCCTTGCTGCTCGATTTCTGAGACTCGGATTCGAGAACACTCGGACTAGTACCGGATATCGAGGATTTGGACGAGGAATCGCGCACGCTAGTTCGATTATCTTCGAAATGACAATGCGAACACGAAAACTGGGGCGTGAATGGGATTTGATTGTACGGAATTTGCAGGTTGCTGCTACGTATGTTTTGCTCGTAATAAGTTCCATGAGTGCAAGAAACTGAGTTCGGACTAAAACATCGAGGAGGTTGATGATTCGAACCGGAATAATTCACGCCGTCTCTGTGGTGATATTTTTGATGGTTTTCTCTTTGAATGGCTTTTTTGCTAAGTTGATCTCTCAATGCATCCATCTTTCTCAGCCGCGCCAAGCGTTCGGTTTCAATGCTCATGAACTTGGATGATGCATTTTGCGGCAAATCCCATTGGAAAGTCGGGCCCCTCTCCGAGCCCGTCAAGTTCTTCTGCATGGGGTGAAAATCTTCGGAGTCGAGCGAGGCTCCTCTTCGCGTATCAAAGCTCTGCACACTAGCGGAATAATAGTCCTCATGCGAGGGTTGAATGGAGAGGTTCCTCTTTTCATATTTCAAAACATCTCCTTTCTTTTCATTATTACTATTACTAGCGAGCAACGCCTTTTGTCTAAAAGTTCGCCTCGACTTGGAGAGATAACCCGCGCGAGTATTACGACTGCTGCTCCCATCTTCAGAAGAAAAGATGCTTTCATTGTAAGTGCTCGAGATTCTACTAGCAGCAGATTTCACGCTCTCATCGTCGCGATTGTCATGCATTCTATTAACAATATCCTCATCAGAACCAATACTATGATCGCTGGTCGATTTGTGATTGCTTCGCGGTCGCCGAGAGAATTTAAGAGAATCATCTCGAAAGTCCTTATCTGATCGGCGGTCCGCTTCGGCATCGCCACTCATCTTTTCGTATTTCGAAACAACCCTTTCGTCTTCTATTATATCACTAGCAACCGACGACGCCTTTTGTCTAAAAGTTCGTCTCGATTTCAAGTGGTGTTTACTATGGGCGTGATTACCGGATCCGTCTTCAGAAGAAGAGATACTTCCATCATAGGCATTTGAGCTTCGAGTTGCAGCAGATCGTATGCTCTCATCAAGGCCATCACTACAAGCTCTATCACCAACATCCTCGTCAAATTCATCGGCCGATTTCATGTCGCCGTGACGTTTCCCACGGTGTTTGATAGACCCCTCCTCTTCTTCAATCAAAGAGCATCGAGAACTTGGTCGAGAGCGCTCACCTAGCTCGCCGGAGCCTCCCTCTTCAATTACACTCCCACCGAGTTTTGAGGATTCGCCACCTACTTTATCAACAATATCATCGTTCGCGGCTATGCTACGATTGACGGAGTGAGTTGATTCTTCTAATTCATCAGTCAATTTAACGCTTCCCATTTCTTCAACCAAAGAGCGAGCATCTTGATTACTATTGAAACCAAGTTGGTTGGTGCCGGAACCTCGTTCTACAATTCCACCATGTGTTGAAGTTTCTCCCTCGTCACGAAGATCATAGTCGCTCTTCAAATTAGGAGAGCCATTTTCTAGTGCGCTTTTCTCTTCCTCATGTTCGACCTTCGAGAATTGTTGATTTGAGGTAAAAGGTTCCATTCGTTCCGCTGTCGAGACCGATGCAGTATCTGTGGGAATATTTCTTGAGTGCTTCGAGGAATGATCGGTTTCGGCTGACGCCGAATTGGAAGTTTCCCCACCGACATTTTGATTCTTTGCTGCGAAGTGGAGAGTAATCATGAGAATGATCTCTTAACAACAAAAGAAATACACCAGTATGAGAAAAATTGAGTAAGTATTATTATACCTCGAAGAACCGTATCGCATCCGCCACATTTATACACAGGAATGTTAGGATATTCGACAAGAATCTGGCGGCATTTCGGGCATCTCACGAACCGTATTTTAGCCGACAGGCTCGCCATTGTTGTTTCAGTAGCTCAACTACGCAAATCGAATATCTAAGCAGAAGCAAAACGGAGTCGATATTACTTTCCGACGACAACAACAACGACCAATCTTTAACCCCTTTCACCTTCTACAAAATTTTAGAATCCAATTCTTGCTTCCTGCAATCAATGGTAGAAAATTACAAATTACGCACTTCTTACGCTTTAAATCGCTAAGATGCCTTATTTAGTCATAGTTTACCGACTAACCCTGAACTTATACAGGGTTAATTTCATATCAGAAGTAAAAAAGCCTGAGAATGTTGATATACAATCATTGCCGTAAATAGTGATAGAAACACTGCAACAAGGATAACATTTCATAGTTTGAAACCAACCAAGCAAAAGCAATTTTGTGGAAACTTGTATTTACGACGTAAATTGAAACTGGGGATCTTAGAACACTAACAGTTTGCGTCAAAAATATAAATCGAAACACTAAAAGCAAATCGAAGAACATTCCGCTATCAATTTCATGCAGAAGTAAAACAGGAGCCATTTGGATCTAAAAAGAAGGTGGTTAAGGTATGTAGCTATTAATAATTCTATCTCATACTCTTATCCTATTTGTAGATCAGCAATAAAACAAGTCCACAAGTACCTAAAAATGGCAACTTTAGCATTTATCTCCAAGATCACATGCAATATCTTAAGAAAGTAAGTTAAAGGGGAGTTTAATATAATATATAATTAACATTAAAACCAAAGGAAAACATTTTGGAATTTACTTTCACAATGCACAAAATTGGCTAATCAGTAACCCAAAATCTAAAATTTAACCCAAAAGCTCCAATAACAACTAAAATGTGGGATTAATTGAGTTTAAAAAAAAAGAGAGAGAGAAATGCAAGCAACTAAAACATACCCAACAAGCAAAATGGATAAAAAAAAGGTTTGATTTTGAACAATTCAAAACATTGAATGCTTCAAAACCAACCACTCTGACAATTCATCAACACCACATTGATTCATATTCATGCTGATAACAAAATTAAGCAATAAAAAAACCCCTCTAAATTTACCATTTTGGAAAGGCAAAAAAAACCCTAAACAAAGGAAAAATCTCACCTTTGTACAATAACAGCATCTGGGTGCTTCAAAATCCCACCTTTTTGGGCTCCCCCTGTAGTTCCCAACCCAAAGAGCTCAGAGAACGCAAGGAGACCGCTCCAAAGAGGAAACCCATAAATTATTATGCAAACAAAAGGTATACGGAGCAAAACAACAAAGGAATAATTGGTTGGTGTGCAATAAAAAAAAGGAAAAATAGTATCTTTTTATGGCACAGCTAAGGGAAACCAATCAAATACCCAACAAAGAGTAGAGAATCTGAGAGGCGACCACGAACTCAAAAAGGAACCATTTTGATGCCAAAAAGGAGCTAAACCAAATCTACAAAAGGGGTCAATGGAGAGAAAAGAAGAGATTTTTGGGAAATGGTTTCACTTTCTCTCTCTCTCTCTCTCTCTCTCTCTCTCTCTCTCTCTCTCTGTTGCTTATATGTTTGTGGAGGAGGAGAGAGGAGGCGACTTCGTGGAAAAGCAGAAGCGTTGAAGTCCACTTCCCAAGTCTCAATAAAATCTTTTGTGGGTACTTCAATTTCCCAAGTCACAATTGAAGAAGATGATTTGGAGCAAAATGTCAAAAAAAAGAAAAAGAAAAAGAAAAACATAAACAGTTACCGACCGTCCCTAGTGTAAGTGACAAAGGACTTGATAGTTGATACCCCAGGTCTCAAATTCGAAACTTAGTTGTTTCATATTTTCAACTAAATTTATTTCTAAAATATATAAACGAAGCGGGTAACATGCTACCTTTCTCTCTCAAAAAAAAAAAAAACTAATATTACAGTTTTATTCTGAATAAACTTCAATTTATTCCCAGCGCAGCTGCAGTACAATATACTTTCACTTTGCCACCTTGTTTTTCAAAAAATTGTATTTAACTACTTATATGATTTTATTTTTGTTTCATAAGACCATAGAGTTGTACTCTGTTTAACAATAGAATTTTACGGTGAAATAAAAATAAAATTATAGAATTGTTAAGTGTAACTTTTTAAAAGGTTATACTAATCTATAGTTTTATTTTTGTTTCACCTTAAGCACTTACAGATAAATAGAGTTAAATAAGATAGCAAAATTATACTTTTTAAAAATTACAGATCACTATCCTATAATCAGCACAAAAAAAAAAAACTCATCACTTTACTATCTTATTTAACCCTGTTAAATATTATGTCCTTATGGAAAAATAAATATAACATTATAAGATAGTTAAATCTGACTCTTTGAACAACAGGATGACATAGTAAAAACGCGCTAAATAATTTGGCCACATGAGAATAAATAAAGTTTATCTAAGTACAAGATATATTGAAAGAGACACTTCAACTTTTTTTTTTTTGAATTAATATATCGGCGACCTATAGTTTATTATTATTTAAGCAAGTGTGATTAATTAAGTTAAATTTTTTGAATTTAACTACTCTATTAGTTATTTGTTATTAATCATTTTAATTTCATATATACAAAGCTATTAAATTTAATAACTTTGATAAAATAATCGGCAAATTATGAAAAATTTAATTTATTTAACTAAAACTACTTAATTTTAAGAAACTAAAAGTTGAAAAAATGTCAAGCAAATAAAATAAGGTTGAGGAGGTCAATGAAAAATGGCCTCTACTTTTCAGGCAAAAATAAACTGAGCTTTAGATTTATATTAGATTCTCAACTATTTTATAATTGATAGAGACTTGCTCACTTTTAATATTTTTCTTTTTCTTTTTCTTTTTCTTTTTCTTTTTCTTTTTTTTACTTACATTACTTTTTATTAACGGCTAAATTTGCTCTCTTTGGTTTAACTCATTTTCACTTTATCATCTTGTGTTTCAAAAATTTGCACTTAATTATTATGTAATTTTATATCTTTTTTTAAAAAAAATAAATTATCAAATAGGATATCAAAGTAAAATTTTTTTATAACCACAAAATAGTTACATATAACTTTTTAAATTATAAGGTGACAAAGTAAAAAAAAAAAAAAAAAAAAAAAAAAAAAAAAAAAAAAAGCTAAACCACAATATAGTTAAGTGTAAATTTTGAACCACATAATGGCAAAGTGAAAATAAGCTTAAACATAAAAAGACAAATTAAAGTTTATCTTTTATTAAATAAGTAAATTTTTTTTTAAAAAAAAATTAAAATAATACTACTAAATTTGATATTTTTTAGCTAATGAAACAGGATTCATTAAATGTGAACAGCTGATATAACTCATGAAGCTATTAATATTAACGAATATCCCCCAATTCAAACTGTAGAACACAAATTCAAATTACAAAAAAAAATAAGGGTGGGGGGGGGGGGGCAATTCAAAATTCCCCAAAGTCGAGGGTGTCTCAGCACTTTTTTTTTTCAAACTTTTATTAGTACTTTGGATTGAATCATTTGTTTTCGTGCAAATTTAGGATGCTGTGGTACAATCGCAAGTCATAAAAGTGTGTACAAACTATAAATTCAGCGACAGTGAGAATTAAATCCAACAAGTCAAAGAGGTACTTAATTGTGTTACTTATTTATTGTACTTTTTTTTTTTCTATTCTCATTTTTTTTAATTCGCCCAATTTTTTTTTTTTTCTGTACTGTAAATTTAGCTTTTGCTTCAGCAAAAAGTTAAATATTTTTTGAATTTAGTTTAAAAACTCCTATATTGTAATTTAAGAAAGGTTCTCGCACTATATATAATTTATTAAATTGTCATAAACAAATAGTTACGCGTAGAACATCTTATTTTTCCAACTCAATAGCTTGTCCTGTTTAAAAAAGCTACCAAATTATTCACAATAATTATAAGAGAATAATCCAAGATATACCATTAAATACCAATTTCTGTAAGGATATATGATGCAGTCAATTTAGCATTAGAATTTTTTAAAAATACATGACTTAACTAAACCGGGTCAAAAATTTTATTGAGTTCGACAATTTTTACAATCCACGCAAAATTTTTTTAAACGGACATAATTTTTCGCTGGAGTATCCTTTTTCAGCGTACAATTTAAATTCAGAAAATACTTTTCGAGGTCTAAGCGTCGAACCACAAAGCTTTTTTGGCTGAATTTAGGGCCCAAATTTAACTATTTAGGCCTCCCATTATAATTTAGTATTCCTGCCACATAAAAATCTACAACGATTCCACTACTTCACTTACTCATTTTACAACTATCCAACTTAAGTTGAATAGTAATTATTTGAATATTTTCAATAAAAAATATAAAAAACTAGCAAACTATTACAAACCGCGAACCTATTACAGGATCTTAGTATATAGATCCCAAATACAAATAACTTGTTTCGACATCTTACCAAGCCTCAAATGGCTTCTCTTAGGAAGTTTATACTAATGCTATGATTTCTTACACTTTTTACTGTACTTAATTATGCAGGTAGAATGGTAGTTATAATCAGTGAAAAAGAACAAATTAAAATTTAACACACTAGTATATAAGTAAAATAATTTTATTTTTCAAAATTTAAATAATGAAACTTTTGCGAGACAACTATATTACGTCTCTAAAAGTTTAACGTATCAGATAACGACGTTTTTACATATATTTTTTTTCAAAATTGAGAATATAGTAAAACTTGAACTTAGAATCTTATATTCTGGCGCCAACAGCCAGATAATATATACTTATTTTTAATATTTTGTATCTAATGGTGGGTACTGCGGGTACAAAGTGTGACACCTCACAATTGCATGAGAGCTTATAACTCACACAATCCTGTCTGGCCTTCAATGTTAGACAGCTGTGTTGTACAGCCACCCTTCACCCAAGGGCAGCCGGCAGCAGCAATTTGGAAGGTGGAGCTGACAATGATTAATTAATGAGAAGAAATGTGAAGGCAGGGGCAAAGGAGAAGTTCGCTGGCTTTGGTCATTTCATGCTAATTTAGAATTCAGTCTTCCCTCGTGATTGCAAAAAGCATACGCTACATGCGGCAGAAAAGTACGATAGCAAAATATTCTGTCTGTTTCAATAAAAAAATATTATATACCGTGAAGATCATACTTACTCAATCACCATATAAACTTTACGATTTTATAAATAAGTTTTGTTAAAGAATATAAAATAATTATTATTTTTTAATAATTTAAATTACTAGAAATGTTTGGGCTTAAGAAATTTTGATAGATCCGAAACGTAAAGTTGAATTAAATAGAAAGAAATTAAATACATTGTTAGGAGTTTGACGGAACTCAATCTTAAAACCTCCTACTCTCGTACCATATTAAATTATATAAAACAATTGATATTCTCCAATAACTTAAGTTATTAGAGAATGATATATACTTTTAATATTTATATTCAATATTTTTTTTCATATCTGGGTTGGAAATATTTTGATAGTTTCAAAACGTAAACTTAAATTAAATAGTTTCAAAACGTAAACTTAAATTAAATAGAAAAGAAATAAAATAACAGTAGTAGCTTGACGGAAATAATATTAATTATATAAAACAATCGTTATTCTTTAAAAATAGTATTTTTTCTTAAAAAAAACAATTGAATTTATTCAACTTTGAGAGCGAAACGTGCTTGGGCGAGTGTGCGGTGGCGCCTTTTCGCTTTCGAGCGCACGTGATTAGCCATAAGAGACGGTTCCGCTTTCACGTGAATCATCACCGTTGGTTTTCCTTCACGCGAATCACACCGTTGGTTTCATGATTTTTTCGTGATGCATGTTTAAAATAAAAATATTAGCCGCGTATTAAATATAAATACAAATATGAAAAAGCACTCAACCACGTAGCTTAAGTTTTTGAGTTAGATCCAAATCATTTTAATAAATATAAACAAAGGTCGAGCTCTTTTTATTGGTCTCCGCCATTAAATTTTTTATTTTTTTATTAATAAAAAATGTAATTAAAAATATAATTTAAAAGTATAACAATTGTAAATCAAGAAAAATGAAATTCAATGGGTCAGAAGGAATTTTTTGAAATCAATAAAGATATTTTGGTCAATCATGGATAAATTAAATATTTTTAAAATTTTGAAAAGTCATATTAGATATTATCCCTGAAAATAGTAATTTCATATTGGATACAAATATGAATATTTTTTATTTACAAGGTATGAAAAGTCATATTAAATTTTTATTGTTGGTTACAGAGATATTGATGGAATTAAAAAAAGACATGTTTTATTTTCTTTGAACGAACGTTTGTAGTGTTTAATTTATTTGTGCGTCTTTTACGTGGATCAACCTCTCTCTCTCTCTCTTGCACGCAAATAATCGTTTATTTGTAGTAAAATTCAAGTTCAGAATCTATCTCTTATTTTAATGTCACTAAAATAATTATTTGTCACTTAAAATTTTTAATTTTAAAAATAATATTTCTAATATTTATATAGGATATCTATCACATCGAGTTTCTTTTCGCTTCTTCTCTAGCATCAACTCATGTGTACACGTTTTCCTTCTTAGGGCCCAGTTTTTATTGCACCATTGATTGACATATCATGCGTTGTATCAACATTATCTTGTGGGCTTTTTTTACATTTAATCCCTTAACAAATTTTTTTTACAAATAGTCCTATAAAATTTTAATTTATAAAATTGACCCTATCTCTGCCACGTGAGCGCCACGTAAGAAGTTTAAGTTGAACACGGTGAATCGTGTTCCCCTTCTATCCCTAGGTTGCCGTGAATGTGTGGTGATGATGATAATGATGAAGGAGGAGGAGGGAGGGGAGGAGGAGGGAGGAGAGGGATTCACCGTGTTCCCCTTCTATCCTAGGTTGCCGTGAATATGTGGTGATGATGATGATGAAGGAGGAGGAGGGAGGGGAGGAGGAGGGAGGAGAGGGATGCGGCGGAGGAGGGAGGGGAGGAGGAGGGAGGAGGAGAGGGGATGGGTGGCGGTGGGCGACGGCGGAGAGCTCGAGGAGGGAACCGAGAGAGAAATAGGAAAAGCTCGGGGGAGAGAGAGGAAGAGAGATCGTGCAGGGCATTGAACACGGGGAATCATTCACCGTGTTTGAACACGGGGAATCATTCACCGTGTTTGAACACAGTGAATGATTCACCGTGTTCAACCATGTTGGCGCTTGCGTGGCGGGTATAGGGCTAATTTTGCAATTATAAATTTGGTAGGACTATTTGTAAATTTTTTTTTTTTAAATGGGCCAAATGCAAAAAAAGCCCTTATCTTGTACAGTTCATTATTTGGTTCTTGTTCCAAGGATCTTCACAAAAAAAAAAAAAAAGAAAAAAAAAAGAAAAAAAGAGAGAAGAAAATATCATAAAATTACATTTAACTAATTGACAAATTCCCTATTTTGGATTCTTGCAAAAGGAGGAGAAACAATGAATGAGTGTTTGATGTAGACTTGGTAAGATCTACGGGCCAAACAAATTAATAATTGTTTCGATGAAAACAAAGGGATTTATATGCATTACGTCTCAATATTTTCATATCAGATGAAACTATTTAAACTATCTTTTCACCCTAATTTGTGTACACTTGTGGGTACATTAAATGGTAGTATACCGATTATTGTAGGTCTACATTAATTGTGTTGAGACTGAAGAAGCATAAGGACGAAAGGATACATGAAGAACACAATTCTTCTGACAAAGAGAAAAGTATTATTATCTACTCTAAAAAAACTAATTATATTAACCGTACACTACATAAGAAGCGATATCCAAATCTCACTATGATAGAATATAATAAAATCTAATATATCTCTAAATCTAAACCGATCAAAAATAACCAAAAAATCGGGCTCAAAATAAAAGAATACAAAACTTTCTAAAAATAACCTAAAAATACAAATTCGAAGGCCTAAATAATTGAATTTGGGTTCCAAACTCGGCCAAAACGACGTGTCATTTGACACACAAGTCTTGAAAAATGTTTTTCGAATTCGTACTGCACGCTGAAAACGGAGAATGGAGCGAATAGTTATGACTATTTAAATTAAAAAAATGTTCACGTCGATTGTAAAAATTATCGAACTCAATGAAATTTATGACCTAGCTAGTTTAGTTAAGTCATGCTTTTTTTCCATGAATTCTAATGCTAAATTAGCCGAAGCAACCAAACACTTCTCTTAAAAGTAATATTTGTTGGATGTGGCCTACGTGATTTATTCAAGTCGATCCATTAAAGATACAGTTGATATATTCAAGTCGATCTATAAAGATATATTGGATCTTACGGTTAGGATGTATCTGGACACGTCCTTGATGGTCGGACGCGATTTAACATCTTTACATTAAGTTGTATATAAATACATCATACGGGAGTCCCGGTCTAATCTTAATCCTAAATACCTGTGACGGCTCCATCTCCGGGGATAAGGGAATTAGACTCGAAACGTCCCGCTGTTTTGCAGATCGCGATCGAGGACGAACCACAAGCGAGAATCGTCGACGACAATTCCGGTAAAGAAATCGAAATCATGGCAGAAGATACGATCCTAATTTTCTGATAAAGTTTTAACAATATTTACTCATACATGACATGTTTTTAACTTTTCAAATGCTTGCTTTGTATTTGCCGCTAGGTTATGAGCCCATCACTTTCATTTCACTTATTAGAGGAAACAAGAGAAAATTGTAGATAGAGATTTACTATAACTATATATGCATGGGTTGTTGTTTTTTTTGTTCAGCCATAATTTTAATTAATAAACTCATGCAAAGAAAATTAGAAGCAGACGATTAAATAAAACCGCTTACTAATTGATATAATTTTAGACTAATTACAGGAATAGTAATGAAATAAAAAAGAGATCAGATGCACGATTAGAATGAAATGTTTACGGAATGGTTTGTTAGTGCACACCTGACGATACACCAGCTACCTGGCACGAAATTTATTTTCTGCAGTTTTTGAATTTGTATATTTTTATACATAACATCTGAGTCTAAATTAAGAAAAATAATATTAATTAACAGGTTCATTTTTATTATGAACATATCAAATTCATTGAATCTGATCAAATTCCACATATATACATATAAGTTCGGCAATGGTGCTTTTAAAAACATCAAGCACTTGGTGCTTGCAAGTTTTTCACCGTTAGATCTATTCCTTTGACCAACTTCACCTCTTAGATAATGCTATTCTATCAACCACTGACTCAATCCTAGGAGATCGCTATTGTTCTAACCCTACATATCTTCATCCAAAGACCGAAAACCCGCAAGTACCAATAACTTAGATGCTTTTAGAAGTATAGAAGCTCAATTATATATAACATATCTTGTTTAACGGTGTAAAGATATCTAAATCAATTGAATTTTTGGTAGAAATTTTTTTAAACTATTTAAAATAAGATCTATACTCTTGATCTTGATTATAAAACTCCTATCATCACTTTTTAAAGGATATTTATTTTCAACCATTCATTTTTGTGTCCACTTGATGGACAAGAAAATAATATCGAAAAAGCATGAAATTTAATTTTTAGATACTTTAAATGCTCTAAATCATGTTTAATAGTACCGATCGTCGATTTGGAAGCTTCATCATCGAAAACAAATGGGTGGCAAAGTGCCCGTTTGCTATCGATAGTATTCTAACTCAACTCATATATATATATATATATATATATATATATATATATATATATATATATATATATATATATATATATATATATATATGTGTGTGTGTGTGTGTGTGTGTGTGTGTGTGTGTGTGTGTGTACATGTGTGTACAGAATGAGGCTACTATACTATCTATAGTACCGGAGCTATAGTCTCATTTTCGATCTTAGAGTGTTCAAATCAACAATCCACACCGTCAAATATGATATAGAGTATATGAAGTTCTTAAGAATAAAAATTTTAGTTTTTTTTAACATCAATTATGTAGTAAGTAAATCATGTCAAAATGAATAGTAAAAATTGAACAATCTTTAAAATTTGAGGATAGGACTTTTGAATTCAATATTAAGGACCTTGATCTAGATAGTTTAAAGTATTTTCTATTAAAATTTGAATAAACTTAGATTCTTTTACATTGTTAAACTACAAAAACTCGTCATAGTAGCTATTAAAAATTGACAAACTTGAAATAGTTTGATCATAAAGTAAACTATGTCGAAAAAATATAAAATTTTATTTCTAAAACCTTTAAAAATTCTAGATTAGTTTTAACGGTGTAGATCGTTAATTTCAACACCCTAAAATTGAAAACGGGACTATAGTACCGGAGCCCTAATACTACAGATAGTATAGGAGCCTAGCTCATATAGAAATGATATATATATATACACACACATATGTAACTTGTGTGTAATGGGGGACGAGAAGGGGTGTGGTGATCACTTTGTGCTGGTGCATGGGGCGAGCCACGGCGCCTGGTGCTGGTTCAAGCTGCGGTGGCTCCTCGAAAGCTCCGGCCGGAGGGTGTCGTGCGTCGACCTCGCGGCGGCCGGCATCGACCTCACCGACCCCGACACCATCCGATCCTTTGACGACTACAATCGCCCGCTGCTCGAGCTCCTCTCAGCCCTGCCGGATGGCGAAAAAGTATACATACATACATACATACATACATATATATATATATATAGCCCCTCTCTCTCTCTTTGGACTTCTATATGTTGCTGTTTGGCCTTGCTTCTGCATCTGCGCCTGCTTTTAGGTGTAGAAAGTTTAGGACTTTTACTGCGGCCTGAAATTGACAAATTCTTTTTTTTACTTAAATCTCAGGTAATTTTAAAATTGACAAAATATTTTTGAAGAACTAATTTTACATTTTTTTTTAAACTTAAATCTCAGGTAATTTTGGTGGGACACAGCGCGGGGGGATTAAGTGTGGTTCAAGCCATACATTTATTCGCGGATAAAATCAAGTTAGCCATTTTTGTTGCTGCAACAATGCTTCCATTCGGGTTTCGTACGGACGAAGATCGAAAAGATGTAATTCATTTTCCCTTAAAATCTCTTCATTTTTTTTTTTTTTTTTCTATTTATGGCTTTTTATTAGTGTTTGGTTTTCTCAAAGATATCTTAGAAAAAAATATTTTTTTGGCTGAAAATGTATTTTTCGTCTGTAAATAAAGTAGTATTTTCGTTTTTCGGATTTTTATACTCGGAAAACAAAAACGGTGAAAATTGATGATTTTCATGAAATTTTTTTATTTATCGAAAATCAGCTTTTTCGAGAAACCAAATACCCCTTTAACAAATAAAGAAATATTAGTTAGCTTTTTTGTAATTAGACCATACAATCAAGTTTAATAAGAATAAAAATATTAGTCCTGCGATCTCCGTCATCTAAGTGTTGATTGTGTTAATTTTGGATTTTTTTTCATTTTTTTTTTCACAAAAGATAACTTTAGATCTTTTTGAGCGGAAACTGTTTTCAGTCCATAGATAAAACTTATGTTTCTATTATTACTAAACTTGGTTTATGATCGAATCGCAATTATGCCAATCTAACTGCATCTAGTATTTGATAAATTTTAGTATCAATATATGATATTTTTATGATTTTATTGTAATTTTGTCCAACACAAATTGAACATGCCTAACATGTAAAAAGCAGTATTAAAGATTTATTTTTTTTTTCAATAATAAATACTGCTGCCATTGATAACTATTAGTTGCAATAATAATATTTTAGAACAAATAAGATTCATTGCAAATCGTTGCTAAATCTTATAGTAATAAATGACTAAATAATATGATTTGCGTTATCACAATGTCCAAACTGATATAATAAAATCTACAATTTAAGTTTCAATGCAATTAAACTAATGTGATAGAATAAAATTGTTGTAGCGAAAGGACTAAAATAAACCTGAAAATCTGAGTGCTAGTCCCAATGGTTGGTTTTGCTCTTGAATTAAAGAGAAAAACATTTCATGGAAGAAAATTTTGAGGAAGCTCATATTTGAAACAGTACATAAATATCTTAAAATGTGTTTTTGGGCTTATTTTGAACTAAAATGATTAGTTTGCAAAATGCAGTATCAAAACTATTCTAAATTTCTTTCATTCCGTGAGGTTGTGAATTTATTAATCATCTCCTTCAAAATTTAACAAAAATTTTATAATATTCTAATTGATTAAATCTCTCTATCCATCTTTTGAGTAAAAGTGAAAACTGTACATTAATATCGACATCACTAATTTTTATTTTGTTTTGTAAATAGGGAATTCCCGATTTATCAGAATTAGGCGACATTTACACGCTTAATTATGGTTTAGGAGTTGATCATCCACCAACGAGCGTGACAATGCGAAAAGAATTCCAGCGCAAAATAATGTACCAACTTACCCCAGGAGAGGTATACATCACCATCTTTATTATTTTTTGTCTTTCTTTTTCTTTTTTTTTTCACTAAATAACCATCAATTTTTCACTGAAAAGAAAAAAACCTTCCATTTATGTCTATGAAAAGACCCAATTTTTTTTTTCTAGCTAAAAAGTATTTTGTAATATCAAAACCTGCTCTGTTAATAGTACCATTATGCTTGTATAGACACACGCTCAATTGTTGTTGTCGAAATTTTGGCCCTAGGACTCAACACTAGCCTCGATGCTACTCCGCCCGGCCCCGACCGTGCTCGGCGACGCGAGGTTCGGAGAAGGAGAAGAAGAAGAGGAGAGACTGAAGCAGGTGAAGCGAGTTTTCATAAAGACGGTGCATGATCACACGTTAAAGCCGGAGCAGCAAGACGCGATGATACGCCGGTGGCCGCCCGCCGAGGTTTTCACGGTGGACACCGATCATAGCCCGTTCTTCGCGGCCCCTAACGAGCTATTTGAACTGATTGTTAAAGCATCGCTTATGTAGTAATCGTAATCTATGAAGCAAGACGCCACGAAATAGATCACAAACTTATTGAATCTAGTTCGCTATTCATATCGTGAATTTGACCAGACTCAATAAATTTGATTTGCGACTATCAAAATCGAGTATGTAAGCTTAGTACTTTTCTATGGATTGCTATTCTTGTAACACAAAATTTGTATGGACTAAAAGTTTATAACTTTGTTGTATTTTTTTTTTTAATCATTGTATGCATATTAGATTAGTTTTTACTAAAATCTTTGTACTAGGTTATAACTTCAGAGTGAACCAAATAACCGAAATCGCCAATTCTGCTGAAAATCTAGTTCATAACTCTCACTTCATCCCAAATAAAAAGCCCTTTACTTTAGTTTCTTACGCATGCAGAACCATAGAAATTTGTATGCCGAATTATTAATCACTATTAAAACTTAGTAGTTCATGAAGACAAATATTTAATATATAAAAATGATTTAAAAAAAGTATATTGGCCTATTAGCTCAGTTGGTTAGAGCGTCGTGCTAATAACGCGAAGGTCGCAGGTTCGAGACCTGCATGGGCCACAAACATATTTTGAAACTACATATTTTTTCAAAAAACTCCATTTATTTTGGGGAGAAAAACAAATCTTCATAAAATTTGTAAACTAATTTGACAAGTTAATTAATCCTTTTGTTCTTTGAGATTATGCGCAAAAACAATGTATTCCCTTTTAGGTACCTTCACAATTCAGAGAGCAAACAAGATTTTATACATGTTTCATCTTCTTTGTCAAAAACATAATTCTCAATCTATTTAACAATTAATATCTGCCCCAAAAAAAAAAGATAAAAAGTGAAAAGGCCATTTTATTTTATTTTTTTTATATTCAACACTCCTCGTGCATAGGCTCAAATCCTTTTGATTAGATCTTTGTAATTAAATACTACATAGATTATGCGAGACACTCAATAATCACCTTTTCTCGTGGATGAAAAATATGCAGAACAATCATTTTTCTTTAGAAGCTTGAACTGCTGAAGAACGATAATTTGACACTTCAAGTATAAAACATAATAAAGCAAAAAATTCACAAACAATCTCCTTATTTGTTTCCTAACTAACCTGTTGAGAAAGAGAAGCAAGCTACTAAACATGATTTTGTATATCCAAGCATAACAAACACTGAATAACATCATACAAACTGTTCTTTTGCCACAAGAAAAAAGGAGTCGACTACTATAAGATCTGTTGTATTTATACAAGAAAATCCAAAACTTACTAATCTCTCCTGCAACGGAATTCGCAGGAAAGATGAGATAAATCCCCATACAACACATTATTATACCTGCTATGTTATTATAAAAAAAATGATTGATTCACCCTCTATCTAAACATAAGGAGCCAACAATTTTCTCCTAAGAAATTGAGTGATTAGTCGAGCAATTATCAACGTGTAAAAGGAAACAAGGAGATTAAAAGCTTCAGTACAATAAGGACGAAGTCGAACGAACAGAGTATCAATGTAAAATGAGAAAAAGAAATTTGAACACACTTTTTATATACAAAAGAGAAGGTAAAGGATGCTCGTTCCAGCAAAATTGAGTGTCGGTGTTCCCCAATACCAAAGCTGCTACTTCTATGGCATTTCTTAATCTAAGAATATCCAATTCTGGTCATTATATACAAGAGCCGAGCAAATCGTTGTCGATCATTTTTTCGTTAATGCGGCCCTAAGAACCTCTGCATGTTCTGAACTAAATCTCCAACCAAGGGCAAAGTAGTCAAAAAGGCAATATAGATCCATCTCCGTGAATTTGACTACATTATTTTGGAAAGCAGTAAAGCTTGAGCTTTTCTGATGATCTTCTCTGCTAAATCAGCCATAAATGGAAGCCCTAGGTTGCTCCGGTGCAGACCCGTAGAAAATGAAGGCGAACACGGGAAGCTACTAACAACTACCCCACAGTTGAACATCTAATTAGAGACCCATCATTAACTGGATGGCCATTATTGGGAATCTCACCATTACCAGGAGTAGCACCATTTACCACTTCAACACCTTTTTCATCAATGTCAGATGCTTCATTACAACAATCTGAAGAGATTTGGGCGTCCATTAAATCATCGTGATTATCTGAACTCTCCTTGGCTTTTAAACAGTCGGCAGTCAACTGCACAGTGTGAGTAGTTTCCTCCAAAGGCAAAGAATTATCACCATCTAACTCCATAACATCACCAACTTCACTTGTAGTTGGAGAAATATCTCTATTAGCATCGTTAGAATCAAGAATAGAAGTAACATCAGCAACACGATTTTCCCCAACTGTTTCAACTTCGACTGTGGGACCCGCAGCACTGCCATTTTCTGGAACAAAATTATCAACCTTGATATTGGATGACGCCTTATCGCTCTGTTCAGTATCAACATTTTTGACACCATCTTCATTTATTTTCTTGTCATCTCCTTCACGCAAGCCAGTTTGCATCTCAGCAGTCTCAACAACCATAGGTTCAGGTTGAGTATCTGAAGTGCCACTAGTTACCTTGTCATTGGAAGGAGCATCAGTACACTGTTCTGCAGCAACACCATCTGTACACTGTTCCACAGTAACACCATCCATACACTGTTCCGCAGCAACACCATCTGTACACCGTTCTGCAGCAACACCATTTGAAGCTGCAGTGACCTGGCTGCAGTGCGAATCAATATCCATCGGTCTCTCAGTCTCAGAATCCTTGTGACAACCGTCACTAACTTGTTCAGAAGCGACCACATGATCAGCAACCTGATCAGCAACAGCGCTTTCTGAATCTTTGCTTCTGTCAAGAGAGTTTTCTGATTCATTCTCTGTGCGTCTGCCTTCAACAGCAGTATTGCTGTCCATTTGTAGCTTAGTCGACAACAGCTCTGTTGAAGTTTCGATAACTTGATGAATCTCATTTCTATCAGAGACAGATGATCTGAGCTCATTACTAGTCGGCTGCTCCCTGTGAATTGATGCAGTTGAGGCGGAATAGCCATTGCTTATGTCATCATGAAACGTATTTAATTGTGTCCTACCACAAACAGCCAGAGCAACAGCATAATCACGAAGTAACGAATCGTATGGTGGGCAGTGAAGAATATTCACCAAAATCTGATTATATTGTAACAGACTTGTCGATGGTGCTGCCAATCCCCTGTCACGATAAAACTTAGTCGACTTAATCACATGTTTGCAAATGTTTCCCATCATGGACCAGTTACAGTCACACAACGCAAACTCAGAACCCGGATTTCGTACAATATGTGTCTTTTCTCTATTTCTTTGACAAACTACTTTCGCACATTTGCCTTCTATAGCAACGTCTGAATCTGGAATTTGCAATCCCTCGCGCCATGAAGTTACACCACTCTTCCACTCATCTTTCCAATAACGGGAAAAATTATCCTTCCCTGAATATTCATCTAGCCAATAGAAAGAGTGTACCTTGGTGCCCAACTTATCAACCAACCAGTCTGTGCGCTGGTAGAGACTTGTATCTTTCTCATTTAACAAACGAAGTTTCAGTAGGTGATGATAACTCTCAATGGCTGCTGCAACCTCTGTGCTAGCGAATGGAAGGGTCTTCAAGGCAGTAACCCATGCTCCTAAAGAAAGGTAAGTTTATGAATAGGATGAGTTATATAGCCAAAGATTAAAGGACCAAAAGGTGCGTTTACATATGAGCATTCCCGCAAAATCATCTATTTACGAATGTAGCAGTGTAAAATCCGAAGTTTCAAATATATCTCTTCAAGTACAGTTTCTTAAATGAACACCTTCATGGGGAAAAAGTTGGCTTCGTATTAGAATACGTGCATATTAAGTTTGAAAGGTATATATGAATTTTTCACTTTGTGCAGGGATATACTAACAATTGTCAACAAATAATTCTCAACGGATATAGACGTGTAAATATTTCTATAAAATATTAGCAACGTAGACAAGGACCAACCAATTCTGGGAATCCATACAGCCGTAAGGTAGTCCAGGAAGTCTGGCCAGTCAACAAACTCTTCAAGGAAAGACTTGAATGAGTCCAAATTACCGCTTCCTCTACATATATTGGATACTGCTCCTCCAAGTTGTCGTGCCATTCCAGCACAAACATCTAATTCTGAGCACTTCTCAATCAGATTTTTGTGCCACAAATGACGGACACGCCAAAAGCTAATCAGTATTGAGCACTGGAACACATCCCTGTTTAACATCGGAATATCAGACAATATAAATCACCACAATAAGAGTTAACTACAAATTTAGTCCCTGAAGATTGACTCTGATTTCCATTAAGTCCTCAAAGTTTCAAAATTTTAAAAATGCAGTCCCTGAAGTCTCTTCCGTGAAAAAACTAAGCCCTGTTAGTTAATGCCTCAATATCATGGTTAAATTGAAACCTCAAAAAAGAAAAAAAAGCCATTTCAGCAAGATCTAATGATGATGCTGACATGGCATCCTGTTTTCAGATGGTAGACTAATGGAAGGACATGATGGTTGCATGGAGCAAAATTTAGCGACTAAATTGTTGAAACTAAAATGATTAAAAGTGATTAAATCGTCGTCAACCTAAAGGGCCAATTTACTAACTAACGCCCATAATACACAGACTACACGAGGATAGTATCAAAACCAACCTGATGGTAAGCAGATCTGCTAAAGGATCATCAACAATGAAACCTCCTAACTGCCATGTTGGATCCTTTGAATGAACTCGGTCATAAAGGGCTCCCATCCATCTATGTATCTCACCATTTGCAAACTTTGGTGTTATGATCCAGGCAACAGGAATCGCATTGTTTTGTGAGTCGAAAACAAGGAGGCTATATACTGGATACTACAAAATTGTTACCGAAAAGAACATAAAGTCAGAATTCAACAAACTAAGCTAATTCTCACGGCAACCAATATTAAACCTGACACACCTTTAATTTGTTAGTGCCAAACTTTGAATCAGAAGCCATCAGGCTGCGATTACCAAACTGAATCATCTGCTGAAGCTGCCATTCTGTCTGAATGCCCAAAACAAAAGTGTCTGAATCAGAGAAGTCCTCATAAAAGAATATGTGGTTCTGGTAATTCTCGACCCACATGCCAATACTAATAGCATCATCAGCATCCAGCTCAAAGGAGGACCGTCTGATCTTCCTCTCCAACCGCCTAACATATCTGTGTGTGAGAAGATCATCGCGGTTGGACGGGCCCCCCTGCCTCTCCACCATTTCTGTGTGTCTCTGCATAATAGTTTCTACAGGAACTCCAACATAGAGTAAAGACATTATTTGGAGGCGAAGCTCATCGGATATGTAAGGCGCAAACATTGCGCGGGTCCCAATTGCCTTCTGGTCCATAGGGCCATGGCAGGGTAAACCTTTTTTATCTACATGCTTATCATGATTATATATTATTAGTGCGACAGATGGTTCAGCTATCAAGCGCTTTACGATAAAATGGCAAACACAGCCTCTCTTAGTATTAGGCCGGCCAGCAGGAGTCTTCCTCTTGGCAGTGTAATTCCTGCTAGGACGGACGACGCCACCTTTTCTATGGTCATCTGGGCCAAATGAACACCAATACCTGCATTTGACAGAGCAAATTAAAATTTCTGTGATGAAATTGTATCTAAAATGCTTGAAGCTGTATCTTTTTTAGGTTCAATTCAATATATTTAACAAATGAATTGCTCGTAATAAAACTGCATTTAAGTTAGTTGACACAAGACTAGCGACAGAACCAACTACTAATCAGTATCTCTAGATATTTTAAAATCTACACAGTTCTCTTCACATATAGTATATGTGACTACCTAAATGCCTCAAAACCAGCAGTTAAAAAATTGAAAAACAGTTAACAAGTTAACAAGTCAAGAAGTTTTTTCTTTTAGAAATAATCACATTGAATTCTGAGCTGCCAAAAGTACTTATTTCCGCAAAGGGGAACAAAGACTGGGAATTACTCACAAAATATATTCAAGTATCCCATCTACTTTTGGTTTGTAGGCCATCTCCCGAGGGCGCCTTCTTCGTGCTTCAACATGGAATCTAGTTGGGCATTCCTTATTGTTGGATTCGCCTCTTACAAAATCGTTAACTCTAGTGAAGGGAATGAGTGCAAGCCTATCCATTGATTCTCTCCAGCCTTCCACTCTGGACCACGTGATATCAGCAGCTGAGAACTCCAAGGTCGGTGGGTTCTGCACTGGCAGTGTCAAAATCTCATCCCACCTAGCCATCTGCATGTAAGAGATATAGTAAGTACAAACGCACTCAGCAATATCATAATGTTCAAATTTACTAAGTGCTTGTTTTGGCCTGTTACTACTTCCTTTAGAAGCAGCCAGCTCTAGTAGAGCTTTTGACAAACAAAGAAGTCCGGAGCGTCTGTTGCAACACAAAGCCAAAAGAGATTCTAAGCCCCATAGGCAGAAGCTCCTATTTGGAGCTTCTGAATGTGCTGCAGAGACTAGAGAAAAGTTATTAGAGGGATATATAGTATAGAAGCTTGCATTCGTTGCAGAAGCTAACATGAGCTTAAAAGTCTGTCTTTGCCAGATAGCTAAGATGAGCTTAGAGATCCCCAAAAGCAAAAGCTCAAAGTCAAAGCTTCTATTTACACCTTTAGTAGGAAGTTGTACAGAAGATCTACCAAAAACCAGAACACCATCAACATCAACCCCACTCAATATCAACTAACTCGATACAGCATAAGAGAAACTAGTAACCAGTAACCACTTCCAACAAAAACTCATTTTACCATCGACAACAAAGCAAGGCAATAACTTGTATTCTAAAACAGTTCAACTAAGACATCAAACAGTTATAAATGGGGTTTAACACTAACGGAGAGGGCTAGGATTGAGAGCCTCACATTTGCACCAGATCAAACAGTTAGGGTTCCGAACCAAAATGAAGATGATCGAAAACCTTAAACTAACTCTTCAAACCCCGTTATGTGGGAAACTAACTCAATATGCCATAAGACAAACTAGAAACCACTTCAAACAAGAACTCATTGGTTAACATCAACAACATCAAAGCGAAGCAATCACTAGCATTCTAAAAGAGTCTAATTAAGACATCTGCAGCAAAAAATGACAACTATTCTGTAGTATCACTTAGAAATGGTGTTCTTAACCCTATTGGAGATGGTTAGGGTTAAGGCCTCGACCCTGCACCGCATCAAACAGCTAGGGTTCTTACTTAAAACGAAGAGGATTGAAACCCTAACACACACTCATCCGATTACGAACCCCACCTATTTGATGAATTTGATGACCAATTACGGTTTCTCAATCTCAACTTGGAGGGATTTATGACAGGTACCTTTCAGGGGACAAAGGTCGAGCAATTGGAGTGCAACCCTACCCGACCTTGCGCCGCAGCTATGGCGATGCTACGAAGCGAGGGGGCGAGCGAGAGAAGAGGAGGGTGGAGGAGAGAGGAGAGTGGGGGGGGAGGTGGTGCGAATCGAACCCTAATGGCGTCGTGAATCCCTCGTTGCTACAAAAGCTCGGCGAGGAGGGAGAGAGAAGGGGGATTTGGGTGCGAATTTGGGAAATTTTGGGAATTAGGTTTTTTTTTTTTTTTTTTTACACCCGAAAAGTTGTTCTACGGATGTGGTCGCATGCGGGAGGGATAAATCCACCGTCGAATTAGACAACACTCGATCTTACCCGTCCGATTTCGAGAGTATCTCGCCTCCGTATGCGCCGCTGTTCGTACCAAGCGGGTCGCCCGTTACACTAATAAGCCCAATCATTTTGGGTTGGGATGGGCCTAAGAGTTTAGCTGGGCCTTTTGGGCCAAATTGTATTGGGCCAATATTATTATTTTCCATTATCTTCAGTTTTGTTTTTTCCCTTTGCATTGCACCATGTTGTTTCAAGTAGAGATCTTCCTGATCAGGCAATTCTTTACACTTCTTTTGGCTCAAAGAAATCTGCTTATGCCTCGGTTTAGCGGCTTTACATCGATAACGGTCATCAGTGTCGTGAAACCTGCTTACAATACCTTCTCGTGTGTTATTATATCTTTACTTTTATCTATTCCTGCTTCGTACTTGCTTTCGCGTACTTAGGACGTGTGTTATTATATCTTTACTTTTATCTATTCCTGCTTCGTACTTGCTTTCGCGTACTTAGGACGTGTTTGGCAGTACTGTGCTGGAAGTTCACCGATGCGACAATCTCTTCATAGTCAAGATTGTTTGAGCTCGCGACTACAGCTTGCTTACGGCGAAAGTCAAAACCCCAAAAAGTGGGAAAACTTCAGGATGAGTTCCACCAAACTTCTAGTTTCAGCGCCACATTTCGCCCAAAATAAACACGCCCTATACGAATTTTGCGTACAAAGTTTAGTGAAACTTCAAATTCAAAACTGTGCCATTTAGAATCTTCTCCTTAACTAGAAATTATTACCACACAAACAAATGTCTCCTATATTCAAAATTATCACAACAAACAAATCTTATACAATGTGACCCTGTAACTCTATTTCAAACTTTGCTAAATAATCACACACACACACACACAAAAATACTTCACAAGACATCCAAGTGATACAAAAGAAACTTCACTCTTTAACAGCAGAAATTCCTAGAATGGACTGAGAGCTTGTCTAGTGTCGAAGGAGACTTGGCGAGAACGACGGCGTACCCGTCGTCCATGTGCTCCACCCCCTCCGGGAAGAGTTGCCAAAGAAGGCATCCGCCGCCGACCCCGCCTCGCTTCATGGAGCTCAAGAAAGTTACGTGCACGGTCTCGATGAAGGCTTCTCGGAACTCGGTATCAAACCTCTCGCCCTTTAAAGAAACTCCAAACTCCCCGAACACGATCGGCATCCCGAGTGTTTTCTCGGCGTCCTCCATGTGACTCTGCATCCAAGTCCTCGCGAATTCGAGGTGATCTTCCGAGACGCAGTGCGACAGCCTTTGAAAGGAAAGGAAACCAAATAAGACAACTTCACTTGGCTTCTGGTTTTCAGTTCGGTTTTGTTTTCAAAATCCGTAGAGTTTGCATTTTGGTTCGGTTTGGTCGAGATTTTTCTGACTTGAACCGCATAATAATGTAACCTCGCTTCATGCTACTAACTGGATCGGTATAAGATAATCAATCAACTAAAGAAACCTAATTTAGAATTGATCTCCAAAACAACAAGTAAGCTGAATAAGAAGCCAAACTAGATTCAGTTTGGTTTGTTGGTTCTCGAAATCTCAAAAGCAAATAGTTTCAATTTGAAAAGAAGTCCCAAAACCGAACTCAACCTCACCAAGCACACCTCAAATATACCGGAAAGATAAGAGAATGGTAATACAATTTCACAGAGGAATAAGGAAGCTTACCAACTATCAGAGTAAATATGAACAGAAGCAATGTCGATACCCGGAGTTTGATGGTTTCTTATAAAATCTGTTCCTGTTTGGCCCGAGAAGTCGGAGGGATTCAAATCCGTACGTTCAGGAGTAGAGGGACCATAGAATCCCTCAACGCCGACCATTAACAAGTGTATCGGATCAATGGACTTGACATAAGAGGCCATCTCTTCTATCCATGCCTAAAAGATAAACCAAGATTTCAAAACATTGGAGTTACAAACGATATATTTAGCAAATAGATTTTAGTCCATCAGGAGCTTCTGCAAAAGTGTTATTTAAGTAGAGTTTCATTAAAATCCTCTGAAGCTAATGCTTTTGGAGACCATATACTCATTTTGGCTTCTCTCTACAGTCAAAAGTTTCAAACACTTTGTTTATCATACGCTTGGCTTCTGATTCGCAAGTGGAATAACCGGCTCCACGCTAAGACCTATCAGAGAAATAGACCTGCAATGTATCACCGGAGGGATCCGAGGGGCACCGTGGCTCATTGATGAGCTCCCATGCAAGAATAGTCGGATCATCCTTATACGCCACATTCGTTATCGTGTTTACTCTCGTCAAAATAGCCTAAAATATAAGACCAACAACAATCAAAGTTACAAAATACGTAAATCGAATCCTAGTTTACGTAAAGGAGAATGTCCTACCTTGACAAAAGCTTTATAGTATGCTTTGATGGTCGGGTCTGAAAAGAAGTCGTCGTCGCCGTCGCAAGTGAGTTCCAAACCTGCTTCTCTTCCCCACTTAACATACTGAGCCTTTCCACCATAATCCTCCCAGTTGTTACAGAGAGAGAGAATTAATCTCATCTTGTGGCTCCTTGCCTCACTCACTACAAAGTCCAGTGCCTGTTTTTTTTTTTTTTGGGTTTAAGTTACCAGTAATTTAAGATCTAACCTTTATTACTTCGATTTCAAAACAAATTCCTTCATGAAATAGTTACAAATAGAATATTATATTAGATTACAAAATATTCCTTCAAAAAATTCATAATAGAGATGTAGTAACATTTGTAACTATGTTGTATGGTGACCCACTCAACTATGGACCATTTTTATTAAAATAGCCCTCCACCTTTATTAATTTTTTATTTATATCCCTCAACTTGAAATAGTTCCATTGGGTGTCACCCATTAGCGTTTAACAAAATCCGCGATTCCATCAATTAAAATATCCATGGAAAATTTTTAAAAAAGAAAAATCAAAAGTTAAAGAGGGTGTCAACGAAAAGCACAAGAGTCAAGGGTCTATTCCAAAACTGGAAATAGTTGACGGGCCGCTGTACATTTTATCCAATGTAAGGCTGAAAAAAATCTTCTTTTTTTTTATTTTTTAACTTCAAATGTCCATCTCAACATATCAACTCCTTGAGGCATAATCTCAAACACCTGATGGGCCTTACAATCTAAAAGCTTCCTTTTTTATGATCTCAAGTTCTCAACAAGAGGAAAAAAGAAAAGAAAAAAAAAGAAAAGCAAATATAAATCTAAAAAACAATTTAAAAAATAGTGTTTCATTGAACTTCAAATATTCATTGAGGCATAATCTCAAACACCTGGTGGGCCTCACAATCTAAAAACTTCCTTTTTTATGATCTCAACAAGAGAAACAAAAAGTAAATAACAAATTAAAAAAGAACTTAAAAAAAGTTTTTTTTTTTTTTTTTTTTTTTTTTTTTTTTTTTTGAACTTCCAACTCATGGAGACATAATCTCAAACACCTGTGGTGGGCCTTTCAATCTAAAAACTCCCCTTTTTATGATCTCAACTAGAGAAAAGAAAAAAAAAAAAGAAAAAAAAAAAAGAATGGAAAAGTGTAAGGAACGAACCTTAAACACCTCGTCATCGTAATCAAAGGGGCCCCTTTGAAGCGCCCTCCACCCACCATCGTTAAACGCCCAAGTTCGGCAAACGTTGAGCCCCACGCTCTTGGCCTCGGCGAACACGTCGCCGATTTTACCCTTCGTCTCCGGATCCGCAGCAAAAACCATGAGCCAGTACGTGTTGAACCCATTGACGAAGAAAGGTCGCTCCTTTACCACCAGCTGGGTCCCCTTCCTCTCCACCATTCCCCACTCCTCGTCCCCCATTTCGATCCAGGTCCTGTGATCAATTTGCGAAACAAACCCAGCTCCCGATTTGAGAAAAGGAGCGAAAAATTGGAGAAATTGGGGGGTTTTGCGATGCGGGTACCTTGCGTTGGTGCTCGAATTGGGGAGGGAGACCATGGAGAGAGGTGGAGCGAGAGAGAGGAGTTGGAACAGAGGAGGGAGGAGGAGAGTGGAGTTTGCGTTGGGAGCGGAAGTAGAAGCCATGGATTTTGAGTTATTATAATAATATATGAATTGATTTGTTTTGGAGCTGAGCATCCTAGAAATTGGAATTAAATAAAAGGTGGAATTTTTCTTGGATTCTGTCCTTTTTCTACCTCTAAAACCAAAAAATTTTGATAGAAAAATATCTTTTTTATTTTTTTTGTATTAATAAATTTATGTATCATCGCCAATAAAAAAAATTTCAAAAATTTTATGACAACCGCTCCCGTAATGAAAGAAATTTTCTATATAGCAACTACACCCCATCATCTTTATCTTAACAAATTATATTTTTTTAAAAAATATAGTAATTGTTTTAAAAAAAGATGGCGTTTTTGCATAAAAAATATACTACTTTTGGGCTTTTGCAAAATTGGGTCGCTATTTTCAATTTTGCAGATTCGATCCGAATTTTCAGTAAACTGACCGAAATACCCTTCTTACTTTTTCTCTCTCATTTTTTTTTTCTAGCTCTTTTTTTTTTTCCTCTCCGAACAGCGGAGGCGGAGGCGGAGGCGGAGGCGGAAACGGCCCGCCTCGCCTCTGCCCCGCACGCCCTCGCCCTCGCACGCGCACCCTCGCCCTCCTCGCCTCCGACCCCGTCGAGGCCGCGCAGCGTCGCGACTCTTTTTTTTTTTTACCTCTCCGACCCTCCTCCACCCGTCGTTCCCACCGCTGCCGCCGGTGACGAAGAAGTGTTTCTTGGGGCCGAGAAGCACGCCGGCGAGGGAGGGAAAAAAAATAATTACACTCCGACAAAAGCGGTGGGTCGTGACAAAAAAAAAATTATAAAGAGAAAAAAAAAGAAATAATAAAAAATAATATTTTTTTCTACAGGAAAGACTAAAAATAATAGAAGCAAGAAGAAAAAGATGAAATCGCACTGTTAAAATAATGTTGCACTGTTTTAAAAAAAATTTACACTGTTTTAAATAACTTTGAGACAGAAATTACACTCTTTGAGATGAAAATTATACTTTTTAGACTAAAATTACACTCTTTGGATGAAAATTACACAATTTCTTTTTCTCTTCTTCTTCCTCGTTGCATCATTTCTCCTCGTTGCACCATTTCTTTGCACTCTTTTTTCCCACCAAACTCGGATCCGGTCACCTCCCTCTCCGGTCCGCGCGGCGCGGGGCGGATCTCAAGGAAGCACTCGAAATCGGGGGGGGGGGGGGGGGGGGGGGGGGGGGGGGAGGAGGAGCACGACGACGACGAGGAGGAGACCTCAAAGGAGGAGGAGGAGGACGAGGACGACGACGGCGCGCGGGCGCAGTCGGCGGGGCGCGGGGGGCGCAGGGGACGCGCCCCCTGCGGCCCCTGGGGGGGCGCGGGTGCGGGGCGCAGGGGGCGCCCCCTGCGCCCACCGGGGGGGGGGCGGGCTGGGTGCCCGGGCCCGGGCCGGGGCGAGGGCGGGGGGGGCCCGGGCGCGGGCGCAGGGAGCGCCCCCTGCACCCACCCGGGGGGGGCGGGGGGGGGGCCCGGGCCCGGGTCGGGGGGGGGGGGCGGGGGCCCGTGCCCGGGCGGGGGCGGGGGCCCGGGCGGGCGCAGGGGGCGCGTCCCCTGCGCCCCCTGCACCCCGCGCCCGCGCCCCGCCGTCTGCGCCCGCGCCCGTCGTCGTCCTCGTCATCCTCCTCCTCCTTTGAGGTCTCCTCCTCGTCGGCGTCGTGCTCCTCCTCCCCGCCTCCCGCCGATTCTGAGTGCTTCCTTGAGATCCGCCCCGCGCCGCGCGGACCGGAGAGGGAGGTGACCGGATCCGAGTTTGGTTGGGGAGAAAGAGTGCAAAGAAATGGTGCAACGAGAAGAAATAGTGCAACGAGGAAGAAGAAGAGAAAAAGAAATTGTGTAATTTTCATCCAAAGAGTGTAATTTTAGTCTA
This sequence comes from Puya raimondii, assembly GCA_016920855.1. Classification (NCBI taxonomy): domain Eukaryota; kingdom Viridiplantae; phylum Streptophyta; class Magnoliopsida; order Poales; family Bromeliaceae; genus Puya; species Puya raimondii. The sequence continues at coordinate 69,503,763 of JABWPP010000049.1, forward strand.
AAAAGTATAATTTTCATCTCAAAGAGTGTAATTTCTGTCTCAAAGTTATTTAAAACAGTGTAAATTTTTTTTAAAACAGTGCAACATTATTTTAACAGTGCGATTTTATCTTTTTCTTCATTCTTCTATGATTTTTGATCTTTTCTGTAGAAAAAAATATTATTTATTATTATTTCTTTTTTTTTCTTTTTACAATTTTATTTTGGTCACGATCCACCGCTTTCGCCGGAGTGTAACTATTTTTTTCTCTCTCTCGCCGGCGTGCTTCTCGGCCTCAAGAAACACTTCTTCGTCGCCGGCGGCGGCGGTGGGGACGGCGGGTGAAGGAGGGTCGGAGAGGTAAAAAAAAAAAAAGAGTCGCGGCGCGGCGCGACCTCGGCGGGGTCGGAGGCGAGGAGGGCGAGGGTGCGCGTGCGAGGGCGAGGGCGTGAGGGGCAGAGGCGAGGCGGGCCGTTTCCGCCTCCGCCTCCGCCTCCGCCTCCGCCTCCGCCGTTCGGAGAGAAAAAAAAAGAGCGAGAGAAAAAAAAAAGGAGAGAGAGAGAAAAAAAAAGGAGGAGAGAGAAAAAATAAGAAAAGTATTTCGATCAGTTTACTAAAAATTCGGATCGAATCTGCAAAATCGAAAATAGCGACCCAATTTTATAAAAGCCCAAAACTAGTAAATTTTTTATACAAAAAGGCCAAAAAAGATCATGTGTAAATGGATGAACCCTAAAGGTCAAATGTGGTTGATAGAAAACACCAAATTATCTTTGTAACTGTTATATTTTAGATTATCTTTTTATAATGAGACAGCCAAATTTACCGTTCATTCTGTGCAACACTTCTGAAATCTTAAAACGGTGGGGACGGCTAATTTAACATTGTATTGTGAGATAACTATCAAATATATTTGTGTTTGTGTTTGTGAAGTAATTAGTCTTTTATGTCACAACATCAACATATCAATAGTCTCATGCAGTTAATTAAAAATTTAGTAATTGGTGCTCGAAATCTCAAATTTAAAATCTAGTCATCTCAAATTTTTAGCCAAACTCATTTTTAAAAAAGGGCTAATTTCATATAGCTCCATATAAAAATATCAAATAGCAAATATATCCCTACAAAGTTTAATTTTTCATATTTATTTCTGTAAATGTCCAGTGATATTCATATTTGTCCCTCTGATTTATTACCGTTAAAGCATTGCTTATTTTTTAACAAAGGATAAGTAAAATGATATTTTTGTCATCACAAATATATCTCTCCAAAAGCCCCAAATGTTAGAATTTTACAGAAATGTCCTTCCAAAAATCTCCAACGGTCATCTTCTTCCTTTCTACCATCACAAATAATATAAGAGGGGTAAAAATGTCAATTTATCTTATTTACTAACCAGAATTAAGTATTTTATCTATGATTAAATATATTTTTCTAACGGATCCTAATAGCAGAAATATATTTGAAAACGTTAGGACTCTTGCAAGAATAATATGAAAAGTTGAACTTTATAGAAATATATCTACTCTTCGATATGTTTACAGAGAGTTAAATGCAATTAATCCTTAAAAAAATAAACAAAATAAATAATTTTCTACCTTTCTTTGTTTTTTTTTAAAAAAAATATATCCATAGCCTATAAAATCAATGCTATGGGATAACCTACTCATGCCACGTATAAAAATATGTGGCACTTCCGGGGCTTTTGCAATTTATTAAGGCTAGCCTACTCATGCCACGTGTAAAAAGTTATGTCACTTGGGGGTAGGGGTGGAAACGAGCCGAGCTCGAGCGAGCTTACCTCAGCTCAAGCTTGACTTGAAATTAATTTCGAGCCTAAATTTAGGCTCAAGCTCGGCTTGAAATCAATTCGAGCTGAGCTCGAGCGAGCCTAACTTCGAGTCGAGCGAGCTCGAGCCCTAAACGAGCTGCTTGAAATTCTTAACATCGTGCAATCTATAGTTTAATTTTTATAAAATATTATCTAAAATTTGATGTAAAAAATGTCTAATAGTTCAACATACAAAATGAATGCATGAAATACGATATTATAATATTTAAAAAAATTAGGAAAAGTAATTCTGCGAGCAAGTGAAAAAGAGAGAGAGAGCAATTAGAGTAGAATTTTGCTGGTTTGATTTTGTGGGCCCAATAATCCAAACTCTATACATATGATTAAAATACAAAATATATATTATATATAATTATATATATAGAGTTCGACTACTATACTCTTACTAGTATTTGACCCGTGCGATGCACGGCTAATGTAATAATATAAGGTAACAAAAGTTATTATGTAATGATAAAAAAAAATTTATTCAAACTAATATTATATTTTTTAACAAATAAATAAATATACTATCAATATTAATTATAGTACATACTGAATTATAAAAACTGGATAAACAAAATTATGGACCAAATAAGAGCAAAATTCAACCATGCACATTTAATCAACTGAAGTTCACATTTGCAATATGCAAGTTTCAATTCCAGAATATTCATATATAAATACTAAAAATTAATTATCTTCAAGTCAGTGTAAGCAACTAAAAATCACAATTGACAACAAAGAAAAATAAATAAGTACAATTATAGAAAAAGACTCAAATCTTAAAAGTTTATAGACACTTATATCCCGCTAAATGTCATCACTTTTGGATATTTCACTCGGTGTAGCCAAAAATCAATAAAACCTAAAAGACAATTTAGAGCTAGAGTTTCTCTTCTCTGGGATGACCAAATTTACTAAAAGCATCCAACTTGCAAGCTTTGTTGCATGAAGATGGAAAGTACATGCTTCAATAGCAATGTAGATAATTTGTTAGATAAGTTAAATGAAAAATATCTTAATATTAGTGGAATTTTTCAAGAAAAAAATCTAAATATATTAAAAATATAAAATGACAGAGTTGAATTCGTGAAAAATTAGAAATTTTGAAATAACATGAAGAAAAATAAACCGCTTACCTATTTTAAGTTCTGAAATACTTCTTTAAAAACCACATTGCTTGTGGTTTTGGATAACAAACCATCTTTATCACAAATTAGAATTTTCAATCCATTCTTGCTTCGAACTCTAGATATTGCAACGTATAATTGACCATGGCTAAAAATCGGTCTAGGTAGATACAATCCAACATGTGATAACGATTGACCTTGACTTTTGTTTATTGTCATAGCAAAACAAACGGCCAATGGGAATTGCCTTCGTTGCATTTTAAAAGGTAACTTGGAGTCTGATGGAGTAATCGCCATACGGGGTATAAACACCTTCTCCCCAATATTGCTCCCAGAGATCACTTTTGCTTCTAGTATGTGTTTTCCCAACTGAGTGATCACTAATCTGGTTCCATTGCATAAACCTGAAGACTTGTCTATGTTTCTCGATAACATCACAGGAGCATCCTCAAGTAGAATTGTTATTTTTTTTGTTTCTTTACCGTCCTTGCAGCTTTCTTTTATTTTACTAATTCCAGAAAGCTTTCCAATGACATCTAATAAATTAGAAAAATAAAATGTAATAATCAATATAGTAGGTACACATATCAAAAATTAAATTTTAAAAATCAATTATTTGATACATGTAACAACTCTTACCTACTAAATATTTGTCATCAGCGACCTTAGCAAGTATTTCATCAAAATGGGTAAATATAAATTCATACTTTGATATTGTCAAAACATCTTCCATCTCACGAACAACCGTAGAATATTGAAAATTGATTTTGTAAGGATGTTTAGTTGTCATGTAGGAGCCACTGCTTTGCCCCACTCCAAACTGGTTGATCACATAAACTTTTCCTTCCGTAAATATGCCTTTAAATTTGTTCAAAAAAGCTTTTCTTACCGTTGCATGTATCCTATCTCCCTGAAATAGAAAATAAACTTATTATGTAGTATCTTGTAGTAAAAACGAAGCTAGTAATATTTCAGCAAATAAAAATTGTAAGATCCTAAAAGTAGCTTTGCACTCTCAAGTCAACATCACCCATTTGACGTGCATCATGAAACACAGAATATAAATATGCCTTCAATATAAATATTGGATTTCACCAAATATCATAGCACATCAAGTTTACATGCATGTAGGGACTCATGTTACATATAATTTGAAAATGACAGTCATGATATCTTACATTTTGATCAGAAAGAACCAACTCTAGACTATTCACCACCTCTGGACGCTGAAATTCAGGCATAGTATACAGACAAATCACTCTGACTTTGATCTTCCATTTATCTCCAAGAGGAGTGATGTCACTTATAGAATAAAACCTAGGTATCATATCCTGAGAACAATAAGACATCAAGAAAAAAAGTTAGTACTTGCTTCGTATTTAAGTAATAAAATGATAACAATATGTTATATTATAATTTATTCAACATCTAAAAATTAAGAAAAATTGCTCAATAGATACTTAACTGAAATGTGCTGAATAATGTTAAAACGAAGTGAAAATTATAGGAGTGATAGTAGGGAACGAAGTGAAAATTATAGAAAGAGTGATAATAGGGAAGTGGCATGTAATATTTATAGTAATAATTAGCTTTATCTGAAAAATGAATAAAATTTGGAACCATAAAATAAAAGATATAATTTGGTAAATTATAATATAATAAAGTCTTCCATTCACGTCATTTAATTTGATTTTATTGAATAACAAATTGAATGGAATAAAATGACATGAATGGTAACCTTCAGAATATAGAATAATATTTGAAAAATGGTAACCTTTAGTATACAATAAATTGAATAGAATAAAATGACATGAATGGTAACCTTTAGAATAATATTTGAAAAATGGTAACCTTTAGTATACAATAAATTGAATAGAATAAAATGACATAAATGGTAACCTTTAGAAAAATGGGCAAAATATGTAATTGGCAAAATATTTAATGACACGTGGCAAGCATATAGGAAAACATGTGTCAGTTTTACACAAAGGGTTCTACTTTAGTATATAGTAAATGATAAGTATGGATCCCTTTATATTCATAAGTTTTCGACCGTTAGATCTACCTTTTGACAATTTTTATCCGTTAAATCATGCACTATTCAACCAACCACTCACTCAATCCTAGGGGACCATTATCATCCTAATCGCACATCCCTTCATCCAACGGCCGAAAATTTATAAGTATAAAAGGGTCTATACTTATAAGAGTATAATAGCCCTAGCATATATATATGTATATGTGTGTGTGTGTGTGTATATATATATATAGAATTAGGCTACTATATTATTAATAGTACCAACCGCTTGCTATTAGATTTTCGGCATGCGATCAGGATGATAGTAGCCCCCTAGGGTTGAGTGGGTGGCTAGTTGAATAGTATGATCTAACGGATGGAAATGACCAAAGGAGTAGTTCTAACGGTAAAAAACTCGATAGCACCAAACGCTTGGTACTATCGATAGTATAATAGTTGGACTCTATATATATAGGTAGATCTAATGACAAAAAACTCGATAGCACAACGCGCATGGTATTATCAATAGTATATATAGTATAGTAGCCGGACTATATATATATATAGTCCGGCTACTATGCTATCGATAGCACCAAACGCTTGGTGTTATCAAAATTTGTGTCGTCAGATCTACCCCTTTGATAATTTCCACCTATTAGATCATACTATTCAACTAACCATCCACTCAACCCTAGGGGATCACTATCATTCTAACCGCACATCCCTTCATCCAAGAATCGAAAACCTAATAGCAAGTGGTTGATACTATTAATGGTATAGTAGCATAATTATATATATATATATATATATATATATATATATATATATATATATATATATATATATATATATATATATATATATATATATATATATATATATATATATATTTCGAGCTTTTCGAGCCTAATTCGAGCGATCCCAGTAATACTCAAGCTTGGCTTGAAATCAATTTCGAACCTAAATTTAGGCTCAAGCTTGTTTGAAATTAATTCGAGCCGAGCTCGAGCGAGCCGAGCTCGAGCGAGCCGAACGCGAGTCGAACACGAGCCGGCTCGCTCATTTGCCGGCCCTACTGGGGGGGGGGGGGGGGGGGGGGGGGGGGGGGGGGGGGGGGGGGGGGGGGGGGGGGGGGGGGGGGGGGGGGGGGGGGGCTTATACAATTTATTAAAGCCTTTTTGGATGTTGTAGGATAATATATATCTAAATTACTTTACTTATTCTGTATAATAATTTTCTAATATAATTATAAATAAGTTATTTTATTTTATTTAAAAAAAAATTATTATATATAATTTAGTAGAATAGCATATTTTATCTACAAAGTAATTCATTTTATTAAAAATAAGTTTAAAGACAGAATATAATATTCAATTCTAAACATTTGATCACACTTCTTATCAACTAAATATATAAATTTCTTAATCCCTTATTTGGATGTCAGAATAAATTATCTTAAAAAATTTATATAAAGAGTTTGATTTTTGCTCTTAAAAGGTTTTGGTATTCATGATTTGCGAAGGACCGAAGTTAATTACGCTCTTTTAGGAAATTTTTGAATTTCGACCGAAGGTTAAATTATAGTAAATGAAATAATAGAAATAAATATTTAGGATAAAAAATTACTTAACTTTTCTTCACTTTCGGTAAAACAAATATACTATAATTGCTCCACTATCATAAATAGAAGTGTGTATATATATATATATTAAAAAATTGTTATTTTGAATAATAAAATCATATTTACAAAGATCCTTATTATACTCTTTATGTAGTAGGGAGAGACTTGGGGCCACATTTCAACCACCAGCGACCCATGTGCCAGCCTTCATTAAGGCTTGAAAATGCGATGCCACAAATAAAATGTGATTAAAAAAAAGCTAAATTACATAAAATTCTCCTGTCAATACCTGTTTTTTCACTTTCTCCTCTTTCTGTTATTTAAAAATTTATATTTTACCCTTTTAAAAAATAAAAAATATTCACAGAAAAATACGGTGCGACAAAATGATCAAAATGTCCTCATCTTTTTTATCTCCTCCTTCTCAATCTTGCTCATCCCGCATCCCGCACCCTCGCCCACGCCTCTCTTGACCCCAACTCCGACTTCGTGCGAGGGCGAGACGGCGGCCGAGGGCGAGGCGGCGGCCTAGAATATATGTGTGGACATGGATCAAGATTTTAGAAATATTTTGGGTATAAAAAATAATATATAAACGGAACCCTAACGGAACACTGACGGGGCGAAGTGAACATTTTTTATAAAATTTTCTGTAATTTAGCCTAAAAAAAATTGTTATTTTTGTAAAGTTTTATTAGTAAACAGAGATGCATGTTTTTATATATTTTCGTCTCAACATTTTTTAAACAAAAAACGTAAAGTCGCGTTCATAAACCTATGATTCAAAATAAAAACAAAGAATAAAAAAAAGAAGAAAAAAGCTGTGTTTATTTATTTTTTTAAAAAAGAAAACTGCATTAGGTGGTGGTAGTGCCATGTTTTCCTCATTTTACATGCGTTGTTTTGATATACATCTTAATTTCTCTAATTAAAAAATAATTCCTTACATTTATTACTTTTCGCGTTTATTATTCTAAGGATAAGGATTGGATTCTATGGAAGTTCTCCGTAACAATTAATAGCAAAGACGTGTGAAGTTGTGAACCCTGCACGTAGTTGCGTACTCTTTTATTTTTTGTATTTTTTTTTGAATAAAAATTATACTATTTATTTCGATATTTTGACACTTTAAACTTCTAACGTGTCTCAAATATTTCAATTTATTTTTTATTCTCATTTATTGACACAACTATATAACTACATGATAATTAATAACAGTGTATCCTTTCACAAATTTGTGCTAATATGAATATAGCTTAAACTAATTTTACACAATCGATCAGATGTAACTATTCTGAGAGATCTTTATCTCCTAATGCTCCGTTTAGAATTACAAACAGAATGCTTTTGTGTACCGTGAGAAAATTTCCATTTGTTTTCAAGTGATAACACGTCGTATCGCATGGATCTTCTCTGCATATATCTTTGCTCCAATTTCTTCACAACAACTTAGGGCGTGTTTGGGCCGGTCGAATTGGAGCACACTGCACTCAGGCAAGTTCAATGAACAACTCGGCATCAGCCAACCATCGACGCGAAGTGGCTAGTTCCAGCCGTACAAGAAGTCACCGGCGGTAGGAAAAATTCTAGAATGCAACGGTTATATTGCTGATGTGGTGTCCCGAACCAATCAAATAGCTCCTCTGAGGTTCACTCATCCCATTATGATTTTTAGAAAAATATTTTTATTATATATATTTTTTTAAAAAAAAGAAATGTAATTGACTGAATATAGATGATATGGTGTAAGTGCTACACATTAGACTTTCCTCCAATATTAGAGGTAATTCTCAATCCAAAGGAAAACAAATACGGAGTGAACTCGACCAAACAGGTCCTAAGATTTGTAGAAGCCCATTTCTAGGCCCAAACCTCGCAGGTCACGTGACGGGCCATAAAGGCCCATTTCTAGGCCCAAACAAATGTCACGTGCTTTGCGACCCGCATAAATAAACGCTTCTTATTTCCTCTGCGGGTCTAATCCGCAAAACGCCCGTACAATGGCGGCTTCGCTCGCCCATTTCCCCTCCTCCGCTTCGCCCCCGCGATTCTCCTTCGCGAAGCTTCTCTCCCCCCTCTCCCGCTCCAAACCCCACCCCCACCCCCGCCACCTCCGCCTCCTCCCCCAAAACCCTAACCCTAACCCTAAATCCGTCCTCAATTGCGCCAGAGCCGCTTCGAATCTCCCCACGCTCTCCGCTTCCGCCGCCGAGGCGGAGCCCCCTTCTCTCGGCGACGCCACCAGGCCCGATTTCCCCATACTTCATCAGGTATAGTTCGCCGCCCCCGTGATCCTTTACAGCGACCACAATCTCTTTGTTTGATGTGTTTTCGTAGTGGTAATTTGTGGAAACCGTGCAAAAGTGCTTATTTTGATAAGTCAGGTTGAGTTTGAGGCTATAGAGTTATGTTTGATGCTGTAAATTAGCTGTTCTTATTGATGCAGAGTTCTCTGCAATCAGTGCATGGGAGGTGAAGTAGTATGGACGTCAATTGTACTATACCGAGTTTTGAAATTGGTACCTGAGCTTTAAAACTATAGTATATTTGATTTATGTGTTTGTCTATCATAATTCATAAATTGACAATATTTTTATGTTGGTTAAAATATATAAGACTTACCTGAAGTATGATCCATTTTGAAAATTTTGATTTTGCTACCCAACTTTTTAATTAATTTGATTTGAGTCGTTCAATGAATCTTACACTTCAAAATTTGAATCCATCGTTTACTTTTACAGGCTTCATTAGTATATTTAACGTAATTCATGCGGCCATCAACTCCATTAAAACAAGTAATGAACCTAAATTGTTTAATGGAAGAACCATAAAATAATTTAAATAGTTAAATCAAAATAATTAAAAAGTTGGGTACCAAAATCAAAATTTCAATTGGTTGGGTAGTTGAATTAAAATGGACTTAAGTTCAGGTAAGTTCTATACATTTTTACCTTTTAGGTTGTCCAACGAAATATGGTTTAATAGAACAGAGTATTACGTTATTTCATGAAATGTTCTATGCTTAATTGAAGAAAAGCCATCAAAGTTGATAAAATTCCTCACTACCTTACTGAAAGTAAAAGGAATGACATTTTGGACAGTAAAGTCAAAATTTGTAAAGCTCAGGTATTCATTTCTAAATGTCCTATGGCTGATATAAGGTCTATATATTTTGAGTTTTTGTTTTCTATTTTACTTTCTGGTTTTAAGATTTCTTGGGTAACATCATATTTCTAAAGATTAGTAGTCGGTTGGTGAGAATTAAGGGATTATTTTTTGCAATTGCAGGTAGTTAATGGCTTCAATTTAGTTTACTTCGATAATGCTGCGACGTCTCAGAAACCTTCTAGTGTTTTGAAAGTTTTGGACGAGTATTATCAATCCTATAACTCAAATGTTCATCGTGGCATCCATTATCTGAGGTACTGTTTACATTTTCTACTGCCTCAATAAGTGATAAGCGGATAACTGCCCAATTTTTTGGCATGCTAATATGGTAATATTTATGTTAGCTACTTGATGATAAGAGTAAATAATTCATATTATCATTTTCACTTCTTGATAATGAATTCCTCAAGAATCCTGCATGAAGTCGCTCCACTTAATCTTATTTTTTTGGAATAAAATACAAAGTATAGCCTTTCCATTTACCTTTTGAAACTTCAAATTACATTTATGTTGCATTGAAGATGACTTTTTCTTTCATTGATCTAGTGAGAAATGGATGTTATCAGTTACTGAAAAAGGCAAATATGAGATACATTTATTTGCAACATGGAATGCTAAACTGAAGATTTAGGTAGCTTTTTGGGACTATTAAGCACAAGTGTCCTGAAATAAGTTTGAACATTAGGTTTGATATAAGTTTGAACTTGTGGGTAAAGTGAATGATGTCTATAGATGCTCTCAGGAAAGCATGCTGCTGGTAAATAGGTGATTCTTTTAGATAAACCTAGCTGACAAGGCCAAGAATTGGGAGATTGAGTGCACTTATTTCCACCATCATTTACTGTTTTACTGAGGATATTTTAATAACTTCTTATGAGTGTCTTGAGTGTGATTTAGTAACTTCTTTTTCTTGATGACGCGTGGAAAGAAATTCAGTTTATTTCCGCCTTTACTTTTTCTATTCGTCAACAATTTACTAAGATTTGGGAGTTGGATTAAAACTAGTTTTGATGCTTATCAAGATCTAGGACTATCCCTGGAATCTATTTTTGAGTATATCATTTGATCGTGAGTGATAATAATTTTTAAATATTTTTTAGACCAACATGGAGGTAATAAACAACCTTTTAAGGAACTGTTTACACCACTAAATGTACTTCCATATTGGATATAAGTGTGACAGGGAAACAATTTGGCTATCGGTATGAAGTTATCTCTACTTTTAAAATCTAGTGAGTTCCTTATGTATTTGTTTTGTAGCAACTAGTTTCTCAGCCTGTAGCTCAACATTCTAATCATTACTTTTTGCTTTTGAGGTCAGCGCAAAGGCTACAGATGCATATGAAGGTGCAAGAAATAAAGTTGCAGCTTTTATTAATGCTTCCGAACGTGGAGAGATTGTATTTACTCGTAATGCTACTGAAGCTATAAATTTAGTAGCCTATTCTTGGGGTCTATCCAACATAAAATCTGGGGATGAGGTGCGTTTTCTGTTTCTTATCTTCTTTTGTAGGGATCAGATTTTGAAGTTTGTGTGCTCTAATTCTGTAGGGATTCGTTATTATCATGTAATGTAGTCTAAGACATGCTTGATTGCCCTTTATAGGTTTATTCTGGCGATTTTAGTATAATAATTTGCAGTTCTTTGAGTAGTATTCAATGTTTGAATTTTTCTTGTTAAGTGTCAATTCCTGTTTTTTCAAATTTTTATTTTTTTAAAGCATATCTTCTAATTTGTTTTTCTAATTAAGCTCCAATTCCTATTTATTCAATTTTACTTTTTTTTTTTTTGTAAAGTTGGTGTGATGCAGCTTGTTGTTGCAGTTTGTTCGTTTGATTAATTATGATATAGTAGGCATTTTACATTTGGCCTTTCTTTCCTTCAAAATTATATGCCTTTCTCTAAGCGCTTGTTCTGTTTATTGCTAACTTATTATCAGATACTACTCACAGTTGCCGAACATCATAGTGCTATAGTCCCCTGGCAAATTGTTGCTCAAAAGACTGGCGCAACTCTAAAGTATGTCAATTTGACAAAAGAAGAGATTCCTGATCTTCAGCAATTGAAGGAATCTTTATCGAACAAGACGAAGATTGTAATTGTTCACCATGTCTCAAACACGCTTGGTAGGTTGATGTCTATTTGGGACATATCTTTGAAATAACCATTTTGAATATTATACTCTGTTTTATTGGAGTATGGTCTATGAAATATCTCTTCTGTGAATTTAATATGTGGAATGCAAATTACTGTTGGAAATTAACCTGGATTTTGTTGTTGCCTTCCTGGAGAATTAGGAAACCTGCCTAGTTCAATTGTAGAAATGAAGAAATAATAATATTGTGTATAATCTCGAGGGAATGATGCTCTTTTGTTGGTATTGGTGAATGAGTTTTGTCACTTCAGACATAGATCTAATAGACAATGTAAAAAGCTATTAATATGTGGAATAATGCTTCTGCATTTATTTCATCTTGATAAGCTTAGCTAATACATTGTTTTCAACTTTTCATGATGATCAACGTATGCTTTAATGTCTCCGGTAATTGTTTCAAACCAATCATTCATTAATCTGCTGTGGAAATTGGAGTTTATTGCAAATTCAAACAGCCGATAGATTTGGACAAATCCATGATATATGAGGAAATCATGAGTTTTAGCTGCACCAAATCTGCCTTTTTGCTTGTGCAAATACAAGTAATGTAGATAGGAAGATGTGTGCAAGAACAATTAAATGAACAAACTGAAAATATGAGGTTGAGTTCTAAGTATGAGTTTGAGGCTGAAGTTGGTAATTTTGTATTGAGTTGATAACTTTCATGCCAGAGGTCCTAAAGTGGCATAATATATTGCATATTGCATTCATAAACTCTAGCTATGAGTGCCCAGTGCTAGTATGTGATACTTCTCTCCTCTGTGAAGAGCCTTATATTAATCCTATTTCTGTCCAACTTAATTTGGATAATATAAATTTTGAGCTTCATAAACTTTTTTGTACTTGACCTTGGTACGAAGGAATATACTGATATTGATACTTCGAGGGTCAACCAAGTTTGTATTTGATAGTTTTGCTGCTTATTTTGGCAATAAGTCTGTTTTCAGTATAACTATAACATTCTAGCCTGATTACCTAAAAGAATAAAATTTTATTCTTGCTATGCCTTTGATTGCATAGCACTTTTTCTTAATATATACTGCACTTATAAATATAAATAAAAGGAGATTGCAGATTATCAAGATGTAAATGCTTCCTCTCCCTTTTCGTTTTCAGGTTCTGCTCTTCCAATTGAAGAGATCACGGCATTGTCACATAGAGTTGGTGCGAAGGTCCTAGTAGATGCTTGTCAAAGTGTACCCCACATGGTAGTTGATGTCCAAAAGCTTGATGCTGATTTCCTTGTCGCATCTTCACACAAGGTTTGTGATTTTGGACTCAGATTGGTTCGTAACTCAATCTTTCTCGTCCAATTTACTTAGCACTAAAGGGTTAGTCTTAGCAAGTTACATACTAAACTTCTCTCAGATGTGTGGGCCCACAGGCATCGGTTTTCTATATGGTAAAAGCGAGTTGTTGTCCTCTATGCCTCCGTTTTTAGGTAAGATTATGGAAGTGTTTGACTCGTGATAAGAGCATTGGCCATGTTATTTTGTAGCTAGCGGTAAACAATTTAATGTCTTCTTTGTTGTCTACTTGGATTTTTGGGTAGGTGGGGGTGAAATGATTGCTGATGTGTTTCATGATTACTCAACATATGCCGAACCTCCATCCAGGTGAGAAATTATGCTATTGCCTTTATTATGATGTATAAATGCATTTTTTTGTTGATGCGCTATTATAAGTTTTACTGTAAAGAGCACAGTAGTTAGAGAATTTACAAAAAAGAAATGTTTATTGTGCACTTCTCAAATTATACTTTTGGTGGAAAGCAGCATTCTCCGTGCTAGATCTGTAGCTAGAAGAAGAGATGAATTTACTAATTCAAGTGCGTTGTCACTCTCTGTATTATTCGGATCACCTGCTCAAGTGTAAAATTAGTCTAAGACTGGTATACATTATCTTAGAAAACCAGATATATTTATCAGTCTTAAGTTGCCATTATCTAATTAAGTATATTCTTTCCCTTTTCATGATGCTCAGTTAATTATGGATTTTCAATGTGAACAATTGAGAATTTGGTTTTTAGATTTGTGAAACAAGATGTGAAGTGTCCTATCGTGCTTGATCTGTTTCATGAGGTCTAATTATGGTTCTCAAAAGAGCAGATTTGAAGCTGGAACTCCTGCAATTGGGGAAGCTATAGGATTAGGGGCAGCAATTGATTATTTGTCAAACATTGGAATGCAAAGGATCCATGATTATGAGGTAATTGCCTGTCTTTTTAATCATCCTCTTTTCATTTAGAGGCTGATTTGCTCGATATTTCATTATTATTTCTTTGCTCTTACAGACGTAATTTTTTTTATGCATTTCTCAGAAAGAGTTGGCCAACCATCTGTACGACAGCCTTTGTTCAATTCCGAAAGTGCACATCTACGGCCCCGCTCCTTCAGAAACTTCACACCGTGCTCCTCTTTGTTCATTTAATGTCGAGAATATTCATCCAACAGATATTGCAACGTTTATTGATGAACAGGTATGTGTGAACTAAGTTGTATTTTGTTATATCCCTTTTTTTTTTTTGATATTTCTAAGATGAGCATGGTACTAGTACTAGTTATTAAATCTGATTATGAACAATACTAAAAATCAAATATAAGCATTATTTTTTGCCTTATGTGCAAATATGTAAAGCTTGTTTTGTTGCCTTTAAATGCAAATGTGATGAAGACCGATTGTCTCATTATTAGACATGCCTTGTATTGCTATGAAATTTATGTCAAGCTTGCATTATTCATTAAACTAAAATATTTTTATGACTTGTTACAATGGATTTTTAATGGTTATGTTATTTCATTTAGTACGGGGTGGCTATTCGATCAGGGCACCACTGTGCACAGCTGCTACACCGAGCCTTAGGCGTCAATGCAAGTGCACGAGCCAGCCTCCACTTCTACAATACTAAACAAGAGGTGGATATCTTCATTCAAGCGCTTAAAGAAACTATCGATTTCTTTACCTCCATACACTGAGATTACGAGTTCCTTCCTGTTTAGTTCTTTTTTTCCTTCGTTGCAACTTTAAAAAAACTTTTACCCATACAAACAAAACGGCCAACTGGCGGATCATTTTGATTTTCTCGTCTTATAATGCTTGCGTCATATTTTCATAATGTTTATAATGTATCAGATAAGTTAACAATCAGTACCACTTTATCAAATGGAAATAAAATACATGAATTTTTTTTCTTTGAGTGGTGTTTGATTCTGCTGAATTCATGCTGGTATCTCTTTAACTCCGCAGAGCTTATATTTTCGTGGGTTCTCTAATTCCATTACGCGGTGTAACGCCTAATAAGCAGAAAATTAGGAGGGCTGGCGTTTTCTAGCTTCTAGAATCAAAACAAGCCCTATCTGGAAAACACGAGGCGATCGAAGTCCCTGGAAAAGGGGAATGTAAGGGACCAGCGAGAGTGACCGCCTGATTGATTGTGCTGTCTTAAGAAAAGATGCAATAATTTGTACTCTTGTGTGTTTCATCCACTATGTTGTTGAAATAGTTTCAAGTCATGTGCTATCCAGCAAACTCCTGTTGTGGATTGAGATTTTTACAACACTGCTTTTCCCCAGTGCTGGACCACTTGCATTTTCCCCATCATTCTATTGTCTCTGTTTTAGGCTTAGTTGGGTACATTTCACCCACCAGTATTTGAGTACTTTGTAGAACAAGTGGAGACTCTTCTCTTCTTTCTGAAACAGTTTGTGCTGAAATGCTCCACCGCGAAATGCGCGATTTGTTCTAATTGCGGCGGTTTGCTCCTGCTGCTGCTGTTCTCTGACTCTTTTATTCTCCTTCATACCTATTTGCACGGAGAAAAGAAGTTAGCTTTTTCATTTTGGTTTGGCGTAGTTGCAATTCATCGCTCACGATATTCACAGCAATGTTAAAGAGATTCATCGTCTAGTCGAGAGCTATAGTTCCATCTTTTCAAGAACATAAAGAGCCTATGGTTTTGCACAGCAAATCTCTGCAGTGCTGTTATGGTCAATGACATAACTAATATTTCTGCTCCCACATGTAGATCGTATAATGTTACATTATGCCTCGTTGCGTGCACAGATGGTGTAATTGACTCTCCCAAGTTTTTTTTCTTTCTTTTTTAAATTTTCTTGTGCGAGAACACTTGAAGGATTATGCGACACAGGTCTCTTTCCCAGGTACGAAAAATGAATGAAAGAAAAGGGGGGGGTCTTTTCATGTATCTTAAACTTTCGGGATGCCACATTCCAACTTTTCTTCTTACTTTTCCCCACTCGGGCGTGAATTTCTCACTCATCTGACCTTTCTTGCCCCCTCCTGTCCATTCTGGGACCAGGTTCAGAGAAATTATTCCCTACACCTGGTGTACCAGATTGCTTGCGCACAGCTAAGCATAATGTATAATGTGTACACCATAAAATTCAGAACAAATTTGATAGATAGATGTGATTGACAACATCTATTCGATCCAATGTACGTATATATTTGAATTGAAAATTTATTAACTTTTCGTCAACTAGTTTCGAAACCAATATTATGGAAAAAAAATTTGATATACGACAAACTAGTGCTCAAAACTTTAGGTCCCTTCCAACATAGGAATAAATAATAACTTATTTATAATAAAAATTTCCTTGTGATTACAATTTGCTCTTTTAAAAAATCCTGGCATTCATGATTTAGTAGAACTATTATCTCAAAAATTAAATAAAAACTTGAAAGCCCAATAAGCTACTGCATTTTCGATATCAGATCACACTCGTCATCCATCAAATACTACAAATTTCTCAATATAAAGTTCATACATCCGAACACGGCCTAAACAGTTGTATATCCTCGGATTAGCATTACTGGAGCTATAAATATCACTGCCATTCTGAATGTCGCAGGTAACGCATTAATATTTTGATATTGAGATATCTGTGATCAAATTTTAGGAGTGCGATGAGCTGCGCGTGCGCCCGGCGCATGTAATAATTTCCGGGGCAGTAGGTGCTGGGGCCCCACCCACCCACATGAGGCTGCCGGTGGAGGAATGGCTCAGCTCCGGGGAGCACGCCCCCGCCTGCCGGCCTGCCAATCTGGACCGGGCCCCACAGATTTTGTACGAATCGATTTGGGCCTCTCGCGGGCCCCACCCATTCCGGCCTAATGGGCCGGTGGCGGGCCCCGCCGTCTTAATCAACATCTCCGCCGCAGGCGCAGCAGGTTCAGGTTCGACCCTTCGCCTACGTTCTCATTCATTGCTGGGGAGTCGCAGTTTCTCCCGCTTCGGCGGCGGGTGATGACTTTTCTCAGATTTTTCTGGACCGTTCGTCGGCCCGCAATTACTAATATTATTATTATGTGTCAGACTCGTACTCTCATTTCTTTTATTTATTTGTGAAAAATTTTACGAAGTTTTCAAAATAATTTTACTAAAACAGAAAGAGCAGATGTGAGTAGAATCATATTTTTGATATTGCAACTTAGTTTTTTTTAAAACTCGTTTCACACATATTGCATATTATTTGTTTGCAACATGTTAAATATAAAAATATAAAAATATCATTCTCTAAAAGTTTAAGCTTTTAGAGTATAACGATTGTTTCACATTATATCAGAGCAGGAGATTCTGAGTTCGAGTCACGCCAGGCTCCTAGCATTATTAATTTTCTCCCAAAGTCTCGAGTCTAAACATGAGGGAGAGTAACGGTTGTTTCACACGACATTATAAAAAGATAGAAGTAAAATCTAATTTTTCTTTTAAAAAAATAAATAAAATGCATGATGCCCAATTTCTTTATTTTTCTCTCTCTTTTTTTCAACTGTTGGGGTTGGATTAGTTGGTACGCATTATATAGAGTTGTTATTAGCTTTGACAAGTCAGCAACACAATAATTAATATAGTTGGAGACTCATACACGCATTTTTAAATATATTTTTCCATCATTTCGTATTAAATAAGTAATTTTTTGTAACATACAATCAAGTTCGACTCTAAATTTATCTCTTAATTTTACTGTATCTTTTCAAGTCCATCATGTGTATGAACAGGAGTGTTAAATATAGGCTAAATTACAGAAAATTTTTCTGTAAATACTAACTTTTTCACTTTTTTTTTTGACTTTCAAAAATTTATATTTTACCCCTTAAAATTTTAAAAATATTTTCAGAAGGATACGACATTAATAGAAAGGACAAAATGATCAAATTATTCTTACTTATTCTAGAAGAAATTTTTTTTTAATTTATCTATCATTTTGAAGGACATTTTCGGTATAAATTATAAAAAATGAACGAAAAAGTGATGGAACTCTGGCGGAGGAGAGTTAAATGCAACAACTTGAAATATTTAGAAGGTAAAATGTAGATTTTTGAAAGTGAGAAACAAAAAAAAAAAAAAAATTATAAGAGAGTTTTTTATAATTTAGTCTTAAATATATCTTGAATACGTACACTAATCAAATCCTATGGCTATTTAGGCTACTTTTTTTAATTTTTTTTTTTAATTTTTTTTGAGTTCAAATCCCACTGCTTCCTTTTACCAAAATTAAAAAAAAATATTCTAAAAATATTCTCAACTACCAAAAGCTGATGTTATTTAAAAGACATAAATTATTTCATACATTATAGTTCGTAAATATTCTTAAGGCCTTCGGTTACGCGCTTAAGGATCAGATCAATCATGTCATATATGTGAGATATAATTTTTAAAATAATATATGTAAATGATTAAACCCATCATCTTTTAGAACTGAGACTTAGAACTGACTCTTATGTTATGTAACTCAAAAAAATTATGCATAAACGATCAATCAGATTAGGAATGACTGGATTAAAATAGTAGAAACAAAAAAAAAGGTTATTTCTAAGATTTTAAAAATAAAATAAAACACCGAATTTATTTTACATTATATATAATATGTATATAAAAATTTAACGTTATATTTGAATTGTATTTTAAAAATGTAGATTTAATGTAATATATTTTTAAATATTGAAAAGAGAAATAATTGTTTCATGTTCGGATTTTCGGGTTAGAGTTCTTGCACGGATTTCAAATTTTTGGTCGGATTTGGGTTCAAGTTTGGGTTTCGGGTTTGGATTTTTAAAAATCCGTCCCGAATCCGACCCGTTAACATTCCTATTCTTGACCAGATTGTATCGCAAGCTAACCAAATATGACAACAAGAGAAAAATGATTTTAGTAATATATCAACTTATACAGAATTAGTGTTTCAAAAAGTAGGAAAAGAACGTCCAAACTAAATAATGTTGGCCCCAATAATTTTTGGCTATTTTGAAAAGCTGAGGGCTAAATTTTTTTTTTTCATAAGCGTGTATGTGAGTGACGGAACTCTCTGCCCTCTTAGTCGGCGACTGGAAACTAACCAACTGTACTAAACAATAGTAATATATATAGATAAGGATAAATTGCACGTTTGGTGCTCAAACTATGTGGCGGGTAATATTTTGATCCTTAAATTTTAATTTATTGTAATTTCTGGCTCAAACTTTCAGAAATAATACAATCAAATTCTATAACCTAATTTAGTTGATTAAAAATTAATGAATCGTTAATATAGAAGTAATGTATTAGTGTTGTGATTGATGATACATCAATAATTAAGATGTTATATTAACGATACGTCAACTTTTAGTCAACCAAATTAGGTTCTAAGACTTGATTATAATAATTCTGTAAGTCACGATAAATTAATCTTTGAGTACCAAAATATCAACTACCTCATAGTTTGAGGACCAAACATGCAATTAAAGTTTCAGATCTTTGGAAGGATCTGAAGCTGTTCGGACGCTCATTAATATAAAAATAATGCAGCAGTATTGTGATTGATGATGCGCCAATAACTAATATGCTATATTAGCGATGCATCAATTTTTAGTCAACTAAATCAGGTTCTGAGACTTAATTACAATAATTCTAAAAATTTAAGCAAAAAATTATAATAAATTAATTTCTCGTAGTTTGAGCACCAAAGGTGCAATTTACCCTACAGAGAACAAGTTCAATGCATGGTCCACAGTTTGCATGGTGGACCGTGTCCATGCAAATTCATCTAATTTGCCACGTGAGCCTCTCCCCCCAAATATGTTTCAATTATTTACCATTTAATTCTCCCTTTCTTTTTTTTTATATATTTCTTTTTTTGGGACCATTAAGTCTCCTCTGTGGAAAAGCGTCGCTGTAATGGGGTGAGCATTTTTATTATTATTATTATTATTATTTTGGTTTTTTACGGAAATAGGACGGCATGTAAGTGGGACCCACAGAATCTCGTATGTGTCGGCATTTTTATCGAAGGAAAACGTGGTTGAATGAACCTCTCTCTCTCTCTCTCTCTCTCTACACATGATTTTCTCAAAAAATAAATAAATAAATAAATAAAAACTATTCGCCGTTGGATACGATAATCCGTTATATAAATCCAAGGGAATAATATGTCACTCCCTTATATTACCAACTTGTGTAGTGTAGGGAATAGGGGATAACTATTCCTATTCCCAAATGCTTATTAGTTTTAGGGATAACTTTAAAAACCACCCCTGTGGTTTCATACTTTCTCACTTTAGTGTTCTGTGGTTTCGTTATTCTTTTTTTGTTATCTTTTGGTTAATTTTTTCGTTAAATTAGTGAGAAAGTTAAAACCACATAATAGTAAAGTGAATTTTCGATAAACCATAGGTGGGGTATCTGAAGTTTTTTCTATATAATTTAACGAAAAAACTAACGAAAAATAACGAAAAAAGAGAATAACGAAACCACGGGACACTAAAGTGATACACTTTAAACCACAGGGTACTAAAGTGAGAAAGTACGAAACCACAGGGGTGATTTTTGAAGTTATCCCTTAATTTTATTATTATTCCCATGAAGTGTTACTCTTCTTGTGTAGTGTAGTTTTATTAATTCCATGTCTCAACACTATTTACTATTTTACTCCAATAATCATGCAGAATTATGCTTCTTGGTCTAAGTTTAAACTTAAAATTTAAATTTAATACAGCTTCTCATATCGCACCGTTAATAAATTTGAGGTTTTCCCTTGGTTCTTTTGTGGGAATTTATAGGATAAACTGGTTCACAATTCAAAATCTCACAGATCTGAACCTATTTTCGCTGGGTATAAGTTGGCTTTTTATCCACGTGGCAGACATGTTGGATTAGGTCGAGCCACTACGACAATTTTATTATATTACATCAATTTTATCACATCAAAAATTAAATTATTATAAAGCCGCTGTAATAATAAAAATCATATTATTTATCCATTTATTGTCATAAGATGTGAGTTATGATTGATCAGATTTGGTGATTTGCTGGGTCTATATGTTTGAAGCGAACATAATTTGGCCGGATTTTGAAATAGTAATGAAACCTAATGATCCACAAGAGTAAATGTACCACATGGTGGATGTATGTAGGGGTGTCAACGAGCCGAACACGAGCGAGCTGGGGTCGGCTCGTGTTCGGCTCGTTTAATAAACGAGCCGAACACGAGCTGGCTCGTTAAAGTATCGAGCTGAAAAATCCAGCTCGTGTTCGGCTCATTTATTAACGAGCCGAACACGAGCCGGCTCACGAGCTGACCCACGAACAACAAGTTAAAAAGATCTAGATTGAATATATATAAAAAATAAATTTATAAAATTTTGCCTATTAAACTTTGATCTAATAGCTGAAACTTTATATATAAATGAGTCCTTTTATAATTAGATTGTGCTTTATATTTTGATTTTGCTAAAAATTAAATAATAAAAATATATACTATATATATAAATATTTATCTATATATAAATATAAATTATATAAATTATATAAATATAAAATATATGTATTCGAGCTGTTATCGAGCCGAACACGAGCGAGCTGACCCCAGCTCGTGTTCGGCTCGTTTATTAAACGAGCTGAAAAATTCAGCTCGTGTTCGGCTCGTTTACTAAACGAGCAAGCCGAACACGAGCTGGCTCGCGAACAGCGAGCTGGATTGCCACCCCTAGATGTATGTACTGTGAGGTGTGCATAACCAGTGTTTTATTTGTCCCTATTATTTAGATGTGTAGGATCACAAGATCCACTCCTATTTATGTGTAAGTAAAGGAAACGTCCAATAAAAAATTGCTTCAATTATGAAATTAGTGTGACTCATCACTCCCATGGATTCCACACTTCCAAATCAACTGCTCCAGCGTGACACCCTATTCATAATATTCTAAGTAGGCAAAGCTTTTGTTTTGTTCTGTTTTGTTTCGTTTTGTTTTGATGCTCTATGTTTATTTATTTAATTATTTTAGTGTTGGAGAATTAAGAGCTCGATTCCTTACGTCTCTAAACACCTTTCGTGATAAAAAGTTTGTCCAGTAAATTCTATCCGCTTCGTTTTATTTCGTTTAGAAATAAATTTAGGGCATGTTTGGTTTTTCGAAAGTGGGTGAAATTAAAAAAAATCACTTTTACAAAAGTGACTTTTACAAAAGTGACTTTTCAATTCGATTGTTTGGATGTTTATAAAGTAAAAAAATTTAAACTATAAATTTATAATTTTGATTATTAAATTATATATAAAGAGGTGAAAATATAAATAAACGACTTATATTTGTAATTTAAATTTAATTTTTAAATTTAACTTTATATTTAGAATTCAAAATTATATTTTAAAATTTAAATTTAAACTTAAATTTAAGTTGAATTTATAATTAAAATTTAAGACATAAATTTAATTTATAATTTGAATTTAAAATTTAAGTTATAACTTATAACTGAAATTAAATTTTAAAATAAAAGTTCAACACAGAAATTAGAACATTTACTCAAATTTGTATTCATAATTTGAATTTATAATTTGAATCATATATTAATTTACTCTTTGATCTTAAATTCTGAATTCAAATATGAATTCACAATTTAAATTAATATTTAAATTTAAATTTAAATTTGAGTTTAAATCACAATTCGAATTGAACATTTGAATTCATAATTCAAATTCAAATTCAATCTGAAACTCATTATTGAAATTAAATGTAAATAGCAAATTTTAAGTTTGAATTTAAACTTGAACTTGAAAATTTAAATTTTAAATTTAAATTTCAGTTAATAATTTGAATTTATAGTTGGAACAATTTGAATTCAAAGTTCAAATTGAAGTTCTTAGCTAAAAATAATTTGATTAAAATTTAAATTTAAATTTAAATTGTAGAATTCAAATTTAAATAAGAATAAAACTTTAAAATTTAAATTTAAATATAAAGTCATAAATTTGAATTTAAAATTTTATGTTGAATATTAATTTACAAATAAAATTCAGAATGTGATTATGATTTTAATTCAAATTTAAAGTGAAATTCAACTTTAAAAATAAACTCAAATATTAAAGTTAAGACCAAATATAACCTCTTAGCTAAGCTCTCCACTTTCGGTGACTTCCGAATTTTTTGAGCCGAAGTCAAAAAAGTGAGATTTAGTTATAACTCACTTTATCATCCCACTTTCGTAAAGTGACTTTCATATTCACTTTCGCAAATCAAACAACCAATAAGACGTCACTTTCTAAAAGTGTCACTTTTAATGCTTCACTTTCGGCCAACCAAACATGCCCTTAGCTGGAAATGTGAATCAACTAGGATTCGAACTCGGGACCTCGGTTCACTTTCGCAAATCAAACAACCAATAAGACGTCACTTTCTAAAAGTGTCACTTTTAATGCTTCACTTTCGGCCAACCAAACATGCCCTTAGCTGGAAATGTGAATCAACTAGGATTCGAACTCGGGACCTCGGGTACCAATCACCAAGTCCTTTGCCATTTGCGCTAGGGACGGTCGGTATTTGATCACACCAGATTATTAAATATCTACTTATCTCGAAAAACATACAACCAGCAAAAGATAATACTTATTCTATTTTATAATTGGACCCGAGACTTTCTAATAGCCACAAAATATTAAACTTAAGTTACGAGAAAATTTCCAACTCATATAGGGCGTGTTTGGTTCGCCCATTTTTCACCCTGAAATCGGAATCAGAATGGACGAATCATTTTGTCGGTATTTGGTATGCGGGATTTTCATTCCGCTTTCGATTCCCGAGTGAATATGAATCCCCCAATTACTCCTTTTTTCAATCCGGCCTTTTAGGCCGGATTTGAAATTGAATCAGGGCGGAATGAATTTGTTCGGATTAAATTTAACCTTTTTAAGCTTATTTTTTAATTAAAACATAAATTTAAGTTTAAAAATTATATTATAAATTTTAATTTTAATTTGAACTTAAATAAAAATTAAAATTCAATCAAGCATTTGGAATCTAATTTATAAATTTGAATTTAAATCTAAATTTAATTTAAAATCTAAAGTTTTATTCAAATTTTATTTAAAATTTAAATTAAATTTATGGATTCAAATTGAAGTTGAAATTATAATTTTAAGTTTGAATTTGAATAAATCGAAATTTAGTTTTATATTATGAATTATTCGTTCAATTTCAAATTTTAATTTTTTTAAAATATATATTTAAAATTTTGATATAAATTTTTAATATTTAATTTTTAGTTTGAATTTAAACTAATATATTATAAAGATAAAATTAGTATATTAATTTGACTACGTTTCTGATATCTATCTGAACCAAACACTGACAATGGGAATGATTTATTTCGATTTCGATTCAGGTGGCGCACCCAACATGATGATATAATGAATCATTTCGATTCCGTTTCCAGCTTATTCTCATTTTGATTTTAATACCGATTTCGACTTCGAACCAAACACATCCATAATGTGTACTCTGATACCATATAAAAGAATTATTTGTCTAAATTATTTAGAAAAAATAGTGGAACAAAGGACTCAATGATAATCCTATATATATATATATATATCGTATGACCTATCCTTTCCTATCTAAGGGGTCGTTAAGCAGCTATATCCAAGCCACGCTCTTATTCCTATCCTTATCTTAAAAGGAGTACACCAAATTCACGCTCCTACGTACGTTTGATTTTTCTTTTCTTTTTTTCTTATAATTTTGTGCCACCGTAAGATATTATTATAAAAAAATACTATTTATACACTTATATATAAATAAAAAATTTATATTTTTATATTTTATTTATTTTAGAGTTTATAATTTTTTTTAACGTTCTGGTGTTAAAATGAAATGCTGATACTCTTTTGAGCTTTTAGTATCAATATAAAAGAACTCTTCTTCTTCTTTTTTTTTTCTTTTTTTTTGTGGACAAGAAAAGAGAGCATGCCCTTGGCCTAACCTACAGAGCTCAATAGGAATGCAACAAAAATATGAGGTCCCAATCTTCGCTAGCAAATCACTTATGCCCTGTTTGGCTCCATCATTGAGACGGATTGTTCGTCAAGTCGTGATAATATTTTTTAAGAAAAGTAGATATTAATTACGGTATGTTTGATATAACTGGAGGTTTTGTACGTAGAAGTGCTAGCTATATATACGAAGCTATATAGCTATTTGAAAAGGCGCTAATAAATCTTGTTATTAGGATCACAACGATCATAGAAAAAAACTTAAGTGGGAAGCTTTTCAACGACACCTCATTGGGGAGCCCCAATTTATCGATACGTGTCATTTTTATCTCCATGTAAGGGTAATAATACGTTTTTCTAAAGTTTCAAACTATTTTTGAGTTTTAATATTAAACAGTACCCAATAAATCATTAGATAAAGACAAAATAATACATAGTAACAAATCGCAGGCTTGGAAAGCTCCCCAACAAGATGTGGACTTAAGTTTTATCCACGATCGTAGACTTGCTTTCCAAATCATATGTGGAAATTTTAAATTAGCACATTGTTCCCTAAAAGAAGGGAAAAAGAATTTTTAGTGACTGAGAATAGATAGATTGATATGGATGAAGCTTCAAACAATTAGGCTTGGATCATCTGCTGTGACTTGACCTCTCAAAAGAACATGATACGTTCGGCCGCTTGACTCGAGCCGAATTTGGATGGATGGATTCGATTGACTTTCGGTTAGAATGGAAAGAACTTGAGGTACCTGAAATTTCGGGCCAAACAACAAGAAGATATAACTATCAAGATTTCAATTGCTACTGAAGTTACCGAAAACTACTACTAATTTTGACTGGAAATAAAAATCTAAATCTAACCTATTCTCCACTCGACTAAAAATAAAAAGAAAACTAAAGCTATCGTACTCTCGATTAGAATACAAAAATTAATCCTGCTTTAGAATAGGGCCAAAAAAATCAAGTTTCTTATCTTTCCAAATAAAAACTAGCAGATCATCCCTCTCGGCGATAACACATCTTTTATATCTATACATTATTCTTTCTAAATTTGCCATATGGCAATATTTCCTTCATTATTGGGTATGGGCTCCATCTCGAACCGGCTCAAGTTCTTTATATATTTTTCTCTTTCTTTGCTTGAACCATACCAAATTTTTCTCTTTCTTTGCTTGAACCGAACCGATCATTGTTGAGTGTGGGCTCCCACATACCGGCTCAAGTCCTCCACACGCTTTTCTCTTTCTTTGCTTGAACTACACCGAATTTTTTTTCTTCTTTTTTTACTTGAACCGAACCAGGTCACACCTCTGCATTCGGTCGAATTGCTCCTCTTCCACTTTCTTCGGCTGTTACCTTTCTTCATTGGCAACATAAATTCTACTCTTTATCGTCGCTTCTTCTATCGCTGTTTTCTCTTCCTTTGTTATCGTTTTCTATTTTTTCTCTAATTATCTACTCGTCGCATCGCATAGATTACTACGCTATTAACCAAAATATCGGATTAGCACATTTGTATTGTTTTAAACACAATTTTATTTTGATTTTATATAGTGCTTTTTAGTATTCTTTATTTGTCAAACAATTGACTTATGCTTCTCAATTGATTAAGGAAAGCACCAAATGAGCTGCAAATTGTATAAACACACGTAGCTTAGATTCCGCTGCAGTTATAAATATATTAGCACCTAAAGTGTTGCTTTTAAATTTTTTAACAATAAAAAAAATAATTTTATTTTGATGTTAAAAAAACAAACACTTTGGCAGTGTACGAGACTCCGTCGCTCACACGTCACCTTAACGAGCTGACGCCCTCCACGTGTCTCCTCGACCGAGCCGTTGCCGCCACGTGTCAACCATCTCGAGCCAACCCATTCACTATTCAATTTCAAACAAAAGAAAAAAAAAAAGGGGGGGAAATGCAACGCTTATACACGTCACGGGCATGGGCCCAAAAAGTGGAACCCGCTCCGCAAAATTAATCAGCAAAAAAAGTAAGAAAAAAGGGAAAAAAACTTTTCCATTTTTATTATATTACTCATCACCTCGATAATTTATAATTGTCTTACATGGCCTCGACTAAGCTATCCATACTCTCTCTCACTCAACACCCAAAATTTAAAAAAACATTAAAAATAATAATTCCACTCTTTTCCACGTCATCAAAGAAAGAAAAAAAAAGTAACGCGCAAGCAAACCTGCGCCTTCGCACCACCCCACTCACACTTTCTCCCCTCTCTCTCTCTCTACGCGACACACAAAAAGTATGACGTAAATTGACCCTTTTTTTAAATAATAATAATATTAATAAAAATAAAAGTAAAATAAATATCTCAAAAATCCCGCCACTCTCTCGCTCGCGTTCTCTCACCCCAAACTCGGCGACTCGTTCGAAATCGACTCAAGGGCAATTTCGTCATTTTGCAAAAAGAGTAAAAAAAAAAAAAAAAGAGAGAGGAGGAAAATTAAACGGCGACGATCTCCTGGGCGAAAACGTCCGCGTCGAACTCGGCGAACTCGGCGTCCCAGAAGTGCGGCTGCGGACGGTAGAAGTCCGTTAGATGGAACGGCGCGGGGAACGGCGTTTCGAGGGGGAGGGGGAAGGCGAAGCTGAGGCCGAAGGCGTCCGTTTCGCCGTCGAGGAAGGAGGCGAACGGCGCCGGAGCCGGCGCCGTCTCCTCCGTGTAACGGAGCACCGAGGTTGGGGAGCGGTGGGACGCGGCGTCGCCGTTGGAGGGGGCGGCGGCGGCGGCGTTAGGGTTAGGGTTAGAGGGGGAGGGGGGATCGGGGGCGGGGAAGTTGGTGACGGCGTTGGGGCCCTTGAGGCGGATCGCGGCGCTGTCGTAGACGTTGGCGGCCTCCTCCGCGGTGTCGAACGTCCCGAGCCAAACGCGCTTCCGCTGCGTCGGATCGCGGATCTCCGCCGCCCACCGCCCCCACGGCCGCCGCCGCACCCCGCGGAACCGCTTCTTCTCGCCGCCGCCGCCGCACCCCTCCTCCGCCTCCTTCTCCAGCGGCCTCGAAACCCCCCTGCGCCGCGGCCCCGGCGCGGGCGGGGCGGGGGCGACGCCGATCTCGATCTCGCGCACGTGCCTCCGCACGCGGCGCCGCCGCTGCGGCGGCGGCATCAGGCGCCGGGGCTCGTGGTCGTCCCCGGAGGAGGAGTCGGTGGCGTCGGCGTCGGCGACGTAGATCCGCACCATCCGCGGCGCCCTCCGCGATCTCCCCGCGGATCGGATCGTCTTCCTCAGCGCGACCACGTGATCGGAGAACTCCGCCTCGTCGCGCGCCATCCCCGAACAGCGGCTCGGATCCATCACTCCAAGCCGCAGTTCGATCGATCCCGAGCTACTACCCTCCGATTCATCAAAAGCCGCGCAAATCGTAGGTAATCCCCTTCGTTTCGATCCCAAAATCGCAAAAAATAAAGATCGAAATTAGGGTTTAACCAAGGGTTTTAGCTGAGAAGAAAGGGGCGAAGAGAGAGAGAGAGAGAGAACGGAGAGAAAACGGAGAGGAGAGAGAAATGGATCGCAGGAGAAAAACGAGGGAAAGGTTGAACGGAGGAGGGGTATTTAACGTAAGTTTCGGAGCCCCCCCCCCTCCCTCACTACTATCTTTTTTTGCCGTTACCATTTTACCCCGCCAGCTGTCACTGCTGACGTGGCGTAATGATAATTTACTTAACCCGCGAAATTCCCAAATTGTCACTGGCACAGAAATCTACGGACACGTGGATGGACATGGTCCGTAGATTTCAAGACGAACGATGTAGGGCATTGGAACATCCGGTGCAGCACCTGCCACTCCCAGTGCCACTGCCACTGCTGTTGCAGTGGTGTCAGAGCAATTACTTGGCATGTCCGGGGGCAATTCGGTAATTTCGTATCGCGCGAGCTAAGCTCCACGGCATAACCGTAGGGGTATTTTCGTAATTTCACATGCACTCCACCGCTCCTACATAGCGGCAGTGAAATGCCGTTGCCATCTACTTAACTTTTCTAAAATTTTAAAATACTATAAATATTTTTAAAAAATCTTAAATATTTTCAATATTTTTTTAATCGCCGAGAACTATCACTAATACTCCTCCAAATATATAAAATAATCACCAACATATACATAAGAGCACTATTAATATTTTTCGATTAAAATACAAAAATTAAGAAGGCATGATCTGACCTCTTTTGATTCTTTACATAGTATAATTAATCACTGATTTAATATAAATAATAAAGAGAAAAAAGTTAAAATAGTTATTTAAAGTAAAATACAGTAACACTTACCTAGTCAAAAGATATATTTACATATATAATATTTCAAAATTTGACTGGGTATATAAATAAATAAAAAATTCATAGTAATACGATCGCCGTAACCGGCGGGAGAATTAAAGCAGGCAGTAGTAGCTTTTTAGAACGGAGAGGGGTAGTTTCGTCATTTCGACGCTCGGGGCGTTAGTGGCGGCCACGGCGAGGCGTTAACGTGGCGGGGCCGCCACGTGGGCGGGCACGTGCGGCGGTGGCGAGGGCGTGAGCACGCTCGGAGATTATTATTGGTCGGCCTCACGCGAGTGGAGGAGCAAGAAAATTTTTTCGTGTTCACCGAGAGCGTGACAGGTGAAAAACACCCACATGGAAATTTTTTAACAGGATATGTGGAATGTTAGGTATATATATCCATGCTACTTATAAAAAAAAAAAATTTATTTTTGTTTTTTTTAATGTTGTTAACATCATATAATATGATAACTATAGCCTCCTAGGGATCGTATCATTCGTTATCAGTATAGATTTTATGATATTCAGATATTTCTGCTTTACAAATAATTTAGTATTGTATAATAAATTTAGGTCATAAAATCTCATCGACGGATAATAAATAAAATATATATTATATTTATTGACGGAATTATCTTTTACATATCACGGTGCCGACGCTTCAGTACCACCGCATGTTTTTTCGTTTTTCCGTATCTACTACACCTCACTCACTAATTCCGTACGGTTTTTTAAAAAAAAATAGATTTTTCATCACGATTTTGATCGCTAAATCTTTCTATTTTCCTCTCTCAACGCAT
Organism: Puya raimondii; assembly: GCA_016920855.1. NCBI lineage: Eukaryota > Viridiplantae > Streptophyta > Magnoliopsida > Poales > Bromeliaceae > Puya > Puya raimondii. The sequence continues at coordinate 69,534,007 of JABWPP010000049.1, forward strand.
CTCGCCTTCCCTCTCCCTCTCCCACTCTACCCGCAGTCGGAGGTATCCTATCGCATCTCTCTCTCTCTCTCTTCCCGTTGCATGCCCCACCTTTACAAGAAGAGAAGGTTTAGGGCGATCGAATAATGATGGAGAAGAAAAAGAGTCAAAATATAAATTTGTTTTGATTTAATCTTTTAATTTATTTAATTTCAATCAGTCAACGACACTTTGACTTAAAGTTTAGATTAATTACTACTTTTACTGAATTTATAGTTGCGACAATTGCATGAAGTGTGCTGACTAAATCTGTGAAGATAAACGATACATTCAAATTTTGAAGTCAAAGTGTTGTTGATTAACTCAAATCAAATAAATTGAAATGTTGGGCAGCCAAATCATAATGGTCAATAGTTTAGATAAGTTATGTATGTTTTTACCTATATTAAATTAAATTGGAGCAAATCAGATTTTATAAATTCCATCTGGTTATTTTTAGTTTTTGATTTGATTTAATTTAAAAAATCTGGGAAATAATGTGTGAATAAACTTATCTGAATTATCGACTATTTTAATTCGACTATCCAATCTTTAAAAAATTTAATTTTATATATTTCTTTTTAAGTTTGAACCATATGATGCATCTTGTGTTACAAACATGGCGCATCATTTGTTTGAGTAAAAATATAGTCACATAAATTATATGTGATAGTTTAATTAGGTCTGCTAAAATAAATCCCGCATCAAAATTTTGAAGCAAAAGAACAATTTAATGACTCAAATAAAAAAAATTAGATAGTAAAATTAAAATGAATTATAGTTCAGATAACTTTCATACATTCTTTCTCTAAAATCCATAAGCAATAGGACAAATTGATAGCAATATTTAGGACAAATTGATAGCGATATTTATGCGAATTTGAATTGAAAATTTAATGAATGATATATCTTAACAAGTTGAAACAAACTAGATTCCTTGTTTTCTTTGATTTTGGATAATTTTAGCTATTTTACTCGATTCAACCCCACAAATTAGAAATTTCATTAGTTTGTTTCAATTTATGGACATGTCACGAGAAAGCAACGGCAAATTCAAACAACCTCAAAAAAAATTTAGGACCGGCTCTAATACTATGTTGCGGTTGTTACTCACTAACTCGATTATCAAATAGTGATGCAAGAATAATTTTAAAAAGTAATAACGGCTCTTTTCTAAAATAAAAAAATTAAATAAATTATTCCGTGCGCATCGTGTCACATCCATAACATTAGTGACTAGTCTTTTGCCACATCTCATGTGTAATGTTCATCACAAATAAATCAATTCGAATTCAAAGTATGAAACAAAACAAAGAGAAGTAGATGAACACACAATTCATAGATGTACTAATGTACCAGGTGCAAATAATAGCTAAGTACCTTGCATTAATGGGACAAAGTAAGATTCCTTTCGATGGTTTAATCATGTCGCTTATGTGAAACTTAGGGTTCATGATGTGCCCAGCTCTGGATCATCCGATGGTGCTCGATCTCGTGACTTCGGTCTGCTATCAATGGATGCCGGAGGCGCAGATGCCAGAAGTCGCAAATCTGACACGACTACCATTTCAAACGCTAAAATGCATCCACGGTACATGTTTCGTTGGATCTTGTTAGGAATTCAGCATCACCAAAGATCAACCTACATCGAAACCAAACCTCGAGTTAGATTTTGAGCTGAGTTTAGGGGCATCAGGAGTTTCACAAACTTGATTTTGCACCGACTCGGTCCACGTCGAAAGCCCGATCTCTTCGTGACTGAGATCAAGATCGAACGATCTCGTAACTTTCGCATAGACCGCTGGTATCACGGACTTCCATAGGTAAGTTTTTAAAGATAAGGGGCTATTTTACATTAGGTAAATTACATGAGTTTTGGTCCTCAAACTATAAGGTTCGTGACACTTTAGTTTTCAAACTTTAATTCATTATAATTTCTGACACTTTAGATGCGTGATATTTTTGTGCAACAATTCAGAAGTAAGAGGACTAAAGTATCATATGCCTTATATTTCGATCCAAAATTTATTACTAATTGAAATTCGAGGACTTAAAGCGTCACGTACCTTATAATTCAAACTAGAACTTACAAAGTATTAAAGTTTAGGCAATAAAGTGTGTATCGTATCATTATAGGAGGTTCTGAGTTTGATTTTACTAATTAAGCTCCCAGTAGTATTCAAGTATCTATTACGAGGACCAACGTGCAATTAGGAGATAGTACAGGGACTAAACATAAAATTTAGCAAAATATAATTAAAATAAAAAGTGTACGGATGGGTTACTAAGTTCAGTGTTTTGGGACGCACGTGTCCCCCACACGCGACAAATGAAAGGGGTCATAAAGGCCATGTGAATTACTAAAAAAACCAAATTAATTACACCATTAATTTGCACCTGAACTCAGATTTATTTCAATTAATTAATATATTATACTTTAACTCTTATTTCAAGTGGATTAGTATTTGCATTTTAATTAATTTTTCTGATGAAATAATAATGTGGCATCTAATTCAGTTACTAAAAAAATGACATAACCATGTTCGCTAGTCAGTTTATTTACTATATTATTATGAAATTATTATAATTTAGTTATTTTATAATTGCAAAATATGATTTGATAACATTATTTTCAGGTGAAAAATTAATTATTCTATCTTTTTTAGAATATAATGTGATAGTTAATTTATAAAAAATTTAATCTCGCGGCCTATTTAAAATAAAAATAATAATTTAATGATTTAATTAAACATAAATTAAAGTCCGATGGTCTAAACAAGTATACTTAATTTACCCCTCTCCAATATATAAGATTTTTTTATTTATAAACCTTTTAAATATTATTGAGTTTCTTTATTATATTAATTTTTTTATTTTTAATATTAATCGATAAATATTAAATGCGGTGCATGAGTTGTGTAACGGATACGCCGGTGCAAACCCTAGAACGGCTGAACCACGTTTGACCGTTGCTGGCTTAATTAATTAATTAATTATTATTTATTTATTTATATATTTAATTTTTGTAGTTTATTTTTCTAATCTCTAGGTCAAGTTCGAAATTATATAATAAGAGGAGGGGATTATTGGAAAATGACTTAGCTCCATGCTTCGAAGCTTCTGATTTTGTCGTGTAATCAAAATTTTATATTCTATTTTTTTTTGTTTTTATTTATACTAAAATGAATGATTTAGTCCAAGCAATAATTCCTTATTATGTGAATGGATTGGACTAAGGATAGGGTTATTTTATGCAAATGTTAAGAGAATGTTTAATCGAGTTAGTTCAATCCAGCCCTAATAACCGGATTAGTTTAATTATTTTTTACTATTCTTGTATTAAACGTAGGTAAATGATTAAACATTCAAATCTAAGAGTTTAAATTAATAAAAAAATAATTATTTTATATGATATCAGAGTCGAAACTCTCTACATAAAAATCCTATCATATGAATCAGGAAATACTCAGATTAACATCCTCCTTTCATGCCATGTTGAATAACTAATCTTCCCCGGAAAATCTAAGGAACATTTTTAGTGAGCACAAAATATTTAGATATTACTACTACTTTGATTTTGTGTTAAGACTCAGTTTCGCGTACTTACACTTCGCCTCTCGTCCTATCGAAATCGAAAGATTGATCTTCATACAATTGTGATTAGGAGTTCGAATGATCTTACGATTTTGAAGCCACGAGTTCATCGTCCTAGCTACGAAAAAACAAACAGGCCTTTCAAGTCAATGTCTTTGAGACTTGGATTTGACTATGAACATAGAATGTACATGCATGTAGTCAAGAATCTATATCCAAAATCCTAAATATATATATGCCTTTTATTGGACCAAACATTATGAATAATTAAAATTGATATTTCCAAAGTACCATAATGTTGTTAGGTTGTATGGACCACTTGTATGTGAGCTTTCCAAATCTTAGGAATAATTAAATACAAACATCTAGGACCAAAGATTCATTGTAATCCATTGTTGGTTAAGGGCCTTTTTCGTCGAGATTTTGCATACGGATGTTGGAACTACACAGCACTGCATGCTAAAACTTAATTTAAACGGTCAGAAAACGATGTTTTCAACTTATATATTCATCAGTTCTCCTCACGTCTAGAGCTCGATAGGGAAAAACTAAATCTCTGTTGCCATGTGAAAAAAATGTGAAACAATCATTGCTCTTTAAAAACTTAAGCAGTCAGAGAATGATGCTTTTAATTTATTTATTCAACAATGAAAAACACGTTTAATTAGATGTAACCTCATCTTTTTAAAGTTTTTTTTTTCTTTTTGTTTGATTTGAAAGAAAGTGAGAAAACAATTGAAGTGTACTGAAACTGCAAGGACTCAGTCAGTCATTCATTCTTCCAAAACTCTCTTTACTTGATTTTACATCATACAAGGTGGTGTGTGTGGATACAAAACCACTTCAAAAGTTCATGTGATAGTTAGTGAATAGGACTGAGGAAGTTTCATTAATTGTGCATAGAGATTTGGGCACTGTCACACCATATTCTTCAAAAAAATAGTATTATTGGTTATATGCAACATCAATTATTACATTTTTTAATATAAAGTTATTTGAAAAGTAAAAGGGTCAAATTGTTGCTTGAATAATCATCAACTGTTGAAAGGTATTGGCTTGATCTTTGACTAAGTAAAAGATTAATGATTAACGCTTCGAGTACCACAGAAAATCTCCCAAATTGCTGTTGATGAGTCTGCGATTTTAATTGGACGACTAAATTAGACAAAAGTTTAAAACTTCAGTTACTAAAACAGGTGATGATATTAACAAATTCATGCTAATTACTTTGCATAGAACGCATGTAATGAATATGATAAATTATAGTCGTGATACATAGCATCTAGATCCACTGTATGTACATGCGAACCCACTAATATTTGTGAAATAATGAGATTGTAGGAGTCTAGTAGAAGTTATCAGATAACGATATTAATATTTTATATTTAATAATATTACAGCCATTAATATTACCATCGTAAATAAAAATACAGAATGCTAACTTATCAATAATATTTTATGAGAATCTTATGAAATAATTCTGATAAAACTTGTCAAGTTAAAAATAGTAAGGACCAATAATTGAAGCCCCCTAAAACACAAACCCCTCTAGTCATGGTTAAAAGGACAGGGTTTCTTAATTAATCCTAAGATGTGGAAAAATGGAGTAGAAGTCAACTTTAGTACTATTGTGGAACAACCATGTGCTCCTTGTCCCTTTTTCTTCTTTGGATTTCCCCCCCTTTTTTTTTTCTTTTTTTTTCATTCAATTATTGGTTGTACTAATAAGTCCTTAGGCTATTAACTACTTTCTTTGCTTTTGTTTTACATTTACATAAACTTAGTTTTCTTTTTCCCTTTTAAGGTACAATTGTGTAAAACTAATCTCAATCGTTATACAGAAACCGTAACGAAAATTGAAAAAGGGGCATTATCTTATTTACCTCCGACTACTATTCAAAATTTTCCAATTTGTCCGTAAATTATCAAAATATTCTTCTGAACCAAAATTCTATATAAAAATCTGAGATATTTCAAGGTATTTGTGAAATTCACAGGAGGCATTTTGGTCAATTAGGGATATTTTAGATATTTTTGAAGTTTTCAAGGGTATTTTGGAAATTATCCCATTGAAAAACCCACGTGCAAACTCTCAAGTAGGTGAATGTAGGAGGAGTGGGCTTATATGACTCAGGTTTGGGAAATGCTGTGTCTCCCATAAAAGGTATACTATAATTTATTAATAAGTTGATAAATTTATATAATTTTTCGAGTGTGAGTATAGTTGTATGAGTTTTTCCAATTTCTTTACGATATATATATATATATATATATGCTAATATGACTAGGACTATTATATTCTTATGAGTATAGAGCTTTTTGTATTCATAAGTTATTTTTAATGATGGAGTTTTCGAATCGACGATCCACGCTGTTAAATATGATCTAAAGCATTTAAAATTCTAGAAAATAAATTTCGTAATTTTTAAAAATTATAATAAAGTCCATCAAGCGGTCATAAAATGAACAGTCAAAAGTAAACGAAATCCTAAAAATGGATGATCGGATCTTTCAATTTAAGATAGAATTTTTTCTCAAAATTTCAACCAATTCTGACTCTTTTATACCGTTAAACTAGCAACTATTTCATACCGGCCGTTAAAAGTTATCAATTTTGAGATCTTTTGATCGTAAGGTAAATAATATCAAAAAGTTACGAAATTTGATTTCTAAAAGTTTTAAATGCTCTAAATCATGTTTAACGGTATGGATCGTTGATTCGAAAGTTCTATCATCGGAAATAACTTATGAGTACGAAGGCGATCGTACTCGTAAGAGTATAGTAGCCGGACTCATGCTAATATATCAACAATACATAAAAATAATATTCGAGAGATAGATAGTAGTACTCGTTGTATATACTAAGTGATGTGCTATGTGTATACACTTACATGTGGTTGGCATCTGGGGTGGAAAAAAAAGGGTAGGTGATCAATGATTAAAAAAAAAAATATGAAAACACTAGTAACAAGCTTGGATCAGAAGCAAAGCCCTATTGGTCTCCTCAAAGGCTCAAGCCACTTTGTGATGGCAATCATATATCCTTCTTAATAAATGCCCACCCATTTTAGTACTAGCTTTTCCTAAAATAGGGCACCCTTGTTGTATTTATGGTGCTCAACATCATCCACAGCTTTATTTGATTAGAGTAAATTGATTAAATGATTATCATGTTGCTTGTTTAGCCCTACTTTTGAAATCACTTGTCCATTTTGGAAAATAATAAGCATAATTTTTTTTATTGTGGTGGAAACAGGAATAATTGTTTGGGCCTCAAAAGAAAATTCCAGTTCGAGATTAGTGTCGATTACCACGTGTCACTTGGATCTTATAGCCTCAAAATAACCCATTTGGAGAGATCTATACCTCTTCCTCTCTCTCTCTCTCTCTCTCTCTCTCTCTCTCTCTCTCTCTCTCTCTCTCTCTCTCTCTCTCTCTCTCTCTCTCTATATATATATATATGTATTTATATATATGGGCATTTCTAATTCTAATAATATCAAGCGTTATTCCTATGAATCGGATATAGAACCTATAGGGGACGCTTGGTCACAATTCCGAATCCGCTATCACATGTTTGCTCTAGTTTTTATTATTTTTGATGTTGAAACGGTCTTTCTTTATCCGTGGGCAATGAGTTTCGATGTATTGGGTGTACCTGTATTTATCGAAGCTTTAATTTTCGTGCTTATCCCAATTGTGGGTTCAGTTTATGCACGGCGAAAAGGAGCATTGGAATGGTCTTAAGATACCCTCTAACTTGATGCAATAAAGGCACCAAGTGTTTATAGAATACATAAATAGATGGAGACGTTGATACCAAGCCAAACCTAACAGCTTATGACGTGTATCACATATCACCACACAAAAAAAAAAAAAAGAAGAAAAAAAAGAAAAAAAAAAGGCACACGCACACACAATGACACAAACATACATTTATGGACTAATACCCCACATATTTATTTATATTTATTTTGTAACGGGCTGATAGTTATATTTTTTACCTTTCGACGCATATTTAAGCAGGCCCAGTCCATCACAAGCCCAAATAACAGCTCAAGTAAAAAAGCTTTAATTCATAAAATAAAATTTCACTAAAACCATCATATGGTCAAATACTTTACAATAAAGAGAAACCAAAATAAATAAAGGCGATCGCGACAAGCAAAACACATATAAATATATATATATTCATGCCATGTTCTCAATACCTTATCCATACAAATCTTAACAATAGAAACTAGAGCACAAACCTGCATAGAATTGAGAAAAATAGAATTCACAGTAGAGAGACCGAGGAACTTTCCTTTCTTTTAGAACACGGTTTTCGGGTCACTTAAGGCGACAGCAGGTGGGAGGGAAGCGTGGGAGCTTCAACCCATGGCATACTTTTGCGACCAGCTACGAGCCGTGGATTCGTACTTAGCTCGGTCGGTCTTATACATGTGGGCGATCTCTGGGACGAGAGGGTCGTCGGGGTTCGGATCCGTCAACAAAGAACAGATCGAAAGCAATACCTGTTACATAGCATACATACATTACTCAGTTCTAAGCACCGTTTGAACAAAAGTAATGTATTTATACACACTACGCAAGATAGTTCAAATTGTCAATAGTACGAAATAAGAATAGAAGTCGCAGTCAAACTGCTTCGTCTAAGTTCACATGTAAGAACGGCCGAAGAAGACGAGCAATTTAGTTTACAAAATCATCTGCATGAACCAAAAGCAAATCTCCTTTTCTTCATAACACAAAATTAAAAATTCCAACTTTGTGCGAGATCTTCTTACGAAAACACAGGTTTTTTTATCAATACAAATCGCATTGTAGGGTTCATTTAACCAACAAAATGACAATCTTTTCAGTAGCAGTTCTCTATACTGCAAATGAATGAATTCCAAGTACATGAAGAGAAGTTCTATATTTGTAATCATCTGAATAATTATTAATTAACAACACGTCAGTGACGGCAAGAGTTAAGCCTGCTAGCGCATTATAAAAGATCAATTTGTTTTCAACACTTTGCACATGCTGTACCTTAGAGATGGTTAGAGCAGGGCTCCACTGCTCCTTGAGAATATCCAAGCAAATGCTACCATTACTATTGATGTTTGGATGGAAGACCTTCGTCTTGAAAGCAACCTAAAAGTGCAAATAATGATTAATGACATCAAATGATCCAAAAAATTAGACACCACAACAAGAGTTTATTGCGATTAGGTCATAAGCTGATAATACGGAAATACAGAAACATAAGTGGCAATTCTCACCCTTAGTATAAGTAGAATAAGTATTATGCTAATTTCATGGCATGATATTAAACTTCAAGCCTGGTATTTTGGACCTGATAATGCAGCTACTCTCCTCTGCTATAAATCTACGGAGGTACCTAACACAATTGCTCACTTTCCAGTTTTGAGATATAGGGCAGAATGGCTTTTCTAGATCCAACCTTTTTTCATTATATATATATATATATATATATATATATATATATATATATATAGAGAGAGAGAGAGAGAGAGAGAGAGAGAGAGAGAGTCCGGTTACTATACTCTTATGAGTACGATCGCCTTCATACTCATAAGTTATTTTCAATGATGAAGCTTTCGAATCGACGATCCATACCATTAAACATTATCTAGAGCATTTAAAACTTCTAGAAATTAAATTTCATAATTTTTTAACTTCATTTACCTTACGATCAAAAGATCTAAAAATTGACAATTTTTAACGGCCGGTATGAGATACTTGCTAGTTTAACGGTGTAAAAGAATCGAAATCGGTTGAATTTTTGATAGAAAATTCTATTGACTATCTAGATAAAGATCAATAACTCTGATCTTAAATTGAAGTATTCGATCATTCATTTTTAGGACGTCGTTCGATTTTGACCGTTCATTTTATACCCGCTTGATGAACTTTATTATGATTTCAAAAAATTACGAAATTCATTTTCTAGAAGTTTCAAGATCATATTTAACGGTGTGGATCATCGATTCGGAAGCTCCATCATCGAAAACAACTTATAAGTACGAAGGGCTCTATACTCATAAGAATATAGTAGCCTTACTATAAACATATATATATATATATATATATATATATATATATATATATATATATATATATATATATATATATATATATATATATATATATATATAAAGACTAACTGAAGCTTGTGTCGATCATTAAAGAAGATGGTTTAGAATCCACAAAGGATGCATATATGAAGCACTAGATGAAATAGAATCATAGAAACAACTGCCTTTACACAACGAAAGTGCCATAAATAAGAAACTATATTAGCTAATTATTATTGCAGGAACTTCATGACATATGACGTGAAAATCTCTGCTACGATACCATGAAAAAAATAGATGACTTGATCACTTTCATATTAATCATAGTACACCTTCAACTTCGCCATCCACTAAACTTGATTGCAAGATTATCACAGGCCACAAACAATTAAACAACTAAAAAGAAGTGTATTATATATTCAAAGAACAAGGAAATTCCTCAGTCCAAAATTTGCACGATTTTAACATGTCAATCAATAGAAATAAATTCCACACAATTTAGACCGGAAAATACAGTAGTTTATAAGCAACATAAACTGCTTAATTCCATCGATTGTTGTACTGTCAAAAAACTAAAAAGCCCTACAAGTGCATATGTAATTGGAAGTTTTAACTTGAACAGAATTTGCTTGTTAGATGGATAAGCACAAGAGAATGAACAAAACCATCGAGGTCATTAAATGGATAAGCAAAGAGAGAATTGAACCATGTGGCATGTGTACCGATGATGTGTGGAGGAATCACAATACCTTTGGGGGCTTGAAAGGATAATCTGGAGGAAAATGAATATTTACTAAAAATACACCTCCAGCATATGGACTATCAGGGGGTCCCATAATTGTTGCTTGCCAATGGAACATGTCTTCAGCTGCAGGACCTGTAAAATAAAAGTATTATAAAAATCAACTTCAAATATTACTTTGCAACTCATCTCTAAACTATACAACAATAATGATAGAGTAGTCAGGACACAAGTGTGAAGTATCTGAGAATGATAACAGCTCCGAAACAAAAAAGCCAAACAAACCTGCACTGCAGGAGGTAGGAGGATCCTTCTGCAGATCCTTCAGTTCCTTCAAGATGCGTTTTGATGCCATGACGAGCTCTGCAAACAAAATTACAAGAGAACTCTTGAGCTATTAAACAACGGAGAACACCGATAATAACGGTGATGATGCACTTGAAAAGAAGGAATGACAAATCAATCAATAATGGAAAGCACCCGAAAAACAGGTGCTTGAATGCTAGAATGCTAATGGGGACAAGGATCTTTAAAATGCACTAGAACCTGAGATAACCCAAAATGACGGAAAAAAAGGACTACAAACGGCGAGATGAACAACAAAATCGAGCATTTTTGGTCATTCTAAAGGTGATTCCACTATACTAGAAAAATTGAAACAACTAGTTTCTTAACCTTTTCAATCACATACATGTGGAAAACTCATTTCAAACTCAAGGTCCCATAAGAAAGCTCTTATATCGCCTTTGCTTATCATCGAATATCCTCTACATGGCACTCAAACAGTCCCTTAGTAGTAGCCGCATATATTCCCTTCTAGTCACCCCTCTTCTCCATGTTCTCCTCTACCTGTTCTTCCAAACCAAATGCTTTAAACTTCTACAACTAGAAAACAACTTTTCTAGACAATTTCCCCACATTATCTGCATCTACCAATCCCAGCGAGCTTAAAAAAACTAAAATGCGCAAAGGGATTAGTAAATAAACCAATTTTCAGCTGCAAAAAACAAGTTTTTACTCAAAAAATACTCTTAACACGAACAAACCCTAGATTACCAACACGAATACACAGACAAACCCAATACCCGATCAAAATCAAACGATTCAGCGTCTAAACACTCAAACCAACCACTATCGGCCTCAAACAGATGGACAATCGGCACCCAATCCTCCACAGATCGACGTAAACAAGGAGCCCCTAATTACTCATCATGAAATTAGATCGAAGGGGACAAAAGGGAACAACAACACCTAAAATTAGAGAAAAAATTTCAGGTAGAGAGAGGAAAAAGGGATCGAATTAGGGTTCCGAACCTGCGAATCGCCGACGCTGTGGAGAGAGGGGGAGGGGAAGAGGACGAGGACGACGACGCCGCGACGCTCCGTAACGCGTTTGCACGAGAAAAAAAAAAGGTGGTTTTTTTTTATTTACTTTTCATATATACGTGAACAGGGAAATATGAAAGGACATCAATACCCCTGGATGCGAATTTGACGAAGAGTCCAAGACATAGGGGTAAATTACATCAGTAGTCCCATAACTTTAACTGAAATAGAACTTTTTAAGGTAAAATTGTATAAAACTTAATTTGATAATGAGCAAATTAATAATTCTTTAATCTTAAAAATTGAATATATTATTTATCTTTATGGATTTAATTAATATTTTTATATAATTTACGTAACTAATTAGCTTAAACTTTGTACCAGAAGAGCCATCTAATCACTTAATCAAACAAATAAAAAGATTCGATAAAATTAAAATTTTGAAAGATTAGATAGTCAAATCAAAATGGTTTATAACACAGGTAAGTTTTATACATTTTTATAAATTTTTAAATCCAAAGATTTGAATTTTTCATAATATTTTATTTTGGTTTCAAAAATTTTAATAAGATTTTATTTTAGGTTATCTTGAATTACGGACTGTTGTTTATATTTAGTTTATTTCAATTCTCATCCACCTATTTAACGGTCTAATTTCTAGATAGAGAAATAATTATAATATAACTTAAAAATATAAACATGATACATAAATGTCATGTACAAAATGTAAGTAATGACGTTCCTTTAATAACATATATATATATATAATAATTAAAATAATTAAAAAGTAGAATTTTATTAGTAAACTTAAAATTTAAGGACCAAAATGAAATTCGAATGAATGTTTGGTGGCTAATAGTGCAATTTATCTTCAGAAATATTGAAACGTAAATACTACTCTATGAGGGCAAATATGTAATTGAGGGTTTCCGACATTATCATAAAGAAAGAGATTATTATTACGTTGATTGGTTGAGGGGTTCTAGAAATTCGAACCATTTAATTTAATTAATTAATCGAATTTGCTCTCTCTTTCTTGCTTTATAGGCATTGGTCCAAATTTTCGGTTCACGCAACCAGTCCCTGGACCTGGTCCACTGGACCGATGCTCTCTAACATTATTCTTTTTTTTTCTTTTTTTTTACAGTTTTTTGCTTTGTGTATCTACGGTTTAGTCGGATATAATTATAAATACAGTGCATTTGAAAATACATATAGTTTTATTTGATTTTGTATTTATTCGTTTGTAGCTTGAAGATATTCTTATTTTTATTTAAAATGAGTAATTTGATTCTCCGTCAACTATTGCATTTGGAACTATAGTCAAATTATGTGTAGTTCTAATTATAATAGTTTGGCATCCTCGTATAGCTTCGATTGTAATAGTTGGACGAAAATGTGTCGATTCGAACATTATTTAGATTTACATACAGTTAAAATTGTAATATAGAAACAGTAATGATATAATTAGTGCTATTAGTTTTTTCATATATCTTTTGCTGAATAATTAGTGCAGTGTAAGATCAAAGATGACTCGAGGGTTATTGATAGAAAATTTAGAAAAAAAAAATATCAGCAAGAAAAGAAAGAGATCTTAGAAACTGCTTTTATCAAATCCATAGGAGGAAACTCCTCCCTTATTCAATTTAGTTTTCATGTTCTCATTTGCACAATCCAAATAAGGAAGCTCCTCACACGATACAATCCAAGAACTTCTAAGGGACTGTTTGGTTCCTCAAAAAGTTATGAAAAAATTTTTTGAAAATTTTTCTTTTCATGAAAAACTCATTTTTAAGTTTTTGACATGCTTGGTTTTTCAAAATATTTTAGAAAAAAAAATTAATTTTTTCATAAAATTTGGAAAAAAAATTCTAAAAAAATAATTTTTTTCTTGAAACCAAATAGTCAGAAATCTAGAAAAAATAAAACTTTTTTTCATCCTTTCTGAGAAACCAAATAGCCACTAAAAGACATGTTGAACAGCTTTTAATTGATATGCCTAAGGGCTTATTTGTTTCACCCAATGTATAAGTTCAGATTGAAATAGATTTTCGAATGAATTAGAGTTCATTCCAAAAATATTTTTCTTCCATTATTTGTTTGTACAGCTGTGGAAATGAAGTTCCTTCCATCGAATAGCGTAAAAATTTAAGGTGTGAGAGATGGATTAATACTATTTTTTTTATTTTTTTTGTAATTAACTTCGTTTTGAAAATTTTAAATTTTCGACTGAAAGTAAAGTTACATCAACCAAACAACGAAAATAAGAATTTACAGTCAAAAATAATTTTATTTTTCTTCACTTTCGATAAAACAAACACACTCAAAATGAATGATGAAGTTTAGGGAATCTAAGTATCGTGTCACATACATTGCAATTCACACGTACTTGATTGACGTTTCGACGATGACTCGCTAACCAACTAAAGCTACAAATTAAAATCTATGGGCTCCAAATTTAGTCCCTATTCATTTTGAATATTATTCAGGTATTTATAATAAGACTTATAAATGCTTAGATGGTAATTTATTTTTATTCACTATCATTTTGTATTGTGTCATTTTCAAGTTAAAATGGTTTAGTGATTTAACGGTATGTTTGATCATGTTTGGATTGTGTTAGCACCGATACTGCACTTTCGACTGCTTGTAGTTTTATTTGTTAATAATCCAGTTATAATTTGAATTTGGATTTAATTTTATTTGCACTAACAGTTTAGGATGTCATTTGAATGCACAAAATATGCTTTATAATTATCACAACATTTGAAGTATACCCTATGATCACCTCTAATGAAATAGAAATTAATTAGAATAAAATTTTGTTAATTTTCTCTTGAACAAAATTAGAAATCACTTCTTTTTGTAACCATCTAAATTTTCATCAATGTATCTTAATTTCTTAGTCCACAATTCTACGGACCACCTTAATTAGAAAGATGAGATGACCTAATGAAAATGATGGAACATTGGAAGGAAAAATGAGTTGAGCTGTTTATGCATATTATTATTATTATTATTATTAAGGAGAAACAATTAGTTGACCTGTTTATCGCACTCCCTCATTATTAAGTCATAAGTAGGTTCGAACACATTGACTAGTAAACTTAATTAAAAAGATTCGGAAGAAAAATGTATGGAGACCACTCAATTGTAAAACTATTTTGAAGTGACCTCCTAAATTTTTTTTTTTTTTTTATCCACACCTTCTCAAGTTTTGTTTATTTTGGTTTCATTGATTCTGTCATTTAAATTAAGGATTTCATTAACAGTTCATGTCCTCTTCGACCAACAAATTTGGGGGTTCTTAGCATTAACCAGGGGAGAAAAAAAAAAAAAGGTAAAAATGTATAGAACTTATATGAATTATAGGCCATTTTGTATCGACTACCCGACCTTATAAAATTTTAATTTTACTGCTCAACCTTTCAGTTTGTTTGATTTGAGTCGGTCAATGACATTTTGATTTCAAAATTTTAACTAATTTCTTACTTTAATAAATTTATAGCGGCGCGAATTGCATAAAATATACTAACTAAATTTATAAAGATAAATGATGCAATCAAATTTTAAATTCAAAGTATGTTTGACTGATTCAAATCAAATAAATTGAAAGGTTGAATAGTAAAATTAAAATTTTGAAAGGTTAGATAGTTGATTCAAAATGCTTCATAGTTCTAAGTTTTGTTCGTTTTTATCACAGGAATAAACAAAAAAAAAAAAAAAAGAACTGGTAAATTCAGCAGAACTTAGAACAGTTTGAGTGAGGAACACCTCATTCTCCTTCATTATTCACCATCTTATTAACTCGTCATCCAATACAGTATTAAGATTCAATAGAACACTTCTAAACTAGAAGAGGTCATTAGAATTCAGACACGAAGTAATTCACACGGCTCAGCAAACTGCCTCAACGAGATCTCGTTGCCCCAACAAAGTCGTGCTCGACGACGGGATAACCAAGAGTCAAATTGGAAAAAGAAAATGTTGAGTAAGTGTTCATAAAATCTAATCTCAGACAAAAGCTATATAGCCGAGTCACACCATACATTACTCCAACATCCAAAAGCTACATACAATAAGGCGAGTCTAGTAAATCAATTAATCTCCATGAAACTAAATGCCTCTACAGTTATGAGTACACTTCTCAGAATAAAATCTTTCCCATCTTTAAATTCTCAAGTTTCAGTACAACACGGCATAAATTCAGGAACATAATCATATTCTGGATAACTACGCAAGGAGTCGAGATATTTCGAATTCAAACGTATTGCAAACATCCGAGCCCAGCTTCATCAAAAGAGAAAACAACCCAACACAGGATAAGAACAACATTGGAAACCACAAAAGCCGAAACCAACAAATAGAAACGAATTGGGAATCAAACAGCACAAATTTTACATCACAGGGAACGGGTGTCATAGAGGGTCGAATGGTTCTGGAAGCGGCTCGAAGCGGTGATCAAACATGGGGCTCAGGTCAGCCTTGTCCTCTGTACTGTGCAACCAATTCGTGTTCTTCAAGTCCTCTCTCAGCAAAATTGCATCGTAACGGGAGCTACCATAGTCGGTTAAAGTCTCACGAGCTAAGAAACTTTCTATCTCGGGAGAATTGTTGGCCGTGCTTTCTCCGTTAATCGATCCGTTGCAGTCCATCGAAATAGTCCCATTAGTACTTCTATTATCCAGGACTTCTTCGTCATTCATGAGAGAAACCACCGGATCGGACATTCGAGCAGGTCGGCCTTTCGAAGCAGAGGAGCGGACGCTGTGGGGGAAAAGGGATGCACCCCGAATACCACCGAGGTTTTGCCGGATGTCCTGTTATTACAAAGAAAAGAAAATTCAGGAATTTGATTCTAGTGGTGTTATGAAGTTTTATAATTTAAGCAAATTATATTCCTGGACTTTGATTGGATATTAAGTGTTATATGGCGTAAGTACTGTACCATATGCCTGAGAGCCATGTCAAGCGACTTCTTTGAGATCGTCCTTCCAAATCCGCTGCTCTCTGAAGCACTAGCTGGTTTGATAGGTCTCCGAGCTTCAGCTTCTGAGACAACTGGCTTTTGAATTTCAGGTTTTGTCTGATTGCTGCTGCTTATTAAAGGAGCCTTTGATGGATTCTCTGTAAACTTGCTCCGACTAACAACAGGCAAGGAGATCCTCTTATTCAAACTCAAAGGAGCCGCAGGCTCGGAATTAGTGTTTGCTCGGACCGTCAATGCCATCCCAGGTCGCACTCTACCTGCTGAAGATGGCCTTTCGGGGAGCTTAGTTCTTAGGTTCGGTGGGGTATCATTTGGAAAATCTGGGATATCGAGCGGCCGAACTGGAGCTCTGGGCCGTGGACTCGGTGAACTGGCACGCGAAGAAGGCGCAGAATTTCGACCGCTCGTCGTCGGGGCCCGCCCGCTAGATGTCAAGCTGCCAGTGACTGGAACACGCCCCACAGAAGGCGAGCGGCCTGTACCGATTGGCTGGCGAGTGGGGGTTGATGACCGGGAACTGGCACGAGCCACTGAGGAGCTAGTGTTTGTGCTAGAACCAGAGGTAATTTGGGAGCGAGAGGTAGGAGTTGATGGCCGAGAGTTTTGGACCGAATTGGTATTACTCAAAGTAGGGGTAACTTTAGTCCGCGAGGTAGGAGTTGAGGGGCGAGAATTTTGGGTAGAATTAGTACTATTTGAAACAGGAGTAATTCGAGGGCGGGAGGTAGGAGTGGAGGGCCGAGAATTTTGGGCGGATGCAGGTTTCGTTAGTTGGGAAGTAGATGGTGGTCGGGCTTTGATGGGAGTGGATGAGCGGGCTTTGATGGGAGTGGATGAGCGGGCTGGAACTGGGCGTGCGGCTGGAGCAGATGGCTTTGGAGTAGTGAGGTTTGGAGGTGTTCTCCGACTGGGGGTTAAGGGTCTTGAGGTGATGGAGGATGTGCTCATGTTGAGGATTGACGTTCTGTTATTGTTGCTAGAAGCAAAGGTGGCTGAGATGGATGAGATGGAGGGGCGGGAAACGGAAGTGCTTCGGATCGGTCTTGAGGAACTCACAGGTTCTGGTTGAGAAGCTGAAAGCTGCAATAGAAACATAAAGCAAGAGGCATTTATAATGTTAATGATTTAAGAAAATTACAAGAAAGATCTTTGTTTTATGTGGGTGGCATGAATGGAATAGCAGTATATGTTACTGTATTTAATTTGGACTAGATCCCATATTTTGCTAATAAGACTTATGTCTTGGTTATGCATGAATCTAACCCAAATCCTATCCCTTGAGAATCATGATTATTAGAGTGATCACATACATTTTGATTTGCATTACCGTTCTTTTAAGAGATCAGATGCTCTCCACATCAAGAGAGATAAATTTATACTACGTGATCAGTCTACATGATCTGACGCACAGAATAGTGCAAAAGCAAAAACCTAATGAAGAGGAAATTGAACACAAAGTATGAAAAGGATATTGGTGCAGAGTTAAAAAAAAAAATTCCTCTTTGATAGCATTATCTGCCTATACCGCTGATAAATGGACTGCCTGCAAATACACGTAGCGGCAAGCTTCTGTGGCAGCAAAAAACATAGGGAGGTTTAAACTATACATACTCTTGAAGCTCTTGTGGTTGACGATGACCTTGTGGCAGAGCGCTTAGGAACAGCAGAAGACGGCGGCTTCTCACTAGAATCCAGAAAAGGATCTCGTGGTGTTCCCGGGGGTGTGAGAAGCCTAAAGACATCGAACTTATATCAACAGGTTATAAACATTCAACTACAAAATTATGTTCAGGAGAAATCAAATTTGCAGATGTAAAAGGACAGTGTGAAGCGCCAAGCCAATGAAACTTTAAAATGCAATTAACTAAAAATCCTAGACAAAACGATAAAGATAACATTCGTTATAGCCATACCCAGTAAAAGATCCGTTATGAAGATAACAATCAGGACCACTTTCAGAATATTTCCTGCCTAAGGATGCTGTGAAGATAAAAATCAGGACCACTTCTGAATATTTCCTGACTAATTTGAAACTATGTAGCTATTATGGTCACTTCAGTTATATAATGTAACTGTAAAAGTAAATAATAATCCTCACAGAACATAAAAGACATACGCTGTGCTGATAAGAGCCTGCACACAAGGCCAAAATGCTTAAAGCCCTAATTACCATAACCAATGTGCTAGTTCTTATACACCAAATCATTCTCCCTACATTATCCAATTTGGGACTATTGGGATGTAACAGTAAGAACTTCCCCAACTTAGTACAAATTGTTTCGAATATCCAACCAGATAATTAGTGATTCAAACATTCCACACCGAAGCACATTTGACACCAAAACATATCTAATATACAGTTTCTGCATGTTACTACATCGTTGATTCAACTAAACAAATCTTGGTACTTAAACCCCAAGCTATCCTTAGCACTACATTATCAAGTTTGGGACTATTGGGCAGTGACAGTAAGAACTTCCCCATCTGTGATTCCAGCATTGCACAACTAAGCACATGTAACAACAAAATAAATCTACTGCATTTTCCACAAATTACTATATTGGTAAAGATCTCATGCATCCACTGCAATAAACAGCTTCACCAATCCCAGATTCCACTTTAAATCAAGCAAACTCACGCTAGATCGAGATCAAACAATGCTACAGCACAAGATTCAGAGCGAAGCAACTCACCAATCATAATCGTGCTTCCCCAAATCAGCATCGAGCAGATCATCCATCCCGCTCCTCCAAACCCTAGCCCGATCCAGCTAAAGCGAAGCACTCCACGATCAAATTTGGCCCTAAAAAACCGATTAAAGCAGAGATTTAGCGCGAAAAAAAGGAACAAATCGATCGAATTGGATCTTCGAGGGAATCTGAAGGCGCATTCACCATCTAGGGCAAGGGATTCGGCGTTCGATCGGATTCCGAGGACGCAGCCGCTCTTCACGCGGTCGGATCCGGGAGATCTCCGCAGGGCTCTCTCTTTCTCTCTCTACGGCTTTTCTCTTCGCTTCCGATAAAAAGAGAGGAGAGAGAGAGAGAGAGAGAGGAGTAGAGAGAGAGTATAATTTACAAGAGGTGTCTTTTGAGCGAGGGAAAGCTCCTGTGAAACCACTGTTGTAGATAACGCTACGACGTGGACACGTGGCTGATTCTAACTGGGTTTCGTAGTTAAAACAGGTTTTCAAGTAAAAGTAATAAATAATAAAAAGTAAAAACTCAAAAATTCATGTAATGTTGGGCTGTAGCATGGCAACATACTACCACGTAATTCAAAATATTATATTTTTGTCCTTTTGTGTTTTTTAATTTTTATTTAAATTTTCTATAAGAATCTCAACCATGTAATGATAAAATACTATATTTTATTATTATTTAGCTCATAAAATAAAATTCTTTTAAATTTTAACAAAAGGATTTCTTAGTTTATGTTTACATGTCGGAATAAGTTATCCAATAATATTCTATTAGATATAAGGGTTTCTATTATTATTATTATTATAGAAAGCTAGGAACTTTGTCAAATGTCTAAAACAAAAAAATAACATATTCAGTATCCAAGTCATTTTTTCGAAATAAGGTAAATCGATTTTTTTGTGAGATATGCTATATAGCCAAATCATATATCTAAGGCCTTTTAAATGCAAAAATTAAATATCTAATTTTAATTATATCAAAAAATTCTAATACCGAATAAGTTATTATCAACTAACTTATTCCAACATCTGAATAAGATCAAGTGACATTTACATGTATGCGCATATGCCAATTACAGGCCTCATATATGTTGACATATCTATAATGTATAAAAATAATATTTTGAAAAGCTTCTATTAAATATGTTTTGTACATTGATATATTTTACTATCTTGTCCGATGACAAACTTTATGAACAATCCAAAATCAACACCCCCTTTTGGCAACATTTTTTTTAATTAAATTTCAATATGATATAGTACAGGAGAGAATGGTGGATTATTTACAATCTTTACGTCTAAGAAATTTATTTAGTAAAAATAAAATAAAAACTTGAAAAGCATTCTTCTTTTCTGGCTTCAATTTTTTTTTAAAAAAAAGATTAAATTGCATGTTTGGTCCTCAAACTATGAGGTGGTTGACACTTTAGTCTTCGAACTTTAATTTATTATAATTTTTGACTTGTATATTTAGAATTATTACAATCAAATTCTATAAACTAATTTAGTTAATTAAATATTGATGTATCATTAATATAAAAATAATATAGCAGTATTGTAATTGATAATGCGCTAATATTAAAATGCTACATCACTTCTATATCAGCGGTGCATGAATATTTAATCAATTAAATTAGGATGTGAAATTTAATAACAATAATTTTAAGGGATAACTTCAAATACCCCCCTGTGGTTTTGTGCTTTCTCACTTTAGTGCCCTGTGGTTTAAAACGTATCACTTTAGTATCCTGTGGTTTGGTTATTCTCTCTTTTTGTTATCTTTTGTTAATTTTTTTGTTAAATTATACAGAAAAAACTTCAAATATTTCACCTACGGTTTATCGAATATTCACTTTACTATCCTGTAGTTTTAACTTTCTCATTAATTTAACGAAAAAATTAACGAAAAAATTAACGAAAAAATAACAAAAAGAGAATAACCAAACCACATGGTACTAAAGTGATACGTTTTAAACCACATGGCACTAAAGTGAGAAAACACGAAACCACATGGGTGGTATTTGAAGTTATCCCTAATTTTAAAAGTTCGAGTTAAAAATTATACCAAATTAAAGTTTAATGTGTCACCTACCTAAAATAGATTTAAGAGGTGGGTTGTATAAATCTTATACAGCTGGGGTTGCAGAGAATTTTAACGCGAGAGAAACGGCGGAGACGGAAGCGTGTACTTGCGACGGTAACTACGGGGGTTGGCGGCTATACTTCTTGTACGGTCAAGTTATTTAACTGTACTAAGTATTTACCGAGTTTCAAGGGATAAATAAACCGAGGGAAAAATATTTTACATTATATTATAATAAAATAGATATATTCGTACATATTTTCTCTGCTAAAAATATAGAATAAATAGTTTATAAAATTTCTGTAGCAAAACTAATAAAAGTAACAAAAAAAAAAATTTATATAATTCTATATTGTTCGGCTACTATACTATCGATAGTATGAAGCGCTTGGTACTATCGAGTTTTCTACCGTTAGATCTACCCCTTTGATCATTTCCACCCGTTAGATCATACTATTCAACTAACCACCCACTCAACCCTAGGAGACCACTATCATCCTAATCGGGGACCACTATCATCCTAACCGCACATCCCTTCATCCAAAGGCCGAAAACTCGATAGCACCAAGCGCTTGGTACTATCGATAGTATAGTAGCATAATTCTATACATATATATACTATTAGGAGTACAGCAACCCTTATGCTCCTAAATTTTTAACCACCCATCAAGTTTGATGAGTGGTTTAGATAAGAGAGAGAAGAGAATTGAGGAGAAATTGGGTGTCTCAATTTCTCCTCTCCTTAAATTTCTCTCTAATGTCTCTTCTCTCTCTCATCCTAACCACTCATCGAACTTGATGGGTGGTTAGAAACTTAGGAGCACAAGGGCTGCTGTGCTCCTAATAGCACAGTAGCCATACTATATATATAGAGTCCGGCTATGGTGCTTGTGAAAGTACCAAGCACTTGGTGCTTGTAAGTTTTCTGCCGTTAGATTCACCCCTTTGATCAATTCCACCCATTAGATTATACTATTCAACCAACCACCCACTCAACCCTAGGGGGCCCACATCATCCTAACCGTCCATCTCTTAATCCAAGGGTTAAAAACCTACAAGCACCAATTGCTTGGTGCTTTTAAAAGCATAGGAGCTCAATTCATATATATATATATAGTATATATATATATATATATATATATATATATATATATATATATATATATATATATATATATATATATATATATAGGCTTGTGTATGTTTAGAAGTACGGTGGCCTTAGTGTTATCAAATCGTTTTCAATGCTGGGACTTCTGAATTGACGAACGGCTCCGTTAGACTTGATTTTGAATATCTGAAGTACCTAAAAAATAAATTTCGTGATTTTTTTATATTATTTATTTAGTAATTGAAGGGGTGCAAAATTAACAATTATAATAATTGTGATGAACCGTTTGCAAGTTTAACTATATAGAAATATTCAAATCATGTAAAATTTTGATAGCAAATTTTTTATATTATATAAGACAAGATAAATATTTTTATTTTAAAATTTGTGTCATATTATTATTTTTTGTGAAATTTTTATTTTTAACCGTTAATTTTGAACCATTTCGGTCCCTAGGTACACAATATCGAAAAATCGAAAAATTTATTTTTTCAATACTTTTATACTTTAGATAAAGTATAACGGAGCTGATCGTCAATTTGAAAGTCCCAATATAAAAAATAACTTGAAACCACGTAGGTCACCGTGCTTCTAAAAAAACGCAACCCTATAACACACACACACACTCTCTCTCTATACATATTACATATCCAAACTGGCACATACAAGCCCCGATTTGGGAGGAAGTCTATTATGTAACACTTACACCACATCATCTATTCCGAATCAATCATATATTTTTTTCAGCAAAAAGTATAATAAAAATATTTTCTAAAAATTATAATAAGACGGGTGTATTTTAGAAAAAAAATTTAGTAGGAAACATTACATAATATAACTGTTCTTTTTAGATTTTTTTTTTCCCGATTTGGTGGGACAGTAAAATTTCACGGTACGGTTATCATTTATCCTGCTGAACGAATTAAGAGGTGGGTGCCAGGAAAAATTATGCGACCTTCCCTATTCGTACGAGACACGTTATATGCGGGCCCACTCACGTGTCGACTTACAAAACATCGGGCTCATCGGTGTCATTGTTCAAATCTGTATATGGTATGGAGAGGATATGGCATGCCTGATGCGGCTGTCCGTATTTAGGGATTATACGGACACCTTGTAATAAGTTTCAAAAGTTCTAATGGATCAAAGTGCCCAGATTTGGTTTTTTTTTTTTTTTTTTTTTTTTTTTTTTTTTTTTTTTTTTTTTTTTTTTTTTTTTTTTTTTTTTCCATAGAGCTCTCGAGGTTGAGCGCGTAACTTCGAAAAATTATAGATCTCACTCACAAATTATAAATATTCTGAGATCGGCTTTTCAAATTTGATAGAATCGGGGGTGAAGTCGTGTTGGCGAATTTGCTAGTTTCTTGCTATTTGATTTTTCACTTCCAAACAGCTAAATGGTCATTATGAAAGGCAAAGGGCTTGATGGTTGGTACTCGAGGTTCCGAGTTCGAATCCTAGTTGATTCACATTTTCAGCCAAGTTTATTTCTATACGAAATAAACGTAGCGGGTAGCGTGCTATCTTTCTCTCAAAAAAAGAAATAGCCCTCAAATTTTTCTTTTTTTTGTTAGTAAGATTCTTTTAATTTTTAGAAAAAACTTTAAATACCACCCATGTAGTTTCGTACTTTTTCATTTTAGTACCCTATGGTTTAAAGTGTATCACTTTAGTATCTTGTGGTTTCGTTTTTTTCTTTTCGTTGTTCCTTTTGTTAATTTTTTCGTTAAATCAGTGAAAAAGTTAAAACCACAGAGTACTAAAATAAATATTCGATAAACCAGAGGTGGGTTATCTGAAGTTTTTTCTATATGATTTAATGAAAAAATTAATGAAAGGAATAAGAAAAAGAGAAAAACGAAACCACAGGATACTAAAGTGATACACTTTAAACCACGGGGTACTAAAGTGAGAAAGTGCGAAACCACAGGGGTGGTATTTGAAGTTTTTCCTAATTTTTAATATTTTTACAATCAAATAATTTTAGCTGAATGAATAGAATTGTTTTTTCTAATTATTGATTTCTTTTTCAAATTCAAGTATTGTATAGGGAATAAAATTAAATTAATTAACTGCTAATAACTGAATAAAGCGTGAACTTAATAAAATTTTAACTTAGTTAACTAAAAAACTCATTGAAAAGGTGTCAATTAAAATTTAAAAAAAACTAAAGTTCATAAGTCTGTTTCGGAATGGCCCACTTCTGAGAGGGTCTCCATTTTTTTTTTTGTTGAGAGAAAGGTAGCACGCTACCCGCTTCGTTTATTTTTTTTAGAAAAAAACTTAGCTTAAAATGTGAATCAATTAGGATTCGAACTCGGAAACTCGGGTACCAACCACCAAGCCCTTTGCCACTTGCGCTAGGAACGGTCGGTGGTCTCCATATATTTTTACCTTCTCTAAATTTAGAGTTAAATTGACTGAAACTAAATCTTTTATTTAGTGTAACTCAGCTATTTTAACTTTATTCTTGCTGCAGCAGAACCATTAGTTTCAAATGAGAATTTTTGGTACTTCTGAAGCTTACAAACTAACTTTAGCTTCTAGGAATGGAATTGTGGTGCAGTAAGATAAATTATATTCGGTGATCAGAAAGCGAGATAAAAAAATATTCCGATTGTTTTCGTTAATCATAATGCGCACAGATCAGACTTTTTATGTTAAAATGCCCATCTATACCATTTGACAACTCGCTTAACTCTCTTAACCTCTTGGGCATAGCCACCACCCGAAATGTTTAAGACGGGTTAAGAGTTTTTAGCCCTATTATATCTTATATATAGAATTATCTGAAATTTCACATTATGTACCTGTTTGTGACGGCTGCTTCTAAAATTAGAAGATCTGCTTCTGAAGCTAGCTAAAGAGGTGCTTAATTAATACCATCAACTGTACCTTAATTTGTAGAAGTTTGTAAAAGCAGTTTGGCTCCTCAGCTGTAAGTATAGTTAGCATAAGTTAATTACAAAGCAGCCATTTCAATTCAATCAAACACCGATCCCGCTATCTCTTAAACTGGGGACAACAAAAGTTATCCCCACTATTTCGCCTAACACTGTAAAAAAAAAAAGAGAGGGTGAAATAGTTGTTCCAGAATTATTCTAGGATTATCTAGAATAATTCAATTTGACCAGAATAACTATTCTTGCTATAAATGAATAAAATTATTCTCATACTATACTTAGCTTATTAAAGATAATTAAAGTACTATAAAAGTATGGTTATACTATATATTATTTTAAGATATATTAAAATATTTTATAATATACAATAATAGTAATAATTTTATAATAATAATAATTAATACTGCAACAACTACTAGTGCTACCACTATATTATATTATCTTTATTATTTTTAAAAATTTATATCACACGTTATCCTATAATATACCATATAATATAAAATATTATATAAGGTAATAAATATGTTAAATATATAATGTTCTAAAATATATTGTCGTTAAATATTTATATATATTATTTCTGAAGTAATTTTATATATTATTAGTGAAGTATGTTATATAATAATATTAAAGTATTTTATATAATAATAATATTATTATAATAGTATTATATATATAAAATATTATAACTATTTTTATATTTTATGAAATATATTATTTTCTATTTGCATTATTGTACATATATTAAATATTCTATATATGAGAGATATAGACAAGAACAATACTGGCATTTTAAAAAAATTTAATATACTTTCTTAACTATTCTTCATTATCTTTAAAAAAAAAATTATCAAACAAGATTTTGATTATCATAAAAAATAAAAGAATATCAAACCAAGCTTAAAATTTCTTTTATTTCTCTGTATTCTAGAATTAGTAGGTTATTTTAAGAATAAAAATATTTATTTCTTTGAACATTATTCCATTACCAAACGTAGCATTAATTTTTACAGCAGAACTTGTTAGCGCATGACAGTTACGTGACCTGTACACCTTGATCAAATCCATCCAAACCTAACCTTACCTGCAGTCCAGACACAAGAAGATTGATAAAAATTCTTAGTCCTGCATATATCTCACTATTGTGAAAGGGAAATACCTACCATGCCCAACTTAGTCTAAAATACAAAGAAGTGGCTTGTGTTACAAACTTCTAAAACATAGCCATCTCTGATGGAACAATTTGTCTATGCCTCTCTTTTGCTATATCTCAACCACTAGCTATTTTGTCTTGCCTAAATTTAATTTCCAGTTGGAAACATAACATCCCACTGTTAGGTTAAGTGCCCATTTGGACTAATTATAGGATATATTTTCTATTCATCAAAATTGATAAAATAAAAAGTTAAGTTTTACTACATGGAAACTTAAAGTGAGTTTTTAGGTTCCAAAAATAGTGACTTTTGATTTGATACTTCTATTTATACAACAAAAGAAATTTTTGTCATGTAGATTAAGAGCTTGTTTGGCTTGACATTTACGATTGGCGGCGGTGCTCCAGGGCCAAATAAAACTTAAGTCTAATTCGATGACGAGTCTCAAAAGCAAAAAATATACATTTTATTTCCCGCGAAGTTCCGAGTTTGCAAACATGTTGTGTACGGCCATATTTCAGGAGCTTGTAGTTTCTGAATTTTTCACTTTACAAACAGGTTTGGGCATGAAGTCGACTTCTCGAAACACGTCGCACATAGGGCTTGCAGTTTTTCAAGTGTGTTTGGTACTACGGAAGCCCAGCAATGGGGTGGTGGAGTTCCCGCCTTATGGTGGAACTCGAACTCGACATCACACCCGCTACGTGCGATATCGTGAGTTCGTGCCCTCCCAACGGGACGTCGCGAGTTCAGGGTGGTCTCCTTAGGTTGCTCCACCTGCTTCGTTTGATCTCTATTTCTTGATCTTTTAAGATAAGGGTGAAATATTGGTCCAATTGCTATTTCGGATTGGTGAAGCAAACGTGCTAGGGCTACTAAGTAGGCCTTTTTTCACCACAAAATAGTATATTGTGGAGTCCAATTCCATCTGGGCCAGGTCCAAAAACATTTAATATAAGAAGCAGAGCTCAGTCTTAAGTGCAGTGTTCCAACATGACTGCATAGAGTGTGTTACGCGCGGCTAGAAAATACACACAATACTGTTCTTTATATTTTTCGTAGGTATGTATCTTTTATACCTTTGTTCCAACTCCTTTTGATTCAATAGTGTAAGACATCGTACACCTGCTCTTGATATGAAACAAATTTTGAGCCTTCTATGCTTAAAATAGCAGGCATGGACTAAGATTCAGGCCCGAGCTATTTGCCGTGGATACTCATTTACAGTCCTCTCTCGAAACCCGTACATTTTTCTACAGAATGCTGTGCAGAAAAATTTTGCACACAGAAAAAAAGTTAGGCCTGGGCTAAGGTTCATGTCCGAGCTGTCTGCATCGAATGCTCATTCACAGTCCTCAGGTCCGAGCTGTCTGCATCGAATGCTCAGTCACAGCCCTCTCTCATAATACACATTCCTGCAAACTGGTGTATAGAAAAATTCTACACACAATACAAATTCATACTCGGCGAAAGCAAAATTGGTGAGCAAAACAAAATAGCAAAATTGGTGAGCAAAACAAAATTTCAAAGGGACCACTCAGAAGCACATTTTTTTTGAATTTGAAATATCCATTGGCGCCTCAAACCTCAAATCAATGAAATGCCCATATTCTTAAAAATCCATACCAAGCAACAAACCTTTTAAAACTTAAACAAATAACAATTCCACATTAGAGAGATATACTTATATACACACAAATTAGCCAAACAAATCAAAGCAGGACAAAATATTTTGCACTTCGGTCCCTCCAAAATCACGATATCGAGAACCTCCTTCTCCGGGGCTTGGTCACGTCCACCCCTCCCGCCGCGTCGTCGAGCATCAACGTGTCCTTGGCCCCGCCGTGCCTGAACGGGTTCAGCTTCCCGAGCTTGCGGGACACGGAGGCGAAGAACGTCGTCGGCTTCTTGGTCGAGCCCGATGCCGACGACTTCGACCCGGCCAGCGCGGGCGCGTTGGTGCGCTCGATCTCGGACACGTAGAGGCGCATGCGCGCGAGCTCGGACCGGAGCGTCTCGTTCTCGCGCGTGAGAGACGCATCACCGTGCTGCTGCGGCGCCGCTGCCGCTTGCGGCTGGGAGGCGGTGCTGCTGCGGAGCTTGAGCTGGTCGTAGTAGAGCGCGTGGAGGACGATCTGGAGTGGCAGCCGCTTGTTCTGCGCCGCGTGCAGCCGCGCCTCGTACGACAGCCGCAGCGGGTCCATCACGCTGCACAGCTTCTCCCTCTCGATCTCGTCCAACCCCGAATGCGCCTGAGCTCATATACAGTATAATTTAATAGCTGAATAATAATGTGTCGCTGATGTGGTAGTGATGTAATATCTTAATTATTTTTATGTTATTCATTTAGAAAAAAAGGGTAGGAACCTTGAGGTAGATGTCGACGGCGCGGTAGAGATCGTCGTCGAAGTGGCGGGAGGACTTGGGGAGGGCGCCGGCGATGCCGGCGAACTTGGAGACGGAGAGGTCCTCGTCGGTGGCGATCTCGCTGACGAAGGCGTCGACGGTGCGCGCCACCTTCTGCACGGCGGCGGAGCAGAGGGCGGCGCCGCCGCCGTACAGCAGGCCGCCGGCGCCTGCGCCGATGCCGGCGGCGGCCTCGCGCTCGACGAATCCGGCGATGATCCGGCGGATGCTGTCGAGGTCGGCGATTCGCTCGCCGGCGGGGTCGAGGGCGACGGCGAGGAGGTCGGCGGCGGCGGCCTGGTCGAGCGACGCGGCGATTCGGCGCTCGAGCTCGCGGCGGGAGGCGGCGGAGGCGGCGAGGGCGATCGCGGCGCGGAGGAGGAGGCAGAGGAAACCGACGGGGAGCGGGGCGTCGCGGTCGGGGGGGAGGAGGGAGACGATGGATTCGAGGAGGGCGCGCCGGCGAGGGTGGTCGCCGGCGCCGGCGACGGCGGTGGCGGCGGCGCCGGAGCGGCCGGGGAGGAGGTCGGGGAGGGAGAGCTCGGCGTAGGCGGCGACGGCGGTGGTGAGGGATTGGGGGGAGGCGCCGCGGGAGCGCATGGCGGAGAGGACCTTCTGGAAGGAGGCGGGGCCGAGCGCGGCGAGCTCGGCCGCCCACCACTCCGGCGGCGACCGCGTCGGAAAGTTGGATTCGTTGCAGGCCTGAATCAAAAAGAAAAACCAGAATTTTAGTAACTGCTTGTATGTTAGTAAGCCTCAACTTCTGTTCTCAGGCTCAGCTGTAATTAATCATCTTCAGCAAAATTCTTTATTAAGATAAATATATACCACACTCCTTTGTAAGCTAAAAGTAAAACGGTACGACTCGCGATAAGATCATCAAATCTACGGTTTATTTATCATTATTCAGAGACTCCGTGGATTTAACCAAACTAATAACGAGTCGAAGTTCACAAAGAGGCCGAGCTTAATCGATCGAGCTAACCTTCAAGCCGATCACGTCCACACACCGCTGCACAATTCTGAGCTCCTCCGCCCACGGCAGCAGCCCCTCCTCGCAGCTCCGGAGCACCGCCGCCGCCCCGGGCAGCGTCTTCAGCGCCGCCTGCGACAGGAACTCCTCCGCCCTTTGCGCAAGACTACTGCCTCCGCCGCCGCTGCCGCCGTGGTCTGCCTCCTCGGTCATCTCCAGGTACTCCGCCGCGCACCGCAGCGCCGCCACGTTGTGCACCGTGATCTCGAAGTTGACGCCGTAGCAGAATTTCGCGGCCTTCTCGAACGCCTCCGCCCCGCCCGGCAGGCCGGAGAGATCGACGCGCACCACCTCCGACGGATTCGCATCCAGAATCCGCCGCCGCATGTACCCGCTCCTCGCCACCAGCATGAACTACATATATTCTTAAATTAGTGTGCAGAAATTTTATACGCACTAAAAATAAAACATAAAATAACATATATACTTACTTTGTGAAGAGGGAAACGAGAATCTCCGATCTCAACGACGACATCGGCGGGGATCTCTTGAGAGAAAACCCTGAAATTCGGAAGAAATTGACGGGTTAACTACTAATTAACGAAAGTTGGAAGGGCCTATTTAGAATTTTGATGAGGTAACACGAACCATTGGCCGGTTCTCTCCATGGCAGTGGCGAAATGGGAGTTTGGAGAAGCTACGGCCATGGCGGGAGAAGAAGCAGCTTCTGCTTCTGCTCTCAGTAGAAGATGATCTGAGAAGTGCTTTTTGTGGGGGATAAATAGACGGAGAGAGATAGATTCGTGTCGTGCTTTGTTTAAATGGAGCTGGAAATTTTTGGTTAATTGGGACTTGAACTGCGTCGCTTCCAAGCCGAGCCTCGTGTCTCAAAATTGGTGGATGTGGTTGGATTGATTGCGCCACATTTCAGCTCTGGTCGGCTTCGGCTTCGGCTCCACTTCGGCTTGTACTTATGAATGGTTAAACTGTCATAAAATTCACGCGGATAAGATTGAATATTGTGTTTGTCGTATCGTTCTAGTCAATTTTAATTTTACGTATGTGTGCGATTTGAGATGCATAATATATTTCACATTTAAGGGCTTATTTGTTGCTTGATCTTATTTCTATTTTTTTTTTGAGCAATAATAAAATTTCAGTAATATTTCATTATGAAAAAAAATAACAAGTCTGTAAGTCCTATTTGAAACTCCTACTAAAAGACAAATAATTTATCTTATCTTTTTAAAGAGCGGGAATTGAATTACTCTATTTTTAAACTCGTATGCAGGAGACTGAGCTCTAGTCTCATGACCGGTAATATGAGATACCAACTAATTATGCTAGCCACTTGCTGATCTCAACTGTAGTGGCATTGGAGCTTTCCTGAAGTGCAGTTATTTTTTCGTTGTTTGTTTTGATATAACTCATACATCTTGAAAATTAAATTTAAGTACTTTTTTTTATTTTTTTTGTGTAACTTGATGCTAATGTAATTTTTTTTTTTAGTTCTATTTTTTATTTTGATGTAAGTAAATAAATCTCGTTACCTTCTAAATAAAATAATAAATTTAGCCCCATAAAATTCAACATATTAAATAATTAAATTCTCCACTATTATTTAAAGGTAATCCTAACCTATTATAAAGAAGGTAATTATAACCCATTAGAAAGGAAGTAGAATTTAGGTTTTAATATTTAATTAATTTTTTAGAGACAGTTGAGTAGGGTGAAATTTGAATTCGGCACTCTAAAGAAAAAAGTTAAGAGTAGATGAAGTGGAGGTCTAACTAACGTAACTCAAGTTACATTATTTTTTTGACTTACACCAAAATAAACACTGAAAATGTTGTAACTTGAGTTCCACCCTACTGTTGGCTTAAATGGGTCAGCATCCTGCCCTGTGACGGGAGACTAGGTTGGGTCGAGTCACGTTCGAAATGGCAGGAGGCCAGGGTGGGGCTGAGTCATGTTCGAAGTGGCGTGAGGCTGGTTGGGCCAAGTCACAATCGAGACCCGTGAGCGCTGTATCTGTACGCTTTAAGTGAATTGGTTGCGTATTTCTAACAGCTCGAGTTTTTGGGATTAATGGTTAGCGCCAACGATCCGACAAGTCCTTGTGGATCGTAAGCGCTTACCAAACTATCCAAAAAGCACGTCCTGATAGGAAGGGCGCATCAATCGCACTTAAAAGCTCAGCCATAGCGCTCGCGGGCTTCGACCTGACTCAACCCATCTGAACGTTGGATCTATTGTTGGGCCTCTTGCCGTTAGGTCTCTTGTGGACCACATTCTCACTCAATTTATTAGGCTCACCCAACTAAACTCATTAATTTTCTGGACCTATTGTCACGGGACAGAAAATTGGACTTATTTTAGTCCAATAATAAATAGCCAACACCTACCACTTACTCCAAACCAAACGGCCCCTTCGGTTTCTTGGAGCGGCTTTTCGAAGAAGCGCTTCGGCTGGCAGCGCTTTCGGCTTACAAATGGGACAAGGACAGCAGCGTCGGGCTCGGCGGCGCCCCCCGGCCGCGGGAACGAGTGGAGGAGAAGCCCTCCGACCCCGCAGCTCCCGAGGCCGAGCGCGCGGCGCCCGACGGGCCACGTCACCCCCCTGCTGGCGCGGGGGGACAAAGGATAACGTGGCGGGCCCCACGGAAATCCGTGACGGGAACGCACAGCCAAAGATCGCGTTACACGTGGCCCTTCCCCTGGGGCCCACTCCGGCTTTTGCCCCGGTGCGATGAGAGGAAAAGATACGGGTCAATAGAATATACAATACCTACTGTATACTTTATAACTTTTTCAGAAAAAATATATATTATATGAACGGTCACGTTTTAATTTGGTAAATATGTATATAACTCATTTGAATTATAAATTACTTTAAATTAATTATTTAATTTTTTAAAATTCTAATTTTACTATCTAATCTTTCAATTTATTTGATTTGAGTCAGTTAATAATGATTTGACTTTAA
The DNA here is from genome assembly GCA_016920855.1 of Puya raimondii. NCBI lineage: Eukaryota > Viridiplantae > Streptophyta > Magnoliopsida > Poales > Bromeliaceae > Puya > Puya raimondii. Next base: position 69,567,080 of record JABWPP010000049.1, read on the forward strand.
AATTTAAGCTAATTATTACTTTTATAAATTTATAGTTGCGAGAATTGTATAAAGTATACTAACTAAATCTATAAAAATAAATAATAAATTTATATTTTGAAGTCAAAATGGTATTTACTGATTCAAATCAAACAAATTGAAAGGCTGAGTAGTAAAATTAAAATTTTGAAAAATTCGAGAGTCAATTCAAATTAGTCTATAATGCTTTTATTTATTACTTGATTGGAGTAGGTAATGCTAGTGATTTGTGCAAATAGGAAATGCTTTAGATCACTCAAAAAAGTATTCTATATATTATTTATGTGTCGGCAAACCTCTTTTCGTACTTCGTATTACATGTATAAATCAATCAATAGAATCTTCAAAAAAACTTGATCTATCAGTAACATATATTTTTCTTCGAATTTGAGACCTCAGATACCAACCATTAAGCTCTTAAGCCAACTACGCTAGATACGATTGGTATATATTGTTTTAAGTATTACTGTTATGGCTTTTCTATAATATTATTCATATAAGCTTTTGATAAATCGAGAAATACGATATGAAAAAAATTTCGTTGATTTACGTGAAAAAAAACATCTAAGACGTTATATGAATCAAGGATTTAAGTGCCCATCGGCACAGGCCGTATCCACCGTGCCGTATCGTGTCAACAAGATATCGGCACGATACAGCTCCTGTGCCGATGACACTACTTAAAACTCTATATTTTTTAAATTAATCAGTAATTTTCTTAACAAAATTTAAAAAATTAATAAAGATACATAATAAGCAATTAGAGTGTGTTGTTACTAAAGAAAATAAATATTTCATGCCATTATGTGTCGGCACACATATATTTTTTGTGACACCGATACATATCGGCACAGTCCGGCACGCACCGTGTCGTACCGTGCCGAAAAATTTACGGCACGATCCCGTGCCACGGGCACTTAAATCCTTGATATGAATTTACCGAGATATCAAAGGGTTTAAAAAGAATCATTTTACGAATTGTGATAATGCAATGTGGGAAATACAATTAAGACCCACAAATCTGTATGAGAACCATGAATTATAAACCGTTAAAAGAATATTGGAAACATTTTGGCTATGGAAAATTAAGAGACAATGTAGATCTAATGCCAAGTTTGATGTTGATAGGCCTACTGAGTCCAAAATATAAGTACAAATTTAACGTAGAAAAATTCCTAAGGGAAAGGTCATTATCCATTCTCATATATACTTTTGTTTTTTTTTTTCCTTTTCCCTTTTTAATCTTACTTGGTGATGACTTAAGGATCTTACCACAGCCACAAAAACACAATAATGTAATTGTAGCGAGAATAAATTTCAAAAAAACTGTATTGTATGAAAAGAAAATTATATCTCCATCAACTATATTACTAGCAATTAATTTATAGCAAATCGCTTTTGCTTTCTTTTCCTCTGGCTACTAAGATGTTTCAGTTCGCCAGGTTGTCTCTTGCCTGCCCATGGATTCAGCAGCAGTTCGAAAGGTTGACCTGTTTGGAAATCTCCGGATCTATGCTTATTTTCAACTCCCCGAAGCAATCATATTGTATGAGATAAAATAATATCTCCATCAACTATACAAGTAATTAATATTGCGATACTATTGTCAACACAAGTATATATATATTGTGTTTAATTAATTCTATTTTGGTAATCACCTAAATAACCTTTTATTGTCTCTAATACTATTTGAAGAGCCCAAGTAATTCTAACTACAATTATCAAAATTGTTCTCTCCTTATTAAGGCCCCCATAGACCAAGGTAAATGCAATTAGGGCTAAAACAATTGCTCCCTTTTTTATATACATCTTATCACAAAAAAGGTCATCTCTAAAAAAATCTCCCATGAAAAGTAAAAGAAGAGAAAACTACAGGGAAACATGTAGATAAGAAAAGGAAACTAAAGATCACTTGAACCACAAGGAATTAGCTAAAAAGGAGAGGAGAGGGAATCTCCATGCATGTGAGACACTATACATGTATACATGTACATGCATGTAGGAAACTTCATGAACTGGGGAGTAGAAGTTCTAAAGGCAATGCTATTCAAGATAGTGACTCAAGACTTAGACTTTAGTACAAGGAGACAACAACACTTTTGTCATGACTTTGACCAGTGGATGAGCTTGAAAGGAGCCTTGCATTAGAATGAGAACAAGCAAAGTGTTCATTGCCACATTTGGTAAGCTAAGTTGCACCACATGTTCCCATTTGGTGTTTTTGGAAAGCTTGTGTGGTTTGGAAATTTGGAGCCCCCACTCTTGAGAGTGATTCTTGGTGCACCACGCCATCCCGTGCATCGCACAATTTAAGTAATTCATTTATCATAGATCAGCTAGAGTATCACAAATTCCTTCTATTTAGACTATGACGTTCTGACCGGTCCAACTAACATACTCTAAAATCATCTATCAATGTGGAATTCTAAAAGCTACTCTTAGAGATAGTTTCTTAGACTTAAACTATTGGTTGGAATACTTCGGTACAAGCTATTAATATTAGACGCTTGTTTTATATAACAAAGTATGTTCCCCTTCCTCTGTCAAGTATGAGAATATCAGATAGTCACACCGTCAAATACTATAAATCGACTTAATCATTTAGATCGCTTTAATTTTAATCCAGAAAAAGAATATAACTATTTGATTATATTAATTGAAATATAAGATAAGATAGATTACTAAAAGAGCATGGTGCAGGGTCGACGTGGGACATCAATTGCAAGATCTACATTTTCCACACTTGATGAGGACGAGACATAAAGAAGTGGAGTATGTTGATACCAATCCTCTCAAAGATCTTGATAATGACTAAAAGGGTAACAATTACATTATTGCAAGTTGGAACTCTTCATACCTTAGTATCAAAATTATGGACTTGTGTATTAATACACTTCCATGAGGATAATAAAGTGGTCCATCCTTTAGATATACCTTTGGGGTCTTTCATATTTGTACTTGTTATTAGATAAGTTTTTCATTCTTATGTTGAGGAGATTGTAAACAAACTAGTAATAAGTGTTTGAATGGAAAGTGTTGCTATGGAATTCTCAAAAAAAAAAAAAAAAAAAATCCTTTCCTCTAGAAAAATATCTAATGACAATTTAAGTTCTTTCCCTGTATTTACTATATTGAAAAAAATAATTGATAAGACAAGAAAGTTAGCCGTTGTTATTTCAATAACTGTGCTCTCTCTCTCTTTTTCTTTTCTTTTTTTGAGAGAAATCGCCCCAGAGCGAAAATTTATTTAAACAAATTGAGACGATACAGATTTAAAAAAGTCCTCAAAAATTGATCGCACAGTATTTCTTTTGCTAGACAGACCTCAATTAGTTAGTTCATCAGCTTGCATAGTATTTCTGGAGAAGCGAGAATTCCATCCAAAAGAAAAGCGTGACGTTCGTCGACGAAGGACTGAAGCGTTTTGAACTGTGCTCTCTCATATGGTGAATAGAATAAAAACTTTTTGTTTCATTAGTTTAGGAAACAAACCTAAACAGCAAAATAACTGAATCATACATGTACTTACAAACTAGGGTTCCGAAGAAACCTAATTTTGTAGGGTGAGAAACACCAAAGAGAACTGAGAAAGCGGAATCGAAAATGGGCATACAACAACAATGAAACACTTTCATGAACCTACGATTTCAAACAAAATTGACAAGATAATTAGACAAATAAGCATGTGAGGTGATCTTAAGTTCTTTAAAACAAACATCCAAAGTGATACTTTAATGCATAATAAAGATGCCCCTTGCATTTCTCTGAGCACATAAAAAGCATATATAGTACATACCACTTTCCAGCTTCAATTGATAAGAGATCTCTGTGAGCTAGCACTAATCTACTTAAAACAGCTGGAATGAAAAGCACATATTGGCTTGAAAGAAGCAGCCATAGAGTAGTATATGATGTAAGATACACTTTTCTTAGTTTAATTACTCATCCACCTGCATTATCCCCCACCATGTTCAATAGCGAATACAGCTCATCGGCAAATTCTCCAATGATCGATCGTGGTTGACCATTTTGCAAATTCTCCAACGTAGATCTGCTTTTGTCGGTTTTGCAATTTTGGACTGGAGTATCGTTTTATGGACCGAAATGCCCTGCCTGCAATCTCAGATACATATAATTCATCAATTATCACCAAGAAGTGCTATGGGAATATCAGTCCATGAAGAGAGAGAGATTTCAACCCAAAATTGTAAAAAACCGAAAAAAGGGATCAAAGTTGCAAAATCAACAATATGATGGATTGGTTTTCTTGCAAAAACCCCGTTCAGAGTTTCCTCTGAACACTGAACACGTAAAAGCACTTCTTGCATCGTTACGGGACCGATCGCTTATGTCTTCTCCGACTCTTCCCTTCTGTCGGCCCTTGTGACTTCCTCGCACTTTTAGATTGCTTTCTAGCATTTGGGCCGAGCATTGTTATGCGGCCTATACCTTTGGAAATAGATGCAAAAAAGGCTCTCCCGTGCTCGCCTGATCTACCATCCCTCATCCCTTGTTTCATAACTGCTTGTTCCTTCTCTAGTTCGCTAAGCCTCACCCTCATCCTTGAGATCTCGAGTTTAAGCTCGCGGTTTTCCCTCCTGAGAGACGCATAATTGTCCCGTGGAGACATTGCTGCGCTCGGGACCCCGCTGCTGTTTACAATCCTTTGAGAGAATGAGCTGTCGCCAAAGTTTCCAGAAAGCGAAGTTTTTAAGCGGAGTTGCTCAAAGTAGAGGACGCGGACGACCATTTGGACGGGGAGGCGGTCGTTTTGGGCTGCGTGGTTTGAGGCATCTTGGGAGAGCTTCTGGCAGTCTATGAGGTTGCATAGCTTCTTGCACTCGGATTCTGTGAGAGACGGATGAGCCTGAACCAAGAATCTTTATTTAGGGTCAAATAAAAGAGAATGAAAATGAAAACAAATGAAGAGAAAGGTGTTAATCGACATTAAGTTGCAAAGGAAAAAAGAATGCACAAAAAGGCATACAAAAAGTTGTTGAAGTATGCAAGACAGTATTGTAGTTCTAATACTTACCTTCAGGTATATATCAATAGCTCTGTAGAGTCCATCATCGACCACACGAGCATAGTCAGGCAATAGCTCAATAATTGTCATAAATTTCTGCAGCTTCAGATATGGATCTGGTGCTATCTCTGCAAGATACCCATCCATAAGCCTTCCCACTTTCAAGACTGAACTGTGACTTGGAGATTTAACACCCTGACCGTCCGATTCATAACCGCACTGCGAAGACTCTTCGGAGCCTTCCTCTTCGACCCTCTGCAAGAAATTTACCAGGATTCGATGTATGGTATCGACATCAAACACTGAATCGCTGGTCTGCAATGACGGAATCAGAAGGTCATCAAGCGATGCCATTTCTAGTTGAAGGCCGATCCTTTTCTCAAGCTCAATCCTGCAATCAAGGCTTGCATCCACTTCAATTGCCATTCTTAGCATCCCAAACAAAAAGGAAAGAGGAAGTTGTGTGAGCTTCTCCTTTGCTAAGAGACCCACGAGAGTTTCGACAATCAACCTCTGATTTTCCCCAATTAGAAGGCCAGAATCCCAAATTTGCCTTCTCTCGACACTCTTCAGAGAAGTTTGAGCATAATGCATAAGTGATGTAACAATACTATCAGATCTTACTCCCGTTCTCCTCATCGCAGCAATTACTCGCTGATATAGGTCGATTTTTAGTACCGAAAGATCTTCCACCCACCAGTCCTGACAATTCATTCGCAATTTCCCGGAACCACCTTCGAATTCTAAGTGAGCCAGACCAGAAACCAACTGCTCCTTGCTTGCATTCACAGCGATTGCATCAATACATCTATCTATAATACCAATTTCTTCAGCTACAGGAAGCAAGCCCTCACATGAACATAGAACTTCTAGAGACTTCTCGAGGCTTTGCATCACAATCTCATTCAAGTAGGTTTCTGTTCGAACAATAAGGTTTTCCTCTTGGTAGTCTTCGGTCATCTCCAGATATTCGGCGATGCATCGGAGATGGGCTACATTGGCGGTCGTTATTTCAAAATTTGTCCCGTAACAGAATTTGGCGGCAAGTTCGAATGCTGAGGCACCTCCTGGCACATTTATGAGCTCCAATTTTAAGACATTTGGGTCCCTGGAATCCAGCACCATTTTCCGGATTCGTCCGCTCCGAGAAACCAAAGGGAACTTCAGAAAAGCACAAGATCAAACTATGTCATGAAATCCTATTTATCTGTCCGTATGTGGCACAATAGTATTTTGAGTGAAAATGGGTATGATAAATGGAGCTTGTACAAAAAGGAATAAGCACATAACAATAGATGAAAATGCCAATAACTGAGCTCTCTCATATGCGTACCAGAAGAACTGTAAACACACTCTCTACCCCTCTTTGTGAGAGAGGGTAAGAGGGGAGAGAGGAGAAAGAGAGATGCATAGAGATGGGACATAAAAGATATCAGACGACATGATAGTGTACCATATGCAGCAAAGTCATATGTTCTCTTTTGCTGCACATGGAACGATATCAGAACCACCACCAAAAATCCAATATTTTCATCTCTATATAAACCCAGAAGATTGCTTTTCTGATAATCTAGGGTTTAGACATTCCATTATCATTCTTCACTGTAAGTTAATGTCAGAACTCTGCTTACAAATGCTATCCTTTTTTTACAATTCACGTATAAAAAAGGTAACCTAACCTACATGATAATGGCGACCGAAACAAGACCCTTTGGCATCATTGGATGGATAAAAAGCGAGAGACCAGAAACAGATCTACTATCTTGTCATTTGTCCTGTAGCTATAGTACATCGCGGTTCAAAAAAAACACACATGCATCATAAAAATTAAAACAACATGTTCTTATCAATAAGGAACGGTAGGTGTTCCTTGGCTGTGTCAGGCTAGCATGTTGTGGGGGAGAAAATGCTGCTTAATATCTTTTTTTTTTTGGTCAACATTGTATTCGACAGTATTTAGCATGGTTTGGAGACGGGGCTACAGTAGTGACAATCAAAAGTTTCGATCAACGAAGATCATAAAAATACAATAGGCAAGTTTTAATGGGCATATACAGAAGAGTACTATTCCAATCTCAAACTTCCTTGAAGACAATTCTAATAATGCTCACACTCTATTAATCATTTCTCACATGCTATTGGCAAGTCTACAAGCATTTCGCATACAAACTCATATTACAAGTAATATGATTCTTTAAAATTAGAAGATATTGCATTTTCCCTATTTCTTCAACTACAATGTACAATTTTATGCATTTCGTTAACGATCAACAGGTTGGTAATCATCGAATAATTTCATACAACATTTACTTAAACCGACTTTTAACCCTACGGGATACGACAACCGGAATTACACAGGAAACTTAAATCCAAATGCACCCAACAAATATTTGCTAGCAAAAATTAGAACTAAATCTTTGTTTTAGGGAAAAAGGAGAAAAGAGGATAAACAGAGTACAAGGCTTTTCATAATCACACCTTATGCAATAAAAACGATTGCCCATCCACATATATAGTTATATCCCCAGCCACATCTGAGAATATCCTGCACAAAAAAGTTTATTTTTTTAAATGTTATGTACATCGATATCTACATTATTACTTCCAAAATATTGGAGAGATCATAGCACATAGCACCAATTAACTAGCTACAAAGACCACAATTTCTCAAGTATTTTTTTTCCTTTTTTTCCCCCTTCTCGTAACATATTTAGTGCTTAGCTTTTTCTTAATATCGTTCAAAATCCACCAAATTACAACTACAATAATCTTATAATACAAAACGAAAAAAAAAAACTTCTAACGCCTCAAAAATCACTTTTTTGGGGGGGGCAAACCAAAATAGTCTAAAAAATCACGACCTTTTCGCTTCTGATAACGTCCGGAAGAACAAAAACACTAAGATAAAATGAGGAAATTCGCACAATTTTTTTAAAAAAAGGGAAAAAAAAATCCAACCTAAACAAACTCCAAAACTCTGATTTGCGTACATTGTTAACGATTTGCTCATCTCAAATAAAAATCAAACAATAGCATCTAAACGTAAGCAAATTAAACGAAAAGAAGAACAACCTTCTACTAATCGGATTACAAAAGCGAGGAGAGGTCGAGAGCTTCGCCGCGGAGAAGGGGAAAGGGTTCTCGTTCGCTAACCCCATTCTCTCTCTCTCTCTCTCTAACTCTCTCTTTCTCTCTCTAGAGTCGTCTACTACAGTGGGGAGAGGGAGAGGGAGAGGGAGAGGGGAAAAGGACGGAGCATAACGTAAGAGGAAGTGTTAATGTGGGAGCGAGAACTAAAAAGGAAAGGGAGGAACCGAATATGCCCTCGGTTTTGGACATTAATTACGGTCGTGCCACTGGGAATAGCTGGGAGACTCGGGGACAAAGGCTGGTACTAGGTCCGTTTTTCGCGCCTCATAGTGCATGGATCCGGTCCACCATGAACCGCTTCAAGTATTATAGAGGTACAATATATATATATATATATATATATATATATATATATAGAGTTTTGCTAGAATACTATCGGTAGTAAACCGAACGGTTTACTACCGATTTGTTTTCGATGCTGGAGCTTCCAAATCGACGATCGGCACCGTTGAACATGATCTAGACTATTCAAACTATCTGGAAATTAAATTTCACGCTTTTTCGATATTGTTCTCTTGTCCATCAAGTGAACAGAAAATGAATGGCTGAAAATGAATATCCTATAAAAAGTGATGATAGAAGTCTTGTAATCAAGATCAAGAGTACAAATCTTATTTTAAATAGTTCAAAGAATTTTCTAACAAAAATTTAGTTGATTTAGATTCTTCTATACCGTTAAACGAGCAAACACACCATATCGGCCATTAAAATTACAGATTTTGTAACTCTTTGATCGTTCGGTTAATAATATCAAAAAAGCATAAAATTTGATTTTTAGATAGTTTAAATGGTCTAGATCATGTTCAACGGTGCCGATCGTCAATTTGGAAGCTCCAGCATCGAAAACAAATCGGTAGTAAACGGGGCGGTTTACTACCGATAGTAGCCCAGTCAAGCTCTATATATATATATATATATATATATATATATATATATATATATATATTATGCTTCTGGAAGCACGGAGCCCTCCGTGCTTCCAACTCGTTTTTGCTGTTGAGACTTTCGAATCGACGATCGGCTCTGCTAGACTTGATCTATAGTATTTGAAGTACCTAGAAAATAAATTTCATAAATTTTCGATATCATTTGCCTAGTGATCGAAAAGGCTCAAAATCAACGGCCGAAAATAAAAATCTTACAAAATGTGATGATATGATATTAAAATTTTAGATCAAAGATACTGATCTTGTTTTCAGTATAAAGAATTTTCTATCAAAAGTTCACGTTATTTGGATATTTCTACACCGTTAAACTTGAGAACGGCTCACCACGACCATTAAAATTATTGATTTTGAGCCCCTTTGATTACTAGGCAAATGATATCGAAAAATCGTGAAATTTATTTTCTAGGTACTTCAAATACTCTAGATCAAGTCTAACGGAGCCGATCGTAGATTCGAAAGTCCCAACAGCGAAAACGAGTTGGAAGCACGGAGGGCTCCGTGCTTCCAGAAGCATACCAGCCTCACTCTATATATATATATACATTATTATCCATAAATTTGCTACATGGTGACGTTTCCTTCATTGTTGGGTGTGGGCTTTACCATGAACCGGCTCAAGTTCTCCACATATATATTTTTTTTGCTTGAACCGAACCGAATTTTTCTCTTTCTTTGCTTAAACCGAACCAATCATTGTTGAGTTTGGGCTCTCTTGAACCGGGTTAAGTCCTCCACATATTTTTCTCTTTCTTTGCTTGAACCAAATCAATTTTTTTTTCTTTTTTTTGCTTGAATCGAATCGGATCACATCTCTGTATTGGGTCAAATTCCTCTTCCTTCGGCTGTTACCTTCCTTCATCGGCAAGATGAATCCCACTCCTAATCATCGCTTCTTTCATAGCTGTTTTCTCTTTCTTTGTCGTTGTTTTTTTATTTTTTCTCTGATTATGTATCCATCGCATCGCACGGATTACTACACTAGTATGCATGGAGAGCCCTCACCTAGAGAATTTTAATTTTTTTTAATAATTTTAGTTAAATAATTTTTTTGTCAAATTTCTTAATAACTTACTTAAATTTAGTGATCTTAACTATTTTTAAAAAATGACTGAATAATAGGTAATAACTGATAAAATCATTAAATTAATACATTTTAACTTTATTAATTAATATTGTTCAAATCTTAAGAGACAGAAGTCTCTCGTGTCTTAATCAAAGAAAGAAAAAAGATGAAAAATCTATTTCAAAATAGGCTATAGTCAAGGGGTTTTCAGATTCTTTTTTTAATAGGTCAATCTCCACAATTATAAAAACAAAAATAAATTTTAAATTTAGGAAGAATTAAAAATTATTGATTTAACGATCAGCTAATGGTAATCAACCTATAAGAATAAATTTACATATTTTGGAGATTGAAGCCGATAATTTGACAATTAAAATTTTATAGCGATAACAAAAAAAATTTGTAGGCAAAAACACTCAATATAATTGCTTTGTAGGGACCTAAATGTAATTATCCAAGAAAAAGTGGATAACCAAGGATATTTGCTTTGGGCGGTCCATAGCCGACGCAGTGGACAATGTCTTTTTCCAGAGGAACCTGGTTCACCACGTCATCAACTCAGCCAATCAGCACAGGCGACTCCTCTTCGTTCCCGCATGCAAATTCCACAACACTGCTTTGTAGACCAGGCGTACGAAAACATAGTATGAAAAATGGAGGGGTGTTTGGTGATCAATCATTTGATGGTCCATGGTTTTTTGTTGGCGGGTCCACATGATGAACTATGATGAGACACGGAGCACAGCGTGGTCCACCGTGAGAAAGATTGGTTTGGACATTTCTTTATGCATGTGGATTTGGAGCCGATCTTAAAAGGGGGTTTAGTTCACGAAAAAAGATAAAAGTTTTAAAGAGTTTAGCTTTTGCGTATGCCAAAGTTTTACTTTGAATTTTGACATAAAAATTATTATAATTATTAAGAAGTACATAAAATAAAAGGTGGAGGTTTAATTTCACTTTATAATTTAAAAAATTACATTTAGTATACTATACTTTAGCTTATTTTTGCTTTGCCACTTTGTGGTTAAAAAATTATATTTAACAATTATATAATTATTAAAAAATTAAAGAGTAATCGGTTGTAATTTTTTGAATCGTAGGATGATAAAGTAAAAATGAGCTAAATCAGGGGGACAAATTAAAGTTTACCGTATATTAATCTACAAATACGTAAGCGTGTTTGATAATTCAGAAACACTATGGTTATTAGCAACATTTATGACAATTTATAAATTGTATAATTTCTGACTCAAATAATTTAGATTATTCTCATCGAGTCCAACTATCTAATTAAATTGACAGAATAATATTATATTTCTAATGTGACAGACCGATAATATGACTGTCACTAAAGTGTCACACATTATTACTTCATGAGCGATAAATAACCATTTAGTCAAGTAAATAGAATCGTAAAAGTTAATTACGATAATTAAAATTTGAGAATCAAAATATCGCTCATCTTATAATTTGCTCTGAGGACAAAAAAATAACCCTCCTGTGATTTAGCTTATTTTCACATTGAGACCTGATAGTTTAGAAGTTTTACTTTGCCTCTTTATGATTTAGTTTATTTTCACTTTGACACTTTATGATATTTTTTTAAAATTTTTACTTTATCGTCCCGTCCTATTTTATATAATATTTTTTTGTGAAATAAAATTGACCACAAGTGAAGGATAAAGTGAAAATTTTAAAATTACGGGACGGTAAAATAAAAATAAGCTAAACCGTGGGCAGTAATTTGAAATTTATTCTAAAATTTAACATAAGGTAATGTCAAAGAAAAATATTATATAAATATAAGTATTTCTCTCGCTAATATTTACAAGTGGTAACGGCCGTGATATATAACTGTTACATGGTCTTCCTTTTGTGATGGAAAGGGCGCGAAATGATGCGACAGCGGTGACACGGAACTCGAGGCGGAGGTAATCATATGCGTTAGTGCTTCTTTTCCTCGTCCTCTTTTTATCCGTGGAATGTTGTTATTATTATTAATTATTATTATTATTATTTTTAGCTGTAATTTATGTAACTACTATGTGTTAGAGTAAAATGCACTGAAATCACCTCAACTATACTCTATTCTGAAATTAACCCCACACCTTTACTTCTTTTAATATAAATATTAAAAGTATTGTATTCCGACAGCTAAATTTTTTTAAAAAGATAGTTATTTAATAATAATAAACTTTTCGAAAGCGACAGTTGGTTTACATAATTTCATAATAATAATTAATAAAATTATCAAATATAATATTTTAAATTTTATTTAGTAGGATGTTTGAAATTTAAAAATTAGAAGCTACAATGTATTAATTACGCAAAAAAAAAGAAAAAGAGAAAAGGCAAGAGGAGGATCTATTTAAAAATGTTCTACAGTTGAGGGGTTTTTACATACATTTTTTATCTTTTTCCTTTTATTTTATTCAAAAGTACCGTTCCACAAAACAGAGGAAAGTACGGCCCTGTCGCTCGGCAACTACTGTTCCTTTCCACCCCAAACAGTACAAAGCCTGGGCCGAGCTTCTGAGATGGCCCCTGACGTTCGAATTATTCACCGAAATGCCATTACGTGATGGTCCTCTGCTGCTTTTTTTTTTTTTTTTTTTATAACTTCAAATACCAGTTTCGTGCTTTCTCACTTTAGTACCCTGTGGTTTGGTTATTCTTTTTTTTTGTTATCTTTTCGTTAATTTTTTTCGTTAAATTATACAGAAAAAACTTCAAATATCCCACCTATGGTTTATCGAATATTCACTTTACAATCATGTAGTTTTAATTTTCTCATTAATTTAACGAAAAAATTAACAAAAAGATAACAAAAGAAAAATAACCAAATCACATGGTACTAAAATGATACGTTTTAAACCACAGGGTACTAAAGTGATAAAGCACGAAACCACATGGGTGGTATTTGAAGTTATCCCTTATTTTTTTCCTTTGAGGGGCGTTTGGTTTCGCGTAAAACAAATCGAAAAAATATTTTCGATATGAAAAATATATTTTTTTGCTCGGCATAAAAATATTCTTTTATAAAAATATCTTTTTTGAATTTGAAAAAAATTGAAGTTTTTAATGTTTACTGTTTTTCGACAGAAAATGAAAACTCATGCTAAAACTTTATTTATTTATTTTTTTCTATCGAACCAAATAAATGTGAATTTTTTTTTTTTCTTTTCAACAGTGAAAAACTAATTTTTTTTCCTACAACCAAATACTATAAAATATAAATTTTTTCTTTCACTGAAATTTATTTTTATAGAAAATTATTTTTCACGATTTTACATTGAACCAAACTTTATTCACCAGAACGAAGAAAAATACTTCATAGTTTTAATTATATTACTTAAATTTGCATCTGAAATATCCTACGAAGATCTCTGAAAAAAGACATGGAACTCCTTAAGGCTTAAATTCTGGTCGTTTTTAGTGAGTCCTGAACGGTGAAAAAACATCGACCCATTGCATAGGTGCGCGGCACCTTATTATTTTGACGAAGAAGTTAACAGAGGGTGCTACGCAAAAAAGAAATAGAAATTCTAAAAAAACTTAAGTGCTATAGTTAAGATCACAGTATACTAAAATGAAAAAAAAAAAACTTTAAAGAGAGTATCTAAACTTTTTCCATTAGGATAAAAGATTTCTAATTAATTTTGTTAGTTGGGTTTTCAAAAAATTTATCTTTTTTATTTTCTATAAATTAAATAAAAAGTAATAAAATGTATTTCATAATTATTTTCCGAAAAATACTTTTTTGCAATTTTTTGAGGAACCAAAACCTTTATTAAGCTATATTGCAATAAGGCAACCTTGTCCTATGTTTGACCAAGTCTCTCTCTCTCTTTTTTTTTAGAGAGAGAGAGAAAATAGTAAGCTAATCATTTTATCTATTTGCTAGAAATAAGTTCAGCTAAAAATATAAAATAATTAAATTTTAAATTCAGAACTTCGGGTATTAATTATCAGACTTAGGAATGACAACGGGTATTCAGGATGGATTAATTGTTCAAAATCCAAACCCGAACCCAAAATCCGAACTCGAATCTGAATTCGATGGATTTTAAAAATTCATATCCAAATTTGAACCCAACCCAAAACTCGCAACCAAAGCCCGAACCCGAGCCCAAAACAATTATTTTTATTTAGCATATTTAAAACATATTATATCAAAAAAAATAAATTAAAATACAAGTTAAAATATAACATCAAACATTTATATAGATTATATAATATAAAATCAATTAGCGTTAAGGTCAGGGTCAGGTTCAGGTATCCGGGTTTGAATCGGGTAGGAACAAAATTTATATCCGAATTCAAATCCGTCAAATTTTTATTTATTTTTACATTCGTATCCCAAATCATACTTGTTTTAGCATCGAGTAAATTCGCCTGTCCGGATTCAAATTCAGATAAAATTTTAAATATCCATATCCATTCACATTTTTAATCAAATTTTTAGCCACGTATGCGAGATGCGGACAGTATATTTGACCAAGTCTTGACATTCATCAAATCATGTTGGCGACGTGTCACTGTCAAAGCAATGATGTATTAATTTCTTAGCAATTGTAGTATAAAGTTTCTAAAATTGTTCTTTTTAGAGAAAAACACTGTTACTAGCATTCAAAATATAATTTTTATACACTGTAGTAGTTTAAAATATATGTACACAAAAGTTAGTTTAGTAATGCCGAGTTTAAAGGTATCACTTTTATACATGAAAAGTTACATGCTTCTGCAGTAGCGATTGTCGTTATAATTTTGTAATATGAAAGAAAAGATTGAAGATATTCTTAAATTTTTTAAATCTTCTAAATTTATAAAGTAATTTAAATTTGTTAAGTCTTATAAACTATAAAAATAATATTTTTCACGGGGTAAGAAGACAAAAACAGTTTCCTAGGGAAAGTTATAACGATATTTAAATATCGAACTCGCGAGATCATCTGAACTTTTGTTAATAATTATATAGAAATCGACGTTTTGGCGACGAAGTCGAGTTCGCAAAACTAACAAGCCCGCGCCGTCACCTGCTCTCGTATTAAATACCCGGGCGGGAACAACGCAGCGGTCAACGTCGTTGCGGCGCGAGAGCGAAGAAGCGAACAACTCAAAATTTAAGTCCCCAAGTGGCTCCAATATTCCCCCCTTTTCTTATGTATACTCTCACACTCTCTCTCGTTTCGCCGATCCCTCGTCTCTCGAATCATCGTCGTCTCCTTTTAGGTTCCGATTCCTCCTCATGATAATAATAATCTCCATTATTGTTGAGAATTTGTGGGATTTTTTCCTCAATTTTCTATGATTTTCCTTTTGATTTCTTACGATTCGTAGCTAATATGTTTATCAAGGTATTTTGGATATGAATTCGTGATCTTATTAGAATTTGGTTATATTTTTATCGTATAAGGGATTCTTGTGGATTCAAACAGCTGGAATCTTTGGTTAATGAATGCTAATTTGCGTTTGTGATCCTGATCTTTTCGAATTTTGCGGCTTCTCGTATGTAAAATCGAATTCCTGATGTTGTTGTATTGAACTTTGTGAGTGGTATGTTCTCTGTGTTTTTGCTTGCATGTGAGTTATGCTACTCTGAATAAGGTATGGTTATGTTGTAATAATTCAATTTTAGGTGTAGAAATTAATTGTAATAGTTGAATTCTGTGGATTTGTGAAGTAAATATGTTAATGAGGCTTATCTAGGGGTAGACGTATCTTGCGAAGTTATAAACCCCACTTTGGTGTATAGGGCATATTTGGTGTTTGAGCTTATTCTTGTATCCTGTGGTCAAAGTGCTATGCATTTTTAGTTTTCCTTTTGAGAAATTTGGAGCTATTTTTGAAACAAGTAACTTTGTGTTGCCACGCCTGCTGAACGATAAATTAAATCCGCTAATCATCCATTACAATACTATTTTAAGCTCTAGTAATTTGATTTGATTTGAACAGGAAGGTATTCATCTTCAGCGAGTGCGCATCCTGAACATCGTTTGCTGATATTCTCTCTAAGATGCCTGAAGCTCAAGCTCTCGTCTTTGTGGTCATTCTGGCGGTATTATCTTTTTACAATGTTTGTGTTTCTGGGGCACAAAGTACTGATCCATCTGAAGGTTATCAACTGCTTTAATCTGAAATTCCATATAACATGCCGTTATAGATGCTAAGATTGAGGATGAAGCAGAACTTACTTACACATCAATCCAAAGAGTGGAAAGTTCATTGAGTTGTTATTTAAAAGTTAAGCTGTTGCTGATAATCTAGAAATGTTTGTTGTTATTTAGAGACTCTTGTTAGATTTTTTTAACCTATGAAGCTAGTGAACAAAGAATTGATTCTACTAATATGCTAGTCTAAAAGTGAGGGTTGTATACTGTTGATCATGATCTTATAATCAAGAAACTGTTAGAAATGTTTCTTAAAGAAGCAACACATAGAGAATTGCGATTTAATTTTGGTAGCAACTTGGCATAATCTATATCATTTTTTTCTGAAAATAACTTTTGCCCGTCTATGTTAAATACGCTCGGATATATTCCTGTTCTTTTCTACTTCTTTACAGTCCAGATTATAGAATATGATATTTACACATCGGCTCTAGCCTTCTTCTATGTTTTGTATCATAAAAACTTGGTTTGATATTTTGAACTATAAAGAATTCTAAAGAATTCTGCTCTCACCAGTAAATTTTATTCTCTCTAAAAAAAAGAGAGAAAAAAACATGAAAAAAGAAAAAGAGAGAAACTATTGACTCCTTTTCTTACAAAAGGTCTTCATGATTATTGATTCTTGAAGTTGCAAAATAGCTGTAACTTCAAGATATGCTTCTGTTTAGAACTTTATGTATCCTGATTTCAGAACAAAAATAGAAAAAAAGTTTGATTAGATGTTAAGGTAACCCTAAACTTAGAGCAATAGCCAGGAAACTAGTTTTTGAGTAACCGTTTTTCCTTGAATATTTTGAGACATGAAGTTTTACTGTCAAATGTCATGTATTTTACTTTCTGAAGTGTATTTCCTTATGGTATTCCTTACTTCCGTGAGCAGGCTCATAAAATAAGAGTGATCATTTTTCTCTTAATATGCAGCTAATGCATTACGAGCTATCAGAAGCAGTTTAGTCGATCCCATGAACCACCTTCATACATGGAATAGCGGAGATCCATGTTTATCAAATTGGACAGGGATCTTTTGTGATGCAGTATCAAATGATGGTTACCAGCATTTACGCGAATTGTATGACGAACTTCTCAACTATTTTGTACCATATTATTTTTCACATTTCCTTTCTTTACTTTTGGCTTTTCTTCTTTCCAATGATGTTCTGATTTTTTCTTAAGGATACCTAACTGTCACTATTGCTTGGCAGAAATGAATCACTTGTACTACATTGAAGCTGTAATTGATTTAAAGAAATTATTCGAGCTCTAAAGTTTACTAGGACCTTCTACCTACTTATTCTTACTCCTTTGTATCTTTTAAGTGCTTTGGAATTTTCTTTTTTTTCATTCTTTTCTGTTCCTTCCTTGCTATCGGAACTGTTAGACTGGCCCTGTGACAGATTAGGACTTTCCACAGTTGATATAATTTTCCATTTGCCATGCTTATTTCTCTATGTACTCAAATTCCAAAACTTAGCATAATGAGCAATATATAAGCAAAAGGATCTGATAATAATAGGAGATATGAGACTACATTTGGAATTCTTGTTCATTGGCACACCCTTTTGTAATTTTCTTCTGAGTAAATTTTTCTCATTTTTGTTTCTCTTGGAAATGTTTCTCATATTTGAATAATGATATTTCTTTAATACTATGCCACTTGGATAAATTTGAGCACATCTGAATTAGTTACTCTGTTTAACAAGCAAGATCAACTACTTCTATGCTATTTTTTTTAATTTTTTTTTACCACTGCTGTTATATTACTTCACAATGTTTTTGCCTGTGTAGGCAGTTGCTAAAGTTGAATCTTTCTGGAAGTTTAGCTCCTCAGCTGGGTCATCTGTCTCACTTGAAAATATTGTGAGAGATAACCGTAACATCTAACTTCATTTTGCTATTTCTATTTCTCCTCCTATAGCTGGTAAAATCCAATTTTACTCTCTGCAGAGATGTCATGTGGAACAAGATAAATGGTAGTATCCCTAAGGAGATGGGCAATATCACAACTCTGAAGCTTTTGTAAGTTGCATATAATTCAGGATGTAACATAGCTTTACTTTCTTAATATGCTTAATGGTTTGTGTTCTTCCGT
This sequence comes from Puya raimondii, assembly GCA_016920855.1. Classification (NCBI taxonomy): domain Eukaryota; kingdom Viridiplantae; phylum Streptophyta; class Magnoliopsida; order Poales; family Bromeliaceae; genus Puya; species Puya raimondii. The sequence continues at coordinate 69,585,543 of JABWPP010000049.1, forward strand.
TGTCGAATTTGGCACCCTCTGGCTTAATTCTCTCTCTCTCTCTCTCTCTCTCTCTTGCATTTCTTGTTGATGCAGTGTATTTGCATGAAAATTATGTTCCTTCTTTGCTTCCATGCTAAAAGATACAATAGTGACTAACATTTTTCATGGTATCTTCTGCAGACTCGTGAGTGGTAATCAGTTATCTGGTTCTATACCGGAAGAGATTGGTTACCTTCCAAACTTAAATAGACTACAAATTGATCAGAACCAAATATCAGGCCCAATACCAAAGTCATTTGCTAATTTGAGCTGTATAAAACATTTGTAAGTAGATTTGATTAATGTTCACTATTTTCAGTTAGGAAAATAGAGCTATTTCCTAAGTTGCTTGCTATTTTCTTTTCATACAGCCACATGAATAATAACTCATTAAGTGGTCAAATCCCACCTGAGTTGTCCAGATTACCACTTCTCCTTCATTTGTAAGTGCCATTCCTGCTATTTTGGTAAGTCAAATCATTAATTGCAATTTATGTGCTTATTATCATACTTCTTTTGTGATCTCTTTACAGCCTAATGGACAACAATAACCTGTCTGGTTATCTTCCTCCAGAATTGTCAGAGATGCCGAAACTGAAAATTCTGTATGTAACATACTTCATTGTTTTCAAAAAAGAAAAAAATAATCTTAAACATGAATTATGTAAAAAAATTCTGTCATAGACAAGTAAATATTTACTTTTTTAAGTTTCTTTTTATTTTTGTTTTTTCGTTTCTTTTTTTTTTTTTTTTTTTTTTGTTCTGTCTTGGTACTTTAAATGTCTGAGCATTTGCTTTACTATTTTTTGCCTTCATTTCTTCCTTAGAACTAGTTTCACCTCTGCCTTAATCAATGTAGTAACTTTTGTAACCTGAAACTTATTTCTCTTGGCATACTAATTTATTAAAACCAAGGAATTTTTTTTCCCTTGAATTGAACTTTTAATGTCAGCAAATTTTGCGTTCTGAAAAAATTGCTGCTAAACTATATTAATATTCATTTTGAAGCGAAAAGGTACTTGTTTATGCATTGACACTATTTTGTGAACCCAAATCTGCATATTTGATTAATTTGAATTATCAGAATCAGTACGTTTCAAAGAAGAGAATTATTAGAATCAGTACTTCTCTTTAGCTGACTATGCCAAAGTGATATTTCATTGAGCACTCATACGACTTGCATATAGATAACTTCATGTTGTAACTGACGCACCATTGCCTTAATAAGTGCTAGAATGTTCTTGTGGTTCTATTACTCGTGTCATAAATTTGACTTTCGCTATATACATATAAATTTTTGTCTTGTTGCAGTCAGCTAGATAATAATAATTTCAGTGGCAGCATTCCTGATTCATACGGCAACATGAGACCGCTTTTAAAACTGTGAGTGCACTCTATTTTACTCTGCCCTTTTGTGTGATGTTTCTACATATATTGAAATTTAATGGCCATATGCTAAATGTTTCTGTTTGTTAATTTCCTTTTTTTTTGGCAACACAATATATCTTTTATGGTGCAATATCTCATCTCCATGACAAAGTTTGAAGCTTGTAACCTGAAAGCTTTTGCATATTTGTTAAATTGCCTCTAATTTGAATGTTGAGTTTTGCTGACTAATCTGAGGGAAGTAGTGCTAGAGAATCAGAAAGAAGCAACATAGAGGTTGAAGTAGAACTGGAGGAGTGCTATTTATCCTTGATGGTTGACACTAAAGAGTTGCTTCTCGTAAAAGAGAGGTCGGATTGGATATAGTTTTGCCACTAAGTGGTTTCCTCAATCTCCTAGCATTGTTAACCGTTCTTATAGTGCAGCACAAGTTAGGGGGATTGATCATATGCTCTCCTGTATGTTACTCGTTTTCGATGATACAACTTTTCAACCTGTAAATCCAACGGGCTTATGTTAGTGTTGTAGCTTTTCTATTAGACAACCTTTCCTAAATGCATTAGCTGGAGATATCCATAGCATGAAATTATGTTTCTGAGGCATTACTAGTGTGTAACTTTATTCGTAATGAAAGATTCCTAGCCTAAATTTGGCCATATTTATATTAATGTTGCTTGAATTCTTTTTAGCTTCATCTGAGGAATATAGCTGACTAGGTTGCATCCCACGTCCTTGTCTCCATTTTCTTTTCCTTTTCTATAATGTAAAAACTTTGCTGTTTCAAGTTCATGTGTCCTTAACATTTGTTCCCAGATAGTGGAAATAAATTTCTGACTTTATATGGTTTGGGTCTTAATAGAGGTCTTCCATATCTTTTGATTATTAAATTTTGCAGTTTTATAATTGAATGTGTACCTACTTGTTATGATCTGTATGGTATCTAATATCAGTATGATCATGATTTACTTTTTCACAATCTTCAAGTTAATGGATAAGTGAAACAAGAACTTAAAATGAGCAAGCCTAATTTCCGTTTACAGGAGTCTTCGAAATTGCAGCCTGAAAGGAACAGTTCCTGATCTTAGTGGGATTCCCCAACTTGGTTATTTGTAAGTTTCTAGTATTACAGTGCGACTGATGTAAACGAGACCAATACAGAGATACCTATGCTTGAAATTTTCACTTGATCACTTGGTATATACTTCTTACATACCCAAACCTAATGACATTTCATGACACATGCTGTTCTAATACTCAGGGTTATCCACTAACTTGTATCGCTGCAGTAATTCTTGTTGATTTCATAAATATTTGCACAACCCCTTCCAATATTTTCTATTTATGTATTATCCTTAAAAAAATCCAAATATTCATATATGCCTTTTAAAACTTAAATTTCTTCCACATATGCCCCTCTACTTTCAAGAATGAGCAATTTGCTCTACACACCTAAACCATGAGCTCTTACCACATAAAGCTTTTTATAATTTCTTCAGTTCAGTATTACATAACCATCATTCTATTGATTAAATGGCTGATTCTTGAGCAAAGATTGTGCACGTTACAGAGATCTTAGCTGGAACCAGTTGGAGGGATCCATACCAACTAATAAGCTTTCCACTAATTTCACCACTATGTATGTAATTCCCACAAGCATTTGCTTTCATTTTCTTTCTTTGATCTGCTGTAGAGTTAATTTGTAATCTAATATGTTTGATGTAAGATATTTATATTTTTTGGAGCGATCTTGTTTTAGAACAGAATGCCTTATTTTCTGATTCGGCAGTGACTTATCGCACAATTTTCTGAATGGAACTATACCTTCAAACTTCTCGGGTCTTCCTAATCTTCAGCTATTGTAAGTGTCTATTTGCCTTTCATGTATAATGCGCCCTGGATTATTCCTTAATCTAGCGTTCTTCCTGTTACAATGATGTAATATTGTCATTAACAAAAACTGTTGAGTGTTGTATTTATAATTTGCTTACATGTAGATATGTGAAAACAATATGGCAATCTGAAGATTCGTGTGCATGAATGCATCTGTATGATTACGAACAATAGTATGCTGGGAAGTACTTAATCCTTTTTTTTTTCTTTCCAAATTTGCAGGTCGCTTGCAAACAATCTCGTATATGGCTCTGTTCCATCCAATCTCTGGGACAACATAACTTTTGGTGGAAATAGAAGTCTGGTCCTGTACGACTTCTAACCAGTAAAGACCTTTTCCAGAAGTTGATACTTGTTAGTACCTAATAATATATGTGCTAATAATGCAGGGATTTTCAGAGTAATTCTCTCACAACTGTGCCGGATGCTTTTGATCCTCCTACAAACGTTACTGTCTTGTATGTTTTCTTCAACAAATAGTTCTATAATCATTTTAGAGATTTTCATACTTATTGTTTATACATATTAACTTGCTGTGGTGCAATTGTGGACTTTATAAACAACAGTCAGGTAGACAAATAAGTGATGAGGTTTGTGTTGATGCCTAACTCTTACCTAACCAATATCTAACAATTATCTGTTCAGATGTTATGTATTTTGATTCATATATTCTCTTTTTATTTAACTTGTATATCAACTGTCTCGAACAGGATTGTTTAACTGATTTTATTATGTTAACGTTTTCTTCAGGCTTCATGGAAACCCTGCATGTGCCTATGCAGACCGAATCAATATAGCAAACTTTTGTCAGCCTCAATTGGTCAACAAAGCGTCTGGAAATACGACAAGATTGACCTTTAACTGTAGTCCATGCCCGGGGGATGTCGATTATGAATACAACCCATCTTCTCCTATACCTTGTTTATGTGCGGTGCCACTTGGAGTTGGCTTGCGACTGAAAAGTCCCGGAATTTCAGACTTCCGTCCCTATATTTATGATTTTGAGATAAACTTAACTTCTTTGCTGAAGTTGTTTGTATATCAGTTGTACATTGATCGATATATATGGGAAAATGGTCCAAGGTTGAACATGCACTTGAGACTATTTCCAAGTAATTCTAGTTTATTCAATGTGACTGAGATTTTACGACTGAGACGTGTGCTTTCTGGGTGGGAAATCACACTGTCAGATGTTTTTGGACCATACGAGCTTCTCAACTTCACCCTGGGATCTTATGCAAGTGGTATGTACTCCTAATAACTACATAAGTTTTTTTTGTTTCTTTAAACATCGAGAGCCTGCCTACGGGTTTTTACCTCAAAAAAAAAAAGAAAAAAAAAGAGAGCATTGAGAGCCATCGGCCCATCGCATATCATTTTAGTCATGTAAGGTTGACCTGCAATATTTGCAAATAAATTTGAGTAATTTGAGAGAACGGTTTATTTTTCTCATGCTAGAAACTGCTTGATGTAATCACTCAAGCATCGCATTACTTGCCCCAGTATGCCTCCATGTCAATTTGGCATTGGCACTTTGCATGCCGACACTTGAACCGGTCAGCACAATTCAGCACCAATTTCTAGAGAGTGCTAATACAGTTATTATCATTGGCATGGATGGCAGGTACCAACAGTGTTAAGTTTTTGTAGCCATTTCATCTTTAGGTTGTGGTCTAGGCAACTCTTCACATTTGGGAGAAGGCTTTGACTTCGATGATGTAATATTCATTCTTCTGTTTATGACCCAACATGTATACAAACAAAATGCATTATTGTCCGGCATTCCAACTTCATTAATATTCTCTCGTTGCCTGTTTCCAAGTGCCACAATAAGTTTTTGAACCATTACTAAATTGTTTCTGTTAATACCACAGTATTTGACTTACTATTTATTGCAGAGATTCATGATCCTTCATCAGGGATAAGCAAGGGTGGAATTGTGGGAATTCTGATGGGAGTCTTTGCTGGTGTAACTGCTCTGTCTGTAATTTTTACAGTTTTTATAATGAGAAGGCGCTCTAGAAAAGGCCTGTCTTCCAAAAGTCACTCATGTAAGCTTTTCTTTTCCTTGAAAACTCACCTAGCAACTCATGACCTAATTCTATAAATATCAAAATGCAACAAAAAACCAATAGATTCATTACTCACCTAGTAGCTACACAAGTCAACAATTGTTAATTTATCTAGATTGACAAGCCATGCATTTGCTAGTAAAACAGACTGAGCCTGCATTATTTGCTGGTTAATTTGTTATTTTCAGTGAGAGTCTGCCTTACACCCTTAGATTCAACATACAGTTTTTGGCTGTTCTAAACAAATCTTATTGAAGATTAGGAAAACACTGTCGTGCGTACTACTACTACACATAAGAATCATACATGGACAAATCCCAGATGTGATATGGATACAAATGCTATATATATATATATACACACACACTAAAAACTCAAACTTTGCTCATTTCACTTTATTCATATATCACAAGCACCTTCCGTCTGTACATCTTCTGCAGCGTCAAAGTTCTCAATCAAAATTGATGGTGTAAAATGCTTTACATTTGAAGAAATGGTTCTGGCCACTGACAATTTCAACAGCTCAACTCAAGTTGGACAAGGAGGCTACGGGAATGTATATAAAGGAATCTTAGCTGATGGAACAGTTGTGGCTGTTAAACGTGCACATGAAGAATCTCTACAAGGCTCAAATGAGTTCTGCACGGAAATAGAGCTGCTGTCAAGATTGCATCATCGAAACTTGGTCTCCTTAATTGGATATTGTGATGAACAAGATGAACAGGTACCTCATTTATCCTAATTGGTTGCAATGTGTTGCAAAGTTTGATGATTTTCTTATTCCCTGATAGTAGCATCTCGGAATCCTTAATGCCATGGGAAAATTTGTTTTCAGTATTATTCTCGGGCTGGAAGACTTTTCGTCAGTTTGGTTTTTTTGACTACTAAAATGGTTTTGTTGCTCATTTGACTTCAGATGTTGGTCTATGAGTTCATGCCAAATGGTACTTTGCGCGATCATCTTTCTGGTAATCATATCTTGCAATTATACATATTTTTTCTTGAGTGTACGAGTTATGCTTGAGATTTTGATCTATGTTTACCTTATCAAGTATGGCGGTTTTATAGTGCGTTATAAAGGCTTAAACATTTTAGAATTTCTTTCAGTATGATTTATCATGCATTACCTTTCATACATTAGTCCTCTTTTTTTTTTCTTTTCTTTTTTTTGCAAGTGAAATATTTCTATTCTAATCCATTTATACTTTTTCATACAGCAAAATCTATGGTTCCTTTAAATTTCTCTACGAGGTTACACATAGCACGGGGCGCTGCTAAGGGTATCCTCTATCTGCATACTGAGGCAGATCCTCCTATATTCCACCGTGATATTAAAGCCAGCAACATATTGTTGGACTCTAAGTTTATCGCAAAAGTAGCTGATTTTGGTCTCTCGAAGCTCGCACCTGAACAAAACATTGAAGGGATATTCTCGGGTCATGTATCCACTGTTGTAAAGGGCACCCCAGTAAGTGGCTAGTGCTATTAGTTTTTGCTATTAATTTAAATGCTTAACACTGCTAAAAAGCGGAGAAGTCTCCTTTCATTTTGCAAACATATATAAAATGCATGCTTTCTTGTAAATTGAATGTGGTCCTCCATGAAATTGGCATCTTCTTCGGTAGATAATAAATAAAATTTATTCTACGAGAAATATTTTCATAATATTCTTCTATATTCTAGATGAATAGCTTGGGTTTACATATACTCGTGGTTCGACATGTTTTTGTAACACCTTGAAGCTGATCTACTACAAGAAATAAGCTACACCCAAAATTTCAATATATGGATAGCTTGCAAGCATGAAGTTTAAACACCAAACATAAGCTTGTTTGTCAGATTGAGTTTTCACAAACTTGACGATTGATGGTGAAGGGTTATGAGTTGATAAAATATGCGTCATCTTCATAGTCTTAGATTTGACTAGAGCTCGACTGAAGGTAGATATACTGTATTTTCAATCTCAAAATCATTGATTGTCAGCTATATAAAAGATAGAAATACTATCTATCATGCACCAATCTCATCGCTGAATACAATAAAGTAAAAAGTTTTCTGAGATTCAGCTCATAAACTTCTTTTGCAGGGTTACCTTGATCCTGAGTATTTCCTTACTCGCAAATTGACAGATAGAAGTGACGTCTACAGCCTTGGTGTTGTGTTTCTTGAACTATTGACTGGAATGAAACCAATTGCACATGGAAAGAACATAGTTAGAGAGGTATAGAATCTCTAGACTTTCTTCCTAGAATAAATATCATGAGAAAGCTTGCCTTCTTTTCGTTTGACAAAACAAGAGCGCTTCAAAGTTCAATTTAGCAAATTATTTACTCAATAGTGCCAACTTAGCGTCTAGTTTTCAGTTTTAACTTTTTTCTGCATCAATTTCCCCATAGATACAATATTATTATTAAGCAATCAAAAAGAAAATAAAAGATCATCAAGATTTGTAATTTCCATGGATCCAAAATTAGAATCTGCTAAAGAACTATTATATCCTTCTCCGATTATAGGCGAATCTAGCGTGCCACTCCGGTAAGATGTTTTCAATCATCGACAGTCGAATGGGCCCCTACCCTCCCGAGTGCATCAAACAGTTCGTCTTGCTGGCGCTTAGATGCTGTCAGGATGAGACCGATGCGAGGCCATCAATGTCAGAAGTAGTCAGAGAACTCGAAATCATATGGAAAATGATGCCAGAAGCTTATATTACTACTCCAACAGAAGAATCCGTTGCAACAAGTTCTGATAAGATATCCAAATCAGTTTCAGAATCCTCGGCACTACAAAACCCTAATGCCTCCTTGGATGTCTCCACGAGCGATGATGTGTACAGTGGCATGCACACAGTTAGTGTTACCCCTCGATGATGAAGAAAGCATGTTTTATTGAGAATGTATTACATGTAATGGTATGTATATAGCAGGAAAAAGTATTCCTAGCAAATTTCTTGGTATGCATTACAAGGGATAAGTTCATGCAGCTTTTTCTGGTTGGTTCTGCTTGTGTACTTTGCTCAAGAGACTGAATATAAGATGAGATCTTACATTTCTCGGCACTGATCAAGCTTTTCTGTGTAGATGTCAATAACATGAAATATAGTTTGATTTGTTAGTAATTAATGTCGTCTCCATTTCTCGCTGAAACAAGTGACTTTTTTAAGGGGTTTCATTATTTGAATGAGTTGTACAGAGGAGGATTTCATATTTACAGAGCAAAAGAAGCTGAAATGATGAAATTAACTTGATTTATTTCGTCTCTCTTCAAATGTAATGACTCCAAGGACCCCAACATCCAGGTTTACGAAAGCAAGTTTTTCGGCGTTCTTGGGGTGTGAGCTTACGGCCAACTTAAATATTAAAAAGGGGAGAAGAACTGAACTTTTCTACATCTTTTTGTGGTTTTTTGCTTATGTACCTGCAACATTCACTATATTTACCAAAAATGGCTCTTTAGATCTTCTCCAAGGCTTCCGTTCTCAAGAATGATCTTAGCCCTTTGCTTGATTAAAAGGTTTACCTTACACTTTAATGCAATCTCACACAGTAATATGATCTTTTCACTACCTTTACATGGAGCCAAAGGGGGAAAAAAAGAAAAAAAGAAAAAAAAAATGTGCCCTTGTACATTGCAGAATGAAGGCAAGCAGGTATCTGAACTCTGCTCGAAATAACTTCTACTTTCAATAACACCGAAAGGATTAAAACTTTCCACAAGTTGGCAATAAAAATCCGTCTACAACATTCATAACAGTTTCTGATTGCGCTACAACTTGAAGATGAAGCGAACATAATGTTTCAGTTTAAAAAGGGATCGGACCAGTTAAAGGAATCAAAATGATCTGGCATGTCTAAGAATAAATGTACACCATCTATATATCTTGATTGCAATGTTACTAAGCTGCTACCTTCGCCATTTTCGCTTGTTCGATCCAGATTTCGGAGGCGGATTTTGAGAAACAGGTGATTCCTGCTCATCAGATTCTTCTTTTTTCATTGATTCCATACTTTGTTTAGTATCCGCATCATCGATCATCTCATCGTCAGCTTCAACTTCGTCTTCAATTGCTTTTATAATGTAAATCTGCATAGGTTAAAAAGAAAACCAGTAAATGGCAGAAATTATTCTTTCTGTCATAACAAAATTCTAACATTTAAGAGCGGCTTTTGTTTAAATGTTTACTGATATTAGTGCTGGTTCTTGTTGCAGGGTGTAGCGCTGGCCGATGAAGCGCTATTTGAATCGTGCTTAGCAGGATTATTTAACCAATTTCGCATTTTGAAGCAAGAAGGGGTATATATGCAAAAGAAAGAAAGAAAAATGATAGTACCTTGAATCTGGTCGGCTCAGTCAACTCAAACACCAAGGCATCTCCATCTTCCAAGTTATGCTCCAAAGCAAAGCCTCTCCATCCGCCACTCAGACCGGTTCGGGTCCCAATGTAGATGGCATCGAATTCGGCACCATTTTCATCTTCCAAAACCATTGTCACTTCCTTAGGAGGCAGATGCTCCTTGCAGAACCTTGACGGAAGACCCTTTTTGCCGTTGTGGCGTCATGATCGCCAGAAACGTAAGTTATTTTCTTACCCATCTATTCTAGATACACTTTTTTTTTTGTGTGAAAAACTTATTATGCAGGGAATTACTTACGAGCCAAAAGCAACTGGAGACGTGCGATCGAACCATGCTTTTGACAAAAGATGGGTTGCTGGGGTCTAAACCACTTTGAAGTTCCTCTGCTTTCTTTACGGCACGGGCTTGTTCTTCATAAGAAGCGATTCTCCCTGTATATCCCCTTCCGCTTTGCTCGCTTCTACAGTATCTGGTAGAAAGACAACAATAGGTATTAGAAATACGACCATCAGATAAACAGAAATAGTTGGTCAAACGACTATAACGAATAAAAAGTATTACCTTTTGCGATACAATCGGAGATCTATTTCATCAACCTGATAGAAGTTTAGACAGTCAAAGTGAGAGTCTCAAGGCTATAATGAGTCGAGAATTGATCTCCAAATTACTATTATTCCCTTCAGTACTACTATTTTTATTAGCGTGGTGTTAAATCTTGAAGACTCGATAAATTGCATCTTTAGGATATTTCTCATCTTTACAATCTATAAACCAGAAACATGCTTAGCAAATTGATGGTTTTTTCTACATTAAAACTTTCCTGGGCATAATTACCTCATGGTGAAAGTTTCTTAAGTGAATGAAAATGTTTTAAAGGAAAGGAATTAAGATCAAAGAGGTCAACTAGCAAGAAGAAATTTAAGCAAAAGGTTAACTGATAACTTCAATCAACTGACAATCACATGCTTTAAATCGAATATCTAAGATAAGTTTAAGAACAAAAGATGACTTACTTCATCACGGTATGAAACTGCGTTACGAGCTCTTGCAGAGCGTCTTACTTCGACAGTTTCAAACTTTTTTCTTGACCTGGGGCTTGAATGGCATCTCTGTGGAAAAAAGAGTGGGACAGAGCCAAGATGAAAAATGACATATGACAATACGACGTATAAAGTACGATACTTCAAGACATCCTTCTACTTATCAGAATATACAAATCCGAACTGCAGTAAACTCAAGCGCCAAAATCTTTATGCATTTAACTGACGCCGAACTTACCAGTTGTTTGTGCTCGGACTTTGCAACTTCCAAGAGGCTTTTTGAAATCTTTGAGATTCCTAGATCCTTGTTAAACAACAACAAGACAACGCGGGGAACAAGTTATGACAAAGATGTAACAGTAAATATTGTTCAACTAAAAAGACTTGCAATGTATAAATATTTTCACTATCGATAAATACAAATTATCGTCCGTAAAATTATAATTTAAAGAAATATTCTAACAAAGAAAGTTAGGTAAAAGAACAAATATGAACCAAGGGTATAAGTGTTGAGGTCTAAAATTTAAGTTTATGCCTTTTGGCTTGGTTTTTGGAACCAAACTGCTTCTCGATTTCAATAGTAACCGAGGCATTTGGCAAATAGGGAGTGTAGAGCTTCTACTGCGTCGGGAAGCAAGAATGAGCTTCCGGCTCCGCCCAAAGCAAAATTTCCAATTTAAGGTATCTGCTTCTAGCTGAAATAAATAGTGTTAGCTTAAAGGGGCCAGCATCCTGCCCTGTGCCGGGAGGCCAAGTTGGACCGAGTCACGTTCGAAATGGCGTGAGGCTGGGTTGGGCCGAGTCATGTTCGAAGTGGCATGAGGCTGGTTGGGCCAAGTCACAATCGAAACTCGTGGGCGCTCTGTCTGTACGCTTTAAGTAAATTGATTGTGTATTTTTAACAGCTCGAGCATTTGAGATTAATGGTTACTGTCAACGATCCGACAAATAGAAGTCTGATAAAAACAGCTAAGGCATCTTCAAGCAGTGCTTGTACACTTCTTAAGGCCCAGTTTCGTAATGCATTCTCCGATCGCAACCGCTTCGCTTTAGAGCCCCTAAAAACCCGAAATGGCGGTGGAAACCTCGGCCAGACCATTTTTTTTTATAGCTTCAGATGAGCAGAGCTCTGAACCGTATTCAGATTTCTCCGAGGGCTCGATAAAGCATCGAAGCGGTTGCATTTGGTAAATACATTTCTGAACTAGACTTTAAAAAAAAAAAATTTGGGACATGTTAAGTTATATATTCCCAAAATCACTTCCAAACTCAAGCTACTAATAATAACTTATTAGCACATCCAATGGTCCCAAAACATTTACCAAGAACATTTAAGCATCAAATCTAAAACCAAACAAAAAAAAGTCTCATGAACAGTAAAAAGAGAAAAAAAAAAATTGGGCTTACTTCGAGATGCTTGAGGTTTTCAAGAACCCTCTTTCTACGGAGTTCTTCGTAGGAGCATTCATCTGTAGCCATGGTGTGGGTGTTTTTCTTTTCTTTCTTTTTTTTTTCTTTTTTTTTTGGATCCTCTGAAAGAGCCGTTGGTATTCGCACTTGGCACGGGAATAGGGTTTTTGAAGTTTTGAAAGGAGAGGAGTTTGGTGTAGTTCTTGTGCAAACTAAAAAGTGTGTATAAATAAATGTTTATAGATATAATAATAAAGGAAAATTGTTATTTAGCCCATTGGGCTCGACCAATAGGCCTGGGCTATTTGAATTGGGCCGAACTTAAAAAGACTAGAGAAATATTTTTAATTTTTAATCATACGCATCGAATTGGTCCTCAAATTTTAAATTATATTATATTTTCATTCTCAAACTTTAATTTATTATAATTTTTAACTATAATTTTTTAAAATGATTATATCTTAAATTTTATGGTTTAATTTAACTGACGAAATGCTGTCATATATATTTTTATTATAATTAATAATGTGATAATAATTAAAATATCACAACATCATTATATCAGTAATATATTAGTATTTAGTTAGCTAAATTAGACAGCACAATTTTATTGAATATAAATAATAAATATACTAATTTTAGCAATACAAGTTTTTAAAACATTATAGTTACTTTATAATTTTTAACATGATAACAGTGCGAGCTACTGAGTTTGAATTTCTCGGAATCTTCGAAGTGTCCCGCGGCAACTCGAACATTCGATCTTTCGCCAGTAAGAGTAATCCCTAGCACTTCCTCTCTCTCTCTCTCTCTCTCTCTGTGTGTGTGTGTGTGTTCAGCTCCGATCATCTTCATCTTCCTCTAACAATCCAAAACCCTAATAGATTAAAAAAATAATAGAATAATTGAATATAACTTTTTGAATCACAAAATGATAAAGTAAAAGTGAGCTAAACCACGAGTTGAAGTTTAACCTTTTCTTTTCTCGTTCTTTTGTTGAGAAGGATGAAATGACACAAGCATAAGTTAAACACAATTTGGCTTTTACTTTGCACAGAGTTGTTTGTCTCATAACAAGATTCTTGTTGTATTTTGTCCGCCTTTTTTGTTTGGTTTAAACAATCTTAAAAAAAAAAAAAAAATCAATTGCACTTTCTTTCGATTAGGTTGGATTGATCTGAATTGACAGCTGACACTCTGAATGTTTGGGAATGCAAGTTTGCATTTTATATATATATTTTTTCTTACATTGCCTGAATTTTGCAGAAAATTACCTTAGAATTTACGGGCATGTTTGACCTAATTGTTGGAGTAGTGAATTCTACTGAATTGATTTTGGTTCAAAGAATTGTTAGTGAGATAAACGCGGTAAAGTGTTATGACTGAGCGTGGTAGAATAGTGAATTTTCTAAAGTAATTTTGTATAGTTGCAACTACATGCAGATCCAAATTCAGTGTTTGGTTTGAAGAATTTGAATCCAACTGCTGCAGTTGAAACTGTATGGGGAGACTCACTTGCAGCAATTGGAACCACACCCAAATTGACCACAATTTCAATCGCAGTAGTTGAAGAGACTAACTTCAAATAAAAGACAAGATTACCTTCTGAATCACTTTTGAAACAAAGTACCTTTTTTTTTCTTCCTACATTGCAGGTAATTTCACCATCACGTATAAAATGTGATGAGAGTTTAGAAAAGGCACTTCTCAATTGCACGCAAACAAACAAACTATTTATAGTTACAGTAATTTCTACTGTATCCACCCAAACAAAATATATATAGTTATAACTATTGCATTTTTAACTGTATGTTTCTCCAAGTACGTTGTATTTCTAATTACATCAAACCAAACGGCTCCTAAATGTTCAAAATTCTTGTTAAAATTGCAGCCGAAGCACCCAGGGAATGATGTTTGGGATGTGGCGATGGAAAGGAGGGACAAGAAGCTCTTGGAGCAGCATTCAGCTTCAAAGAAGTAGGTCAGTTACTGTGACTTTTACTGTTCTGTTAATCAATGTCAATTAATCTTGCGATAGGATAGGTACTATGTTTTAAGTTGGAAATTTTAACTCTATTTATGATTAATTCGCGGTGATCATAGTTCATAATATAAATATTGAACAAAACTTATATCTGAAATATACATTCGACCGGGATCAAGCGTTTGAATGGCTCAAAACTGCAGCTTTATGGCTTGCAGAACATTTGAATCACTTAAGCATTTATTTACAAGTACATCTGTTACTGCTATTTTAGTTCGTCTTTTTTGAACTACCAGCATTTGGAAACCGAGTTTAAAACTTTTTTTTTTTTTAACGTGAATGGTTGAATATAGAGCTTTGAAAAATTACATCAATATCTACACGGTCAGCCTGACGATATTCACTGGAGATGGGAGACTGGAAATAGCTTCACGGTCAAATCCACATATTTGCTTATCAGAAGTGGAGGTGTCAAAGATGACACGACGCCGACTATTTGGAAACTTAAAATTCCGACTAAAGTTAAAATTTTCATCTGGTTAGCCCTGAAGAAGAAATTGCTTACTGTGGACAACCTTATAAAAAGGAGTCGGTCAGGAAACCAATGGTGTGTAATGTGTGGCTGTGCCACCGAGACAGTGGATCACCTGTTGGTTGGTTGTGTTGTTAGTAAATTTCTATTTACCTTCAACCTTGATAGCTGCCATTTCCTTCCCTTTGCTGAAGATGTCAAGATCGTTTGGGAGGACGCGCATGGGAGGAGTACTCAGATGGATGCACTAAAAGCACATATCTTAGTAGCAGCAACATGGTGGATGATTTGGCGCGAAAGAAATAATATTATTTTCAGAAATCTATCTACATACGCTATTTTAATTGCGCAACATATCAGAGCGCTAGTAAAGTAGTGGGCGGAATTTTGTAGCGCTAGATAACAGTTTTATTGTTTCGATTCATGTTGTCTCTTTTTCTTTGTTTCTTTTTATTGTTTGACTTTTTCATATCGATTTTTTTTTTTCCGAGGTCTTGCTGCCTCACTATTTATAACTAAATTCATTTGCTAAATGAATGAAGCAGGTAGCGCGCTACCTTTTTCTCAAAAAAAATATCTAATTCCGCTATATGAGCTGCTACGTATTTAAGTTGAAAATTAAGTAGCCCTGCAGGATTTTTTTTAGCTTTTTTTATTATTATTATAACTCTTTGCCTGCATTGACAGGATGTGAATACAAAGGACTGGGTTATGTTGGACACTACAGGAAACCACAAGAGACTACTTTGTTTTAAGGTCTTGTAAATAACCTTAGCTTATCCATGTTTCCTTTGGTGATTTTAGGGGAATTTAATTTAGAAGTTTTGTATGGTAATTACTGTAAAATGACTTAAGTTTTTTGGTTGGTTTTCCTTGATGAGAATTTCACTCTAGTAATGGAGGAAACAAGAAGGGAACGGTAAGATTAAGCTTGTAGAGAATGATGTTTAAATATTTTTATATTTAACACTCCCCCTCACGTCTGGATTTGAGGCTTTTCGCAAGGCCTATAATGTGAACTTGAATTAAATGAGAGAAAATTAATAATGCTAGGAGTTTGGCATGACTCGAAGTTAGGACCTTCTGCTCTGATATCATGTTAAATTATGTAAAACAATCGTTATTTTTTAGAAGCTTAAGCTTATAGAGAACGGTGTTTAAATATTTTTATATTTAACAATACTCATATAGAGCTTTTTTTGCTATTAAATTATTGTTCTCTATTCCAAAAAAATTAACATCATCAAAAAAAGCCCACTAACTTTGAACTAGTAGCAGTTTAAGCTGCTAATTAACTTTAACTTGGTGCATAATAACCCAGCTAATGTAAGATATGATTTTTTTTTTCTTTTCCTTTTTTTTGGGTATCAAATTAAGCTTTGTGAGCCAAATTTCAGTGGAGAAAACTTAGTGGGGGTTTTTGGTACTAAATGAAATTTAGTTGGGATCGAATTACAACCGAGACAAAGTTGATGTGTTTTTTACGATTTTGACTCTTTTTGTCGAATTACTATGTTGCTCTCTTCTTTAGTAGTACAACTGCAGGCAATCAGTTCATAATTAAGTGCCTGTGATTTAAATTCACGATGCATGTGATTCAAAAATTGTATTGTTAAAAACTTTAGGGCTTGTTTGACCCCGCTTTTATATTTGTTTGGTACATAAAATTTGACCTAGTATTTATGTTAGTTTTGAATCGGATTTCGAGGGACGTGATAGGCACAGATCCGACCCAACCTATTAAGATATTAGATAGCTTGGTTGATTGAGAAACTATCGTGCACTAAGTGTGCAGTTAATTACTAGGAGGGGAAAAAAAGAAAAAGAAAAAGGTGAAGATACTCTATCTCTCTCTCTCCCACTAACATTTGAGTTGTGAAAATTAATGCAATTTCTACCTTATGATCTTGCGCTTGACCCGTTGGAGGGAGTAGTTTGGTTTGATCCTATTTGCTAGTGTCTTTTAAATTGCAAATAAGATAGTTCTAAATTCAATTTTCGCTTTTAACTTATGTTGACATTTTAAACAATGGTCCTATATCGCTTTGCAGAAGCTTTAAGAAACTAAAAGAGGATTTTTTTTTTTTTTAAGATTACATCCTCTTTTTCCCGAGAGTAATACTACAGATACACTCCAAAATAAGATGTACATCTTACACCATTCAATCTCAGGGTCATTAATATTTTACTTGTTACGTCAACTTTTTTTATTTTTACTAAAAAGTATTCAAATTTTTATCAATTCTAGAATGGCAGAAGTAAGATCTGCACCCCTTTTAGGTGTACGAGAAGCATTTTCCAAAAAAAAAATAAGATTAATTTTTTCAATGCGCTTTCAAAATAGTGTAATTTTATAGATGGGTCTCCAAATTAGAAAATATTCTTATATATATAAAAGGGCTTGCGATTTGGAGTTTAGAGGAATATTGGTGATAGTTTTATAAATTTAGATGAGTATTAGTGATAGGTTGGAATAATTAATTAGAGCGGTATTGATGATATTTTAGATTTTGGAGCAGCATTTATAATATTTTGAAGTTTAGGGGGTAGGTTTGAAATTTCTAAACAAAATATGTAAAACCTTAACGCCTTTCCTCAAGCTTTTGACGTTAAGATAACGGCCTCTGAACTGTTGCCCTGGAGAAATTATTTCGTGCACCGGGTGTATACGCAACATTATATTTGATAAGATTAACTTTCTAAAATCAAAACCCAATACGAAAAAATATGATCTATAATAAGAATTAAAAAATCATGAATCATTCAGATAGATGCAGGTGAAGTAATGATTTTAGATACTAATGAAACTATATAGAAGAGTTGTTGACCATCAAAGCAGTACTCTTATCGATCTATTAACAATAAGTATATTCACGCCAGAAAAATCAGTAATGTACTGAAAGAAATTATTACATCGCAAATAGTATAAAAAATCAATGATAACGAAAAGGTTATTATTTGATGTTTCTGAAGACGATGTCCAAAATTTTTGATTTTTTATATGTAAGCCTTAAAACAAATCCAATGAGTTTGAATTTGAAATATATATAGGCATGGTGCACAAGACGTACTTGTACACACGGTGTAGGCAATAATTTCTAGTTGCTGATTGAGGTTTTGTGGGAATTTCCTAAAGTCAAACAACTACTCAAATATTTTAATAATTCTTTTAAATCCTAATTCAAAATCATCCTAATTTTAAAATTCTCCGGTTTATATCTTTTAATGAAAGACCGCGTTGTAGCATATATTCGAATAACACCTATCACAAAGATCTTAAATTAGAATTTAATTCATTAGATATATTTTATAACGATCAAAAGGCCTATTTATTAAAAATTGCAAATTCAGACTCCTATTTTTCATGAATCGAGCAATTTTTCTTTCTATACTGCTGATTTTTTTAAAATATCCAATAGCTAGGTAATATGTTTTCAAAATCTATAATTTTTCATCCTTTTAAGAGCCTGTTTGGATATCAAAACAAGTTATCCAAAAATAATTTTTCTTTTATGATTACAAACTAGAAGTTTGAATTTAGCTCCACCTCGCAAGGTCTTTAATGGCCGTGATTTATTAGTCTTTAATGGCCGTGATTTATTAAAAATAATATATATCACTTATAATGTACTTTATCTATATATTTGATCATACCTCATCTACCAAATATTACAAATTTAGAAATGCGCTGAACAAGACAAGACGCATGAACATCCAAATAGATGCTAAATGCCGTCAATCATGTCATCAGATTAAATAATAATTTTAAAATTCTGATCAGGAAATATTGATTGCAGTGCATGAGACACCAGGTGCAATTAGTATCTTCTCCCAAAGTCAATGATTTTCTCAAGAAGCTGTCTTAGAAATCAACATCCAATTAATTAATGATCCTTAGGATGTTACATCCAAACCGAACTGAGCTCTCCAATCCCTATCAACAAATAAGAAACATCTAAACTTGGGATCTATGATAGGGCATTGTAATAGATCTAATTATTAAAAGAAATGCACCAAATTTCGGTTACGGGCTGTTGGTTCTGTGGATCGTAAACGCTAACTAACTATCTCAAAAATACGTGCCGATAGGAAGGGCGCATCACACTTAAGGGCTCAGCCACAGCGCTCGCGGGTTTCGACCTGACTCAACCCACCTGAACGTTGGGTCTATTGTTGGGCCTCTTACCGTTATGTCTCTTGTGGATCACACCCTCACTCAACTTATTAGACTCACCCAACTCAACTTATTAGTCTCCTGAACCTATTGTCACGGGACAGAAAGTTGAGCCTATTTTTAGCCCAATAATAAATAGCCAACAGGTTCCATGTAAAATTGTGAAAAAAAAAAAATTTCAGTAAATTTTTTTTTTTTGAAGGAAAATAAATTTTACGCTATTTAGTGTTTAGTTTGTAGGAAAAAAAAAATTTCCACCACGGTTGTTTAGGTAAAAGGTGTATCTTCTCTTATTCTATATATTATATATTATTGATATATAATAATTATCATATTACATATATTAGTGCTATAGTTTATATTTATAAATAAAATATATTGAAAATATATTATACAATAAATATGTAATATAATATATAATAGTATACATTTAATGATATAAAATAAATTACTATATATTTATAAATAAAATATTATATATTAGTATATTTATATTAAAAACAAAATATTTTTTATTATATATATATATATATATATATATATATATATATATATATATATATATATAGTAAAAGAGGGGGAGAGAGAGGTCCACTGTCGAACTCTCTTACGCGGTCCACGAGGTGGAGCGGACAGCGTGCTGCACCTCCCCAACGCCGCGTTTTTTCAGCGTAAGTTTTCCTTTTCCGCTCGAAGAGAGCGAAAAACGAAAACGGCTCTTTTTCTTCCGATCAATAAATGAGCAACCAAACACATCCTTAGTTTTAGAACAGTGACAGTGAAAGAAAGCCTTAGTTTACTCTATTTTATTACATAACTTGATCCAGATTCCAAACAAGACACTTATTAGTACCTCTTGATGAGTAGAACTGGTCTGGATGTTAATATACTTAGTCCACCAAATCAAGTATATTTAATATTAAACTTTGGAAACTTCTTTCATACATTTTCATTTCTATTTGATTATTTCTTTTGCTTGTCAACTATAAGCAGCTGGTTGAAGCAGCAAAATACAGTTCTATATGTTTAGGTATATTTGTTTTTGAACTTTTAAAATGTTCTATGATTTAGATGATTATATTTTCTCTCAAATATCAAACTTTATCTAGCTGGATGAAGCTGCACACTGTAGTCCACATGCTAATAAATATGTTCTTCCTGCATTAAATACCCTGGTCCTTAGTTTTTTTTTTTTTTTTTTTTTTGTAAATAACATTCTACGCGGCACAAATGACACACAAAAAGGTAAATATTATTTGCTTTTTTTTCTTTTCTTTTGTTGCTTTTTAACTATTATCCAGCTGAATGATGCAGCTCACTCAGTCTACAATGTTACTAAACTTATCCTTTCCATATTATATTCTCTAATCTAGGGCTCTTGTTTTTTTTCCCCCCCTTGTTTTTCTCTAGCATTTACAGGCTTAATTTACATTGCGCAATTAAGTTTTGGTTTGGTCAGATTCCATAGCCTATTCTAATCTCTAAGCTTCCTCTTACATCACATTATCTGATAATTTATGCTTCTGTTGGTGACACTAACTTACTAACATTTTTCGACTACATGACAACATAAAACTACATACAGAAATGGACATACTGATAGAAATAGAAAAAGGGTATTAATAACTCTGTAAGAACTTATCGAAGCACATGTGTTCACAGTCCATACCATTAAATGCATCAAAGAAAAAGGTTGTTACAAGCCTAGGGAGGAGATGGAGCAGCAACAAAGTACTAAATAGGTTTTACTTACAACTTTTCCTGAGAAAGATCATACGGCATGACGAACGATTGTCTATCGACTGGGGAGGTGAGAACTACTTGGCCAATTTTTCATTCTATCGGCAAAAATTTAGTATGCGAACTCAAGGAATATTTACCCTAATATTTCCAAGCAGGTGACTACTGCAACTACAACTAAATTCATGATTTTGCAGTTTGAATATCAGATCTAAACAGCATTCAACATAGTTAAAGAAACGAGGAGACGAAAGCAAAATATGAAATAAACCAGAGCAGAAGAACAACAAAAGGCACAGAATTACACGAAATGAATAATACCTCGGCTTTTATTAGCAGGCTTAATTTTGAATACAGCAACCAAAAAAATAATCGGAGACAGCTCCAGGCCAAACAGCGAGAAATTCCTTCACTTTACATAAACGTAGGATACTTCTCACCAGGTAGAAATAGACCATGAATAATAGCCAGGGACCGGAACAAACCCTGATGCCGAGAAGAGCTCCCTTCAAAGAATGCATGATTTGATCCTAAGTAACCCTAAGTCGAGAATAACTAATCCACAACGGGGAGAATCTTTCCCAAATTTACAACTGGGAGAAAAAAGAAGGAACGGAGCAATGGCAATCCATGGTTCTGTACATATGAAACACTTGAACAGATGATCGTATGCTTGTTCCTTGCTTTAGAACTCACGCTGATCCTATGGCAGCGATTCAGAATGTGTATTCATGCTCGAGCTGCGGTTGTGTCCGCATTAACGGCACCTGTGGCATCCGAAAATTCCCCACTTGCACCATTTGCAACGGTATTCCGGTCTCAGACTGGTGTATCATTTTCGCCGTTCTCTTATTCTGTACATACCGATGAATCCACACCACAAGCAACGCCAAGAGAATCAAACCAAGCAAACCTCCGACTACCCCTCCGACAATCTTCCACACCTTCGAGTGCCTCTTATGGACAGGTGTAGGACCCGGAACCGGTGTAGGACCCGGTGCGGGTGGAGGAGGGATTGCGGTAGAGTTGATCACAACAGAAAAGTGGCCTTGGCTATTCGTCGAACAGGTGGCGGACGACTCCAACTCCCCGAACTTTACGGTGCCATTTATACTGAACCACACACATTTCGCGACAACTCCATTGGGAACAGGGCTTACATCTGTGAATTCAATCAAGATCGACGATTTTGAAGCCACGAAATCCAATTCGGGCAAGTGGGTGGCGGACAGATTCGCCGCATCATAAGCAAGAAGGCCGAGCACCGGAGCCA
The DNA here is from genome assembly GCA_016920855.1 of Puya raimondii. NCBI lineage: Eukaryota > Viridiplantae > Streptophyta > Magnoliopsida > Poales > Bromeliaceae > Puya > Puya raimondii. The sequence goes on from JABWPP010000049.1 coordinate 69,607,420, forward strand.
AGTAGGTATACCCAGGGAGTGGGTAGTAAAAGGAGGACCAGTTGCCGAGATTTTGGTAAACAAAAACGAGCCTTCGGACGTACGGGCGGACGACAATGCCAGTCGGAATTGTGAACTCTTTATAGTTTGCAAATCCCCTATTCTTCAAACTACCGTTTCTTAGCCTCAACGCCGCGATCTTGATGCCGGTGAGATTGTTCGGGACCGCACCGTCGTAGATGATTCCAGTATGAGGGTGGCGGAATGATCTAAAGGCGTAATCTTGAAGAAGGGCATCTAAAGATCTCGCAGGGGATTGTGCTTTACATAGGTATGGTAACAAAACTCCAATGAGCCAAATTAAGAGCATGAATCGAATAATGAACTCCATAAACTCCCAAATTTCTTCACCAAATTCACTTTACAGCTATAATCCAACTCTAATTACAAAAAAGAATTCAAATTTTGAGGAAACGAACTCAAATCTCTGAAGCATCGATGTGAGATCTTCGGAACGAGAAACAGAGCTAAAAACGCGAGCTTTTTCTGATGTAGTACCTGCATCAACCTCGACGAAAACCCTAACGAAGCGGAGATTCGATCAAAGCAAACTTTTTGCAGTAAATCCCTGAATCTTCTCTAAACAAATCACACTATTCTCGGAGCAAAATCGAAGAGTCAAAGAACAGCTTCACGAATCCACCAATGCCGACGAATCCGAGCTCAAATCGCGGAGCTGCGAAGCGGAGAAAACCCTCGAAAGCGACCGAAATCGCAACCGAATCGGAGGAATCCACGCCGCGGGTAACACCACACGATCAAATCCCCACGAATCGAATCCAACAAATACGTTGGATAAGATCCCGAAGATCGCAATGGAGATTGATCGCGATAGGGTTTTAAAGGCCTTAAATGCTTTTAAAACCCTAAAAAACACTTCTCCAAAACAGAGAACAAAAATAATATGAGTATGAGAAAGAGAGAGAGAGAGAGAGAGAGAGGGAAAAAGATCACGAGAGGTTGCGGAATAAAAACACAGTGGTATGCCACTGGCAGTTGAAATTACCAAAATACCCCTCACATTTCTCGGAAGCGGGGCGAAAGCGTCACCGTCACGCCTTAACGCCGTTACGCTTTCGCTTTCCACAGATTTCTTCTGTACAAAATTACTCCCTGAACCAGGTGCATCCGTACGCCACAAACACCGAACTTGACTTTTTTTTTTTTTTTAAGAAAAAATAGCACGCTATCTGCTTCATTCATTGAAAAAATAAACTTAGCTATATCAGTGAGACAAATTAGTCTCTAGCAAAGCTGAAAAAGATAATAAAGAAAAAACTAGATCTTTGACAGAAAATCTCATCTAACGAAAAGTTTTTCACTGCCTCACCAAACTCTTAACTCTTTCAACAATCAGTCTCAAGTTCGTATAGCGTAATCTAAAAATCACATTATTTTTTTTTCCTATCAAATCGTCCAGCAGTTCGCTGCTAGCATACTCAGCCTCTTAGCTATGACTTGGTGGGGGCCTTTCTTCCAAAGTCTGTCCAAATTATTTAAACGTCAGTCCCACTCGTTGTATCATACTCAACTTCGAGAGAGGACACCAGCCGTCTCGCCACCGCAGTATTAGATCCCTTAACCATCATTTTTGTTAATTATATCAATATTTTAAAATTAGAATCTAGTTCAATAAATACAATCTACACTATCTAAAAATTTTATTATAAAAAATTATAAAATTTAAAATCTAGTTTGGAATTGTATTGTAACCACGTGATTCCCCCGTGATTATTCCCACCTAATTTTATTCATTTATAAAATATTAATATTTAAAATTTATAATTTTATATATGCGGATGTTTTTTTTTTACGATTTTTTTTTAAAGAAAAGTAGCACGTTACCCGCTTCGCTTATTTTAGAAATAAGCTTAGCTAGAAATGTGAATCAACTAGGATTCGAACTCGGGATCTCGGATAACAACCACCAAATTCTTTGCCACTTGCGCTAGAAACAGTCGGTTTTTTTTTTTTTTACGATTAAATAAGGATATATCGAATTTGAGATATGTAGATGTTTTGGATATGTGATAAATTTTGAAACGTATAGGATAGCGTAGAATTTTACATATGCAAGGTACGAGATGTACATATATACACAATAATACGGACAATGATTTCCCTTCCACTGAGGGGCATTTATATAATTTTTCGGTGTACTGCTCTGAGAATTTTTGGGGTGTCAGGGGCCTTTTTGTAAAGTTTCGAGGAAAGTGTCAGGTGACTTGAGCGCGTGATCAGATCCGTCCAAGTGGAATCGAGCGGTCCAAAGGAAGCGGGAAAATGAATTCTTTTGTGGCCTTTTTTTTCACATTTTTGTGGGGCCCACGTGTCCAGCTCACCAACAGCCGTCCAGGGGCATTTATGGAACACGGAAGTTTTAGCTGGACATGTCCTCCAAACATGTGCAGCAGAAATTATTCCATGCACCCGGTCTACCGTACACCAAACGGTCCCCTTGTCAAAAAAAAGTATAAATTCTAAAAACTTACTTTCTCATTAATGAAAATGGTTATATTTGAATTTTTGAACTAGGAACAATTTGGTACGTAAAAGTTCTATTGAATATAACTGTTGAATCACATGAATTGAACGTCCCCTCTCACCTGCCAAAAGATTTAAATTTACTTTCAATATCATTTGAGATTCGGAAGTAAAAAATAAATTAAAATATAAACACTATACTATATGCAACTGTTCAAATATATAAACTCAGACGTCGCTTCTTACGTGCCAAAAAGTATCCCAAACAGTAATTCTCTCGAATTTTTTGTATAGATTGTTGCTCAACGGGTGGACAAAACAAGCCCGCACTTTATGTCTAATTAATAGGTTTGTAAACTGTAACGCTTCAGTATTTTGACCTGTGGTTTGGATCTAACTAGTTATTATTGCTAGCGGGTCGGGTCGTTACATAAACTCTATAATATTTCTTTCATAGGCTTTTTAAATTTAAATTATTACATGTAGCCTATTAAATTTTAATTTCAAAATATCAATAAAAAAAAATTAAATACAGTGCATAAGATGCACAGATACACCAGGTGCAGGCCAAAAATGAGTAACAAATTTGTAGAATAATTGAGTTTGATCTCAAATTGGGGTTGATTTCTCATACATTTATAGTAATTTGCTGAAAATTTTAAGCAGGGAAAAATAATGGGAAAGCTTCAAATATCACTCATGTGGTTTCGTACTTTCTCACTTTAATGCTCTGTGGTTTAAAGTGTATCACTTTAGTACCCTGTGGTTTCATTTTTCTCTTTTTCTTATTCCTTTCATTAATTTTTTCGTTAAATTATATAGAAAAAATTTCAGATTACCCACCTCTGGTTTATTGAATATTCATTTTAGTATCCTGTGGTTTTAATTTTCTCACTGATTTAACGAAAAAATTAACAAAAGGAATAAGAAAAAGAAAAAAAAACGAAACTATAGGGTACTAAAGTGATACAGTTTAAACCACAGGGTACTAAAGTGAGAAAGTGCGAAACCACAGGGGTGATATTTGAAGTTTTTCCAAAAATAATCAATTTAAAAAAATAGAGATATGTCCAGCTCACCATTGTGACTCAAATTAATTATTTCTGATTTTATTTTTTTATTTTTGGAAATGTTTAAAAAGCTGAGAAATGTGGTCCAATGGATCTGCTGGCCCTGAAAAATGACACTGGACACGTCAGTGGTCCTCATATTTCAATTATTGTACACCGTTGGATCATTGATGATTAATTTGTTTATTGGTGAAAAATGTATAGAATTTATTTCAATTATTGTTCATTTTTGCTCTGACTATCTAATCTTAAAAAAATTCGATTTTAGTACATGATCTTTTAATTTATTTAATTTGAATCAGTTAATGATTCTTTAATATTAAATTTTAAATATATTATTTATTTTTATAGGCTTAATTAGCATATTTTATATAATTCATCAACTGTAAATTTATTAAAATAATTAAATAGCTTAAATTTCATACCGGAAGAGCTATCGAATGACTTAAATCTAATAAATTTTAAGATTTAATACTAAAATTAAAATTTTAAAAGATTCGATAGTCAAATCAAAATAGTCTAGATGTTGTTTGCACTTTAGTTTAACGTAGACCTACTGTTAAGTTTTGGATTTTTTTTTTAAGAAAAAAGTAGCAAGTTGTTTGCTTCGTTCATGTTTTAAAAATGAATTCAGCTAAAATAGTAAAGTACTTAAATTTTAAATTTAAAATTTTAGATACCAATAATTAAATTCTGAATCAACTATGCTAGATATGGTTGGTAACGTCGGTGTAAGTTTATGATTATCAATTGATGTGATTTACTTGACGACGAAGGAAAGGGACACTTGACATATAATCATGAGCTCATCCTATGAAAAAAAGGAAAAAAAACTGGTTGGACACCTATTGGGTACTCTTTTTTTTTTCTTTTTTTTTTGAGAGAAAGATATCATATTATCTGTTTCGTTTATTTGTTTAGAAATAAATTTAGCTGAAATTGTGAATCAACTAGGATTAGAACTTGAAACCTCGGGTACCAATCATCAAGCCCTTTGTCACTTGCACTAGAGACGGTCGGTTTGGGTACTTATTGGACACAATCTATGTGTTAAAACTTTTGGATACGGATTGATCATGTCGCTCGTTATCAACAGTGAAATACATTTAATAATAATACATACAATGAGGGTGAACTTTTAATATTGTGAACTTCAATATAACTTGAATATATACCTTTTTAACTTCAGGCTTTCTGAAGTGACATGATTTTAGTCGAAAAAATTTAGATATTTCATCAAATCTATTGATAATTTTATCAAAAAATATAATTTTAATACTTTTTATTAAATGAAATTAAAATAATTAATGATTAATGAACAATAAATCATACTAATTTTAACAGAAAAAATTTGATAAAAATGTATAAAGTTTATCTAAACTATAGATCATTTTGATTCGACTATCTGACCTTTTAAATTTTTTTTATTTTAGTACTTATTTTTTAAATTTTTTTAATTTAAGTAATTTAATAGCTCTTCAGCTATAAAATCTAAGCTAATTATTTACTTTAATAAATTTATGGTTATGTGAATTGCATAAAATATATAAAGTAAACTCGTAAAGATAAACGACGCGTTTAAAGTTTGAAGCTAAATGGGCTCTAACCGGCTCACATCAAATTAATTAAAAAATTAGATAATTAAATTAAATTTTTTTAAAATTAAATAGTCAAATCAAAATGGATGATAATTGAGATAAATTTTATACATTTTTTCTAAACAATTTAACAAAACTACCTAAATAATTCAATCCCAAAAAGTTAACAGTTGAGAGGACCTCAATAGGACAGGAAATTAAAGTTGAGGGCCCTATTTCAAAATGGACGATGATTGTGAATTCTCCATATACTTCTACCTCAATCAATTAAAATTACTTCACAATTCATATAATAACATATGTTGATAATTGATAAAAATGTATAAAACTTTTCTCAACTTTCACCCATTTAAATTTGAGTATCTAACCTTTAATAATTTTGCTTTTACTATCTGACTTTTTAATTTATTTGATTTGAGCCGGTTAGTTACTCTTGAGCTTAAAATTTTGAATGTATTCTTTATTTTTATAAATTTAGTTAGTATATTTTATACAATTTACATGACTATAAGTTTATTAAAATAATTATTTAACTTAAATTTTATACCCGGAGAGTCATCAAATTACTTTTAAAAAATAAATTAAAAGATTGAATACTAAAATTAAATTTTTTAAAAGATTGAATAGTTGAACTAAAATAGTTGATAATTCAAGTAAGTTTTATACATTTATACATTAATAATTTGGGTAAGATTTGGAGATGAGGCCTTTCAACGGCTTTTAATGATTGGACGGTGGAGGATCATCATACCATATAATTCTTAATCTCCTATAAAAAGGATGGACGGTAGAGATAACGTAAAGGCCCCGTGAACTACGTGGTGGACTCAGCTGTTTCGCTGTCGCCACGTGGCGGATTTCTGGCCGCGTGATCTGTGGTGGGGCCCGCGTCCGAGCTGGATTTCACAGTGGCCTCCAAAAGTGTACGCCAACATCGACCGTACAGTGGATTGTTTCTTGGATTTTTACGCCACGTGTCTATCTTCTATTGGTGGAATAGTTGCTAGGGCATGGAAATGTGTGGTCGCAAGGTTCTACACTCATAATATTGTCCCTCAATTTTTCATTTTGGTACACAAATTTTTTTAAAATTATATTGTTAAGGTAGAAATGTACAATACTTGTCTGAACTATATACCATTTTGAGTCAGCTATCAGATCTTTCAAAATTTTGATTTAACTATCCAACCTTTCAATATGTTTGATTTGAGCCAGTCAACGATATTTTGACTTCAAAATTTAAACTCGTTACTTATTTTAATAAATTTATAGTTGCCAGAATTGCATAAAGTATGTTAACTAAATCTGTAAAGATAAACGACGAATACAAATTTTGAAGTCAAAGTACCGCTTGTTGACTTAAATCAAATAAATTGAAAGATTGAGTCGTACAATCAAAATTTTGAAAGGTTAAATAGCCAATTCAAAATAATTCATAATTTAGATAAATTTTGTACGTTTTTGTCTATTATTAATTTTTAGGGTTAATTGTACCTTCCCTTTACTCTGATAGCTAATCTCTTTTCTTATACGAGCGCCCATCAGGTCAAATCAAATCTTGCCATTCTCAATACATTTCTCTATCCCTACCACCGTCTCAATCTCCCACACGACATCGACTATTTCTTTAGAGCATACAACATTTCGACATCAAATCTGACGTGCCACCAAGCTGTTTTATAAAGTTGAAGAACTGAGTATCGACATTGACGAAAAATATCGGACTATAACCATGGGGTTATATGAGTGGATAAGATTTTATTTGAGTTGTCATAGTCTATTCTGTCAAAGTTAACGAGAATTTTGATACGTATTTCGAATCTAATTGTAATAAAATATAAAAATTAGAGACCTTCTGCGCGCGCGCGCACACACACACACACACAAAAGGTTAGGAACCAAAGCAAAATAATGGTAAAGGTGAGGGAGCAATTAATGGTGCAATTAACCCCCTTTTGGTAGGAAACAGTGAGCATGCATCATGTTTATTTGGTGTTGGATTTTTCTGAAGCTATTTTGGGGAGAGTAGCCCTATAAACATATGTAGTTTAGAAATACATAATAAATAAATTGTGTGATTCAAGGATGATTATTGTTTAAAAAGCAAATGGAATTTATAGCATACTCACAAATTTCGTATCCAGGTCACATTCAACAAGATAAACAAAGTCAAATTTTGCAAAAAATTGACAAATTAGAAAAAGAACAGGCAATAATTCAGTTAATAAACTTTAAATATATAGCAATGTAAATAAACAAAATGTGGAATTCTTGTTTGAATATCATATCATTCATAATATCTAAGATAACAAAAGTCAAAAACATAATTAAAAAATAATTTGGCAATGGTTTGTATAAAACATTTGAATTAGTTGATTAGGTTAGCCATTGCTTTCTATGACTTTCTATGTATATTTTATAGTGAATAATTCACAGACAAATGTTTGAAAAAGTAAAGAATATTGTAGCTAAGAGATGATATTAGTAGTGAATAATTCCTTTTTTTGGTAAAAATGTATCAAACTTACTTGGATGACCCATTTTGATCTAACTACCAACTTCAAAATTTGAATTCATCATTTATTTTTTCGGATCTGATTATCGTATTTCATATGATTTATACAACTATTATTTCATTAAAGTAAATAAGGAGTCTAAAATTTATACCGGAAGAGCCATTAAATGACTCAAATCAAATAAATTGAAAATTTAAGATACCAAGAATCAAACTTTCCAAAATTGAGTTACCAAAATTGAGAGAAAGCTTCTCATTGGGCTTGAAAGAACAGCAAAACTAAATTTAGACAGCTTTAACTTCATCAGCAGATATTAACAGCTTCATGCACTCCATAACCACTTCCAAGTCTTACAAGTTACAACCAATTTCAACCATCCTTAATTGAAAAAAGAATAAAAAATTGCACGAAAAACAGCAACAAACCTGTACGATTATCACGAGTATGTATAAAGAATGAGCAGATAACTTACAAAGAGTAAGATCAAGAATGGACACAATTTTACATACAACAAAACAAAGCCAATCACACAATCTCACTGTACTTCAAGAAGGCGGGGCTGGCGGGGCCGGAGAGCCTGCCTCCATGGACTGAGTCCGTGAGAGATCCTTATGCGGAGATTTGGGGCTCGAGGAGCCAACCAGTGCTGCCGAGGGAGAGCGCGGACTAGATGAAGCGGGAGAGGGCGCTTCATTCTCTGAATGAGATGGCGATACCGGTAGCATTTCGTCTGCGTAGACATCAGCAGCATCTTCTTCAATGCCGTCGTCCAAGTCGACGCCATCTTCCATACTTGTGAGCTGATGGAATTCCACTATCTCTCGAAGGAAACGGTTTTCTCGGGCATATATGGAGTTCTCATGCGCCAACCTTGCCTTTTCGGCTAACAGTGACTCCAACTGAAGGCGTATCTGTTTAGAGAGGGGGAAAGATATATCAATCATATTATTAACAAAGAGATCAAATTACACGGAAACAGATCACATCTTTAGGCTTCCATAGTTGTCCTCTCTCTCTCTCTCTCTCTCTCTCTCTCTCCCCCCCCGAGACTATTCAAATGCCTAATGAAATTCTGAGGTTGCAGCATTCTGCTTGAGCTTAAATTACAACGAACAACATAGCAGCTGATCATATTGGTTTCGGTACAAGAACCACTCCGAGCACGTCTCTTTTATCTGGTTTTGTTTTGATAAAAAATTTGGCACCACTATTAGAAAGGTGTCGAGTAAACAAACAATCATAAAAACTTGTCACATTGTTGTTTAGAGCTTTCTAATCTTTGAGTTCTGTTCTGGGCAGCTAATAATAGATTGGAGCAGTCCCATATAACAATTAAGATTAAAGATGATAGTCATGAAAACAACAATAGCAATAATATTAATGATGGCAACAGTAATAATAATAAATAAATAAAAGATCCAACGGAAGCTAGCATACCAAGTCATCATCTTCATTGTGATCTCCTTTTTGACGACTCTCTCGCAATATTTTGTTCTCCTCTTCCAGCTGAGCGCATCGTTCTTTTGCAAAAGCTAGGTCTGCTTTGACAGCTTTTAGTTCACGCAGTAAAAGTTTTGCTTTAGCAGCCATTGCATTTGCAACCTGCAATAACATACAGAAGAGGCTATTCTCCACTCACAAAAGAAAAAATGCCAAACACGTGAAGAAGCAGTCTTTTGCTAGAATAAGAATATGAACTTTTGAAACCAAACATACCATCATAGAATCTTAAGCAGCTAAGTGAAAAAGGCAAGTCTGTAAAACAAAAGAGAATTCTCACAAAACAACTAGTGTAGACTCACTATCTATTAGAAGTTAATTACATGACCCCGAGGAATATACATCATTTTTCTAACAGTAAGAAGTTGTAAGCACATTGTTGAAAAGATAATTGTCATAGAAAAAAACGCAGAATGCAGTTCTTCAGAATTTTTGGAATTCGGTCATTTTGGGTTAATAAAATTACTTTATTTTTAAAAAGGTTTAACACATCATACTTAAGCAGTGGATGCTCTAGTATTCATGCAACTTTAATTTGTGAAGCACTCGAGCAGATTCTAATTTCTCCTGAATAAATTTTGGATCAAAAACCAATCTACAAAAACAGAACAATATATTCAAACACTAGTTTCTACATAATCCAGCGACACAGGGTTGCCACCTTACGTCGCGAGAAGCTTTAAGTTGGGTCTCCTGATTGGTTTCACTCCGGGAGAGATTTGCTGGTCCCAACACATCTTTAAACTGATTCTGTAAATTGGAACTGCTATCCTTTCTTCTAATTTGCAGCTTCTTTGTTTCATGGATGATGTCAACTGTTTTATTCTCAATGATTGTTCGACTCTCCTGAGAGAAATGAACAAAGAAGGATTGCTTAAAGTATGAACAAACAATAGATATTAAAGCCTAAATTTAAAAGCATAATGAAGAGGGAAGAAGATAGGAGAATAATGAAACAGCTCAGAAAGCTCTGATGAACTTACTTCCAAAGCATTTCTGAGTTTTCCGCCAATGTAGTTGACCGAAGAAGCAATTGCTTCTGAACCTTTCTGAAGTGAAGGATTTTCTGGCTTCAGATAATTTTCTGCTGCCCAACGAGACTGCGGCCAGAAAGATTGATATGACAAATGAAAAACCAATATCAATTGCATTACACAGTAAGAATCAATGAACGGACAGAATGAAGGCCTAGTATTGTGACTTTAAAGGGTTAACTGACATATGCAAAGGGAAACTTCAAATTCACTATTAGCTTCTAAAAGAAAATCATTATTTAAATTGTTTGAGTTTTAAAAAAAGAAAAGAAAAGAAACTTCAGTTGTGTCTCACCTTGGTACCTGTTGATGAGTCCGACTTCTGAGGCTGCACTCTACCGTAGTCATCAGATTTATTGGAAGCACCGTCTTCAATAATTGATTTCGCTTTTCTTGCCAAGTCCCCCCAGAACCGATGCTTAGGCTCATTCAAGCTTTTCATCGACGTGTACTCATAATTATTGGCGTCCTGCATTTGTAAACACATGGAGAAATGACAACGTGAGAAGTCAGCTAAATAATTTTCAAAATGCAAGATAAGTGGAACAATCAGGTGATATAATGACATGGATCTTCGCAACCATTTCGATAGCTTTGTTAGTGGAAAGCAACTAATCAGGCACGCTTAGGTATCTTAGATGATAAATATCCTTAAAACTCTGATTTGAGGTTCATGTAAATTCAACCTAAAGCGCTTTGCATAACTGAATTGCGGTACACATTTAGAAGGTCCATTTCATAGAAGCTGTACAAGACACGCAGAGAAATTATGATACGATCGAATCCTCGCTCTCTGTGATCATCAGATTCATAATGAATGCATTAATAATAATCAAAAACCAGACACAGCTCGTTCTTCTATTGAACCAATTAACAAAATCGAAACATCCCGCATCAGCAGGTATCAACCGTGGCCAAAATTCCCATTTAGGGCACTTTAATCCCAATTGCCAATACCGATCGATGCAGATACGAAACCCTAAACAAGGAGGAGACACCGATCATCCCGATCCGATTATTAGTACCGATTGAGACCGCTATGAAACCCTAAACAAGGAGACACCGATCGATGCCGAATCCGATCGAAAAGAGAGAGAGAAAGAGAGGCGAGGCGATCGATCGCACCTGGGGATGCCTCGACCGCGCGGAGTCGGCGACGGCGGAGGAGAGGGAGGCGTCGCGGTGCGCGGCGGAGGCGCGGATCGCCTGGGCGGCGAGCGACGGCGAGGCCGGGGCGGCGGCTGCGGCGGAGGCGTCGTCGGCGCCGGAGAAGGAGCGGTGGTCGTCGACGAAGGTGGCGGAGCGGGTGATCCCTTGCTTGCGCCGATACGCCATGGGGGGGAAAGGGGTGTAACCGTTGGATCCGTTCGGGCTTCGCGGTTCAACTAACGAACCAAATTGTTCTCTCCTTGTCCGTTATTTGGGCCGTGGACGCCGCGGCGAATTACTGCGTGCACCGCGGTCTATAGACCAGGCTCTCCATTAACTCAAAACCTAGTTGTCTCACAAATCTATTTAGGCTCATGATCAGTTTGGAATTTCAGAAAAAAATACGTTATTTGTGGTGAAAAAGTGAGAAAAAAATTATTATTTTTTCTGTTAAAAGACATCGTACCTGATACCGCCTAAATCGTAATAATTTGATTATAATGTAATTTTTGTATTTCTATACAAAATTGAAGAAGCATATTTTTTATATATTTTTATATTAAATTTTTTTAACTCAATTGCATAGATGACCTTAAATGCCAAATAGACTTTTATAGCCTCTAGCTTTCAAGTATATATGTATCTTCTAAGAAGGTTTATGAGGTAAGAGACCTTACCGGCAACTCAAAAAAAAGGGAGAGTGTTTAATGTATTGTGAATTTAAAAATATTCTTATCACTATTTTTTTTTATAAATATTTGCACAAATTCACTTTTGCGTTCTTCGTCTTCTAATGACAACAGTTTCTAGTTCGACATTTAGCTCAAAATAAAATCAGAAATTTTTCCTACTAAAAGGGAAAAAAAATTTGCTGTACAGTTGAAAGCAAAAAATTAAAATTATCAGTTGCATGTAGTGTTTTTTGAAAATATTTTAAATCTCCTACTATATTATTTTTATATATTGTTAATGTGTTGGCATATATAATATAGAATCATTTGATTGGTTCATGCACACACTCCTAAAGTGTTATATGAATTGTCAATATATTAATAATATAAAAATAATATCGTGGACGACCTGTAGCAATACTCGATACTTTTTCAATTGTATAATACTATATAAAACACGCTCGAAGAAGCCCTAAGCAACAAGGTTTTAAGTGCTCAGCGGCACGAGGCATGCCTACCGTCCGGTACCATGCCGACAAAATATCGGCACAATACAACTCTTATGCCAATGGCATAACTCAGTATTCTCTTTTCTTAAAATTTATCTCAATAAAATGTAAAAGATTAAATAAAAATAAATAATAGACAATTAAAATATATTAGTGCCAAAAAAATAAATATTTTATTTTATACTATGTTGACACACAAGTATTTTTCGGACCTGCACATATCGGCACAATATGGCATACAACGTGTCTTATTGTGTTAACAAATTCTCGGTATTATTCCGTGCCATCGTACTTAAATTCTTGTTAAAGCACTAATAAATTTGTGTTTGCTGTGGTCTATAGACCACGGTCGATGCAACGGTTTCTCTGGATATCGCCTCCGTAGGGGACCCACCTCCACGTACCCTTTCCTTTGCTTTTGATGTCAGGGACAGATCAGAGCCGTTAGTTTACATCAGTGCGTGAGTTGGATCATGTCCACTATGACAGCTGGGCATGTGTCAAATTGGGCCCCACCGGTCGTGCTCAACAATACTAATTTCAGATTAAGCTTGAATTGGCCACAATTCCGCTTCTGCTTTCGACAACAGCAATTTTCGCTAAAGCGTTTGACGAATAAAAGAATTTAGAAAGTATCAAGCCAACAAAATAGGTTAGGGAGAAAATGGGCCTAAGCTCAGAGAAGATGGGCTTAAAGCCCAAAGAAGAACAAGGCAGTACAACATCAAAGAAAAAGATCGATCCTATTTGGATGTCAGCGTAAGTTAGTCAGTGATAACATTTCGATATGAGAATTTTCTATTGCGATTAAACTCAATTGTAAAATAACGTGAAATAACACTCTCCCTGATGTCCCGACTCGAGTCATTTTAATGGACCAAAGACGTGAATTTTATTTAATAGGAGGAAATTAAATGAGACAAGATGTTTGGTAGGATTTAAACTCATGACTAGTATCACCTGCTCTGATACCGTATTAAATATTGTGAAACGATCGTTGCTGGAGAGGGAGATGGGCAGGAACGAAATTAGGATTCAATCACGAGGGTGGGTCATAATATATACAAATAGAAACTTAGCAGATAAATAAAATTTTACCTAATTAAATTTTTAATTAAAAATTTATTGATTAAATAATGAATGTACAATATATTATCTTTATGTTTTTTAAATTTATACTCATTGAACTGAGAATGATTTTATTGGTATTATTCCATTCAGATAAGTGAAATAACTTTCCAAATTTTACCAAATCTAGCAGTAATTCAGTTAGTGATATAATTTTTAAATTTTTTGTAAATAAAATTATATACAACGTGCTGACGCAAAACATTAATTGACAATATTTTTAAATATTATTATATTATATATAATTAAAATATATTCAAAATGCAGATTATTAGAGTATTAAATGTACATTTCTAATCAATTATTAAATTTAAAATAAAGAGAAACTCAGCCCCCGATTCTTGTCAAATCGGGTCGATCCGCGGATCAAAACGGATCAAAGCGAGTTTAAGTCAATTGGATTGGCCCGATCCGAAAGGGTTGATTTTGCCTTGGATATTTTGACTAGATCAGATAAGTTGAAGTTAGTGTTAAGATTCAACTAATAAAAGTGGCCGACAAGGGACGTGTCTTTGCAGTGAACCTCATTTCATGTGCACGTGACATTGAACGTACAATTTTTTTTTTTTTTGTTGAGAGAAAGATAGCACGCTATCTGCTTCGTTTATTTCGTATAGAAATAAATTTGGCTGAAAATGTGAATCAACTAGGATTCGAACTCGAGACCTCGGGTACCAACTAGAAATAAACGTACAATTAATACCTGAGTTTATTAGCTTTGCACCACTGATCAGGTTTAATTTCTTCAATGCTCTTCTTCAAAAAAGATAATTTAGCCTTCGCAATAATTAAATTTTGAATTTGAGACCTCAGATACTAATTATTTATTTTTTATCCAACTGTATTAATACAATTGGTAAATTATAGTCATATTTTTAAAATAAATTCTTTATAGATCAGTGTAGAAAGAGACATAATAGTATCAGTACTTTATAGAAATCTATTCGTAACGTAATTTTGCTTGTTTTATTTTTGGGTAAACTTCAAATACCATATCTATAGTTTCGCACTTTTTTACTTTAGCATCCTGTGGTTTAAAATGTATCACTTTAGTAGCATATGGTTTTATTTTTATCTTTCCGTCAGCGTCTCCGTTAACACTCCATTAAATCATATACAAAAAACTTCAGATACTCACCCCACTTATGGTTTATCGAATATTCACTTTGGTACTCTATGGTTTATCGAATTTTTATTTTAGTATCCTATGGTTTTAACTTTGTCACCAAATTTAATGAAAAATTAACGGAAGAGATAACGAAAAGATAAAAAATAAAATCACAGGATACGAAAGTGATACATTTTAAACCACAGAGTACTAAAGTGATAAAGCGTGACACCACAGGGGTGGTATTTGAAGTTTTCTCTTCATTTTTTGAAGCATATAAAGTTTTGATTTATAAAAACAAAAAAGAAAAGTTAAGAACATCAAAGGAGGCCTTAAAATTGCTGTAATTTAATTCTTAATCAGAAGGATATATAAACACAGCTAGCTTAAATGCAAGAACATTTTGAGGGCGAGCTTTTCGGGAAAGCTCCTGATGATTCAGCAGGAGTGTTTCCAGAAGCGCAAGTGGAGCTTCTTTGACCAGCCCCACCACAAAGAAGAAGATGATCTGAGCCTAGCTCTTTAATTTTCAGTGTTTCTCAGAAAGCCCAAAACTGAGGGTCTCTCTGACTGTTACTGCTACAGTGCAACTGCTACAGTGAGCTCCTGCTGTACTCTCCCTCATGGGACCTGCCACCTCCACTAACGTACTACTGTTCATCATTCAACCCCACCCTATCCAATGGCATTGAATAATGTGTACTAATGCTATACTTATTTGAGAATGTACCAACAAATATATATATATATATATATATATATATATATATATATATATATATATATATGTATAGCAGAGCTACTGTGCTATTAAGAGCGCATCAGTCCTTATACTCCTAAATTTCTAACCACCCATCAAGTTTGATGGGTGATTAGAATGAGAGATGAAAGAGATATTGGAGAGAAATTTAAGAAGAGAAAAAATTGAGACACTCAATTTCTCCTCAATTTCTGTTCTCTCTCTTCCTAACCGTCCATTAATGGGTGGTTAGAAATTTAGGAGCACAGGGACTGTTGTGCTCTTAATAGCACAATAGCCCTGCTATATATATATATATATATATATAGTCCGTCTAGGATACTATTAATAGTATCAAGCACTTGGTGCTATCCACCACCATTACATCTACCACTTGATCAATTTCATCGCTTAAATCATGTTATTCTACCCACTACCTACTAAATCCTAGGCGACCACTACCATCCCAACCTTATAATTTCTCATCCAATGGTTAAAAACTGGATAGCATTCACAGCAGGATATTATTAAGAATATTCCAGCCCAACTCTCTCTTTCTTTCTATATATATATATATATATATAGAGAGAGAGAGAGAGAGAGAGAGAGAGAGAGAGTTCGGTTATGGTGCTTGTAAAAGCACCAAGCACTTGGTGCTTATAAATTTTTTACCGTTATATCTACCCCTTGTGCCATTTTCATCCATTAGATCATACTATTCAACCAACCACCCACTCAACCCTAGGGGCCCACATTATCCTAACCGCACATTCCTTAATCCAATGGCAAAAAATCTACAAGCACCAATAACTTGGTACTTTTAAAAGCGTTGGAGCTCAATTATATATATATATATATATATATATGGTTCGGCTACAGTGCTATCAATACATAACACTAACACTTGGTGCTACCAACTTTTTCGCCGTTAGATCTATCCTTTGACCATTTACACCCGTTAAATCATAATATTCAACTAACCATCCACTCAGCCCTAGAAGACCACTATCATCCTAACCGCACATCCCTTCATCTAAGGACCGAAAAACTAATAGCACCAATGACTTGTGCTATTAATAGTATTCTAGCCTATATATATATATAATTGAGCTGAGATACTTCTAAAAGTATCAAACTCTTGATGATTATAATTTTTTAGCCTTGAATCTACTCTTTTCGTTATAGGGTCAAAAGTCAACAATAGCGGTCGCTTGTGAGACCCACCATTGTGCGTGATCTAAGAAACGCTGGAGTTGATCCAATGGCCAATGAACTATAGTACCAACACATTGATTCTTCTAAAAGCATCTTAGTATATAGTTGTATAGTGCATGTGCGATGCATGTTACCGTTATTTCATTAAGCGTATTGATGTTTTTTAAACAAGGCAAATTCATCTTATATATTTGTTATTTCAATTTAGAAATTCGCTTTGTACAAACAATATGCTTTGTCAATTATTTTTACTTTATTTTTTGGGATAAAATAATTCTAGCACTGCATTATTTTTCAAATAAGCTTTTCGCACATTTTTTTTTGGATATGAATGAGTGGGAGGGAGATTTGAGGGAGTGCAAATTTATTTTCCATTAAAAATTGTACACCGGGTGTAGTATGTACTATGATGAGGTAGGGGTGTGGTCCATGGTGGACCGCAAGGGAAAGGAGAATATTTTTGATCCCGTTGTGGATTTCGTCTATCTATCGACAGACTAAAATTTGAAATACACATTTATATATATATATATATATAAAATTTAGAAGTATATTATTTTTACTTTTTAGGCCCTTTGGTGTCTAGGATTTATTATTTGATGATCGGAATAGTATAAATACAAGAACCCAAAAAATATAAACAGCTATTTCTAAAAGTATTCTAGCTCGATCGCTTAGGGGTGAAAGTGGTTAGGATAAACTCCAATTGAATCCGAGGTATCGGATTCAAAAGAATACAAATGCACATATTCATATCTGAATTCGCATTAAAAAAAAAAAGAATGCGAACATGGTGTCTAAAAAACTCCAACATTATTCGACTGTTTTCACTCCTAAAAAATAAGAGAGATGTACGTATATATATTGTCGGGAGATAAAAAGATTCTCTATAAAATATAGGTATATGGAATTTAAAAACGAGTGCGAACCTTGTATTAATTGCATTGTTTGTCTTATCCGTGCTAATTTTAATTTATATTTATATATGTATATTAGTATAGAGTCCGGCTACTATCCTTTTAGGAGGACGGAGGCCGTCGTCCTCCTAAATCGTTTTAGATGATAGGAATTTTGAATCGATGATCGGAATTGTTGAAGTTGATCTAAAGTATTTAAAGTGTCTAGAAACTGAATTTCATGAATTTTAAAATTCGTTATCAAGTTCATTAAAGAGTCGAAATATGAACGGTAAAAAACGAATAACCTTGTGAAAATAGATGTTAGACTTTTTAAATTCATGATCGGAGTTATCAAACGTTATCTAAATAGTATAAAAAATTTTCTATCAAAAATTTAAACTGTTTGAATTGTTCTACACCATTAAACAAGCAAACGGCTCATATAGGTCGTCAAAAACTATCGATTTGTGATCCTTTGATCACTACGCAAATAATTTTTTAAAATTCATGAAATTTAGTTTCTAGACACTTTAAATACTCTAGATCAACTTTAACGGTTCCGATCATCGATTCGAAATCCCTATCATCTAAAATGACCTAGGAGGACAAAGGCCTCCGTCCTCCTAAAAGGATAGTAGCTGGATTCAATTAGTAGGATTCTATTAGTATATATTATTATTTGAATAATATCCGAATACAGATCCGACTCATATCTAAATTCGAATCCGTTTTAAGGGGATATGGTAATAAAAATTTAGCATCCAATACATATTCTGATTCGAATTCGCATCTGAAGAAAAATATGGATGTGGATATGGTTTTGTTAAAAATCCGATCGTATTCTATAGTTTTCACCTCTAAGCTCTCCCCCCTATATATATATAGTTAATAAATTAGCTTCATAATTACTCATGACAGTCTGTGAATTACTTTCTGAGAGATTGTCTGCTTTAATTTTTTTTTTGAGAGAAAGGTAGCATGCTACCCGCCTCGTTTACTTTTTGTAGAAATAAACTTAGCTGCAAATATGAATCAACTAGGATTCGAACTTGGGACCTCGGGTACCAACCACCATGCCCATTGCCACTTGCGCTAGGGACGGTCGGTCCGTCCGACGTCGCTATTGAATAAAACGTAGGTGGGACAGAAAGTATATGTCATTGTGCTTCTCCTTTAATTACTGCATGCAACCTCTTGCTTGCAGTTTGCAATCCACAGAATATAAGCAACTGTATATATTTCTCATTTTTATTCTATCTAACGCAATGCGTTGTTGCCGTCTTTTGAAGTGTTATTTGAGCAGCGCTTACATTAAAATCTTTCTTAACAATCTCTCTTTGACTCTTTTGAGTATTAAAACATCATTTCTACTCTCGATATAGTTTTGAATTTTAGAACAATTAATATATGAAGTTCACAATAGCTGAGCCACTCATGTAGACATAATTCATCAATAGTAGTTGGATATGGGGAGCAATAGCATGACCCAAAAGAACCGGAGCAAACAAAATATTCACCCCTACCGTCTGATCTGAAGATTCTATTTGAATGCATGAATATTTTACTTGGTATATCTTTATAATTTACTCGAGAAGTTTGTATATTTTATAGATAAAAAGTGTGATCAAAATCAACAATTGGATACTATATTTGACCTTCAAATTATATTTCTGGAATAAGATAAATTAATCACCTCATAGATGAGATATGTTATCATATCAAATCATAGATACTAAGATTTTTCAACGAGTAAAAATCAAACTTCTTTCATGCAATCACATTAAAAAAAATTTGTACCAAATAAGTTATCTTTGAATAACTTGATACCAAAAATATTACATGAGTAAGATAAAATTTAGCTCTTCTAAACACGTTTGAATTTTCTATTACAAATTAACATCTAATTAACTAAACAATCTTCGAAGCTTTCTAATGGAAGTACGAATCCGTCTCAGGTTCTTTCGGGCATTTGAAGCTTTCTGAAATTGTGGTCTGAATACTGCCGCTAGTTGCACCTCTCATTTATTTCAACGGTGCACCTTTTTTTTCTTCATTGTTTCTTCCTTTTCCTCTTTCGTCCTCTCGCCTCTTTGTTATTCTATCTTTACTCTCTTTTTTTATCCCTATTTTTTTTTTCTCTCTCTGGAGGTTGGAGGTGCAGCTGTTTTGTATAACGCTAAGTTTATTTTCGTAATGATAAAGTGAGTAGCTAGCTAGCTATCCTTTTCTCCTAAATAAAAAAAAAAAACTTAACAATTGTCGAATCGACAAATAGGAGCTAGCCGCACCGACCGTCCCTAACGCAAAAGACAAAGAGATTAAGGGCATGTTTGGTTCGCGATTGGAATAGAAATGAAAAATGAAAAATGAAATTGGAATTGCTTTGGAATGACGAATCATCCAAAAACGTTTGGTTCATTATTGGAATGGGTATCAGAATGAAAATTTAAAATTTTTTAGAGAATATTTTGATTAAGAGAGAGGAAAGTGATAAAGGGAGAGGATGGGAGGTGTTGGTGAAAGAAGATTTTGAGTAGTTTACTTTAGAATGGACCAATCTGGTATTCAAAGCCGGATTGGGGCATAAATAGATTTAGTCATTTCCATTCCATAGTGAAATGGGAGTTGGAATCTGATTCCTTTAAGACAAACAACAACAATTGAAATCAATGAATCTCATTCCGATTCCATGGTCTAAAATAGGTGAACCAAACATGCCCTAATAGTTGGAATATTCCAAGATCCAAGTTCAAGATGTAGTTGTTTTTTACATTTCCAGTTAACTTTATTTTCATATAACAAAAAATAAACGAAGCAGCAGATAGCATGTTACATTTACACGTGCCGCAGGCGGACGAGAATCGCGGCACTTAGATTTGGGGGTACCTTCTGTGGTACCCATAGCAGCACTGATTGAAAAGTTAAGGCAGTCAAAGTTTCACGGGCGCATATGCATATAGAGAGAGAGAGAGAGAGAGAGAGAGAGAGAGAGAGAGAGTCTGAGAGAGTGAAGGGGGGGTGGGGGCAAGTGTGTGTGTGCGCACCACCACCCACCTCTTCTTGAAGAAATGAAATGTATTGAATTGAATGCTCTTCCCCCACCTCCCTCGGATCTCCATGTTTGGAGCCACTTCCCCGACAGTTTTTCTGCTTAGATCTGCTGCAAAAGATTAGACTCTCTCTCTCTCTCTCTCTCTCTCTAACTGTCTAACTCTCTCTCTCTTTAACTCTCTAACTCTCTCTCTCTCTAACTCTCTCTCTATATCTCTCTCTATAACTCTGAGAGAAGTGATTTTAGATTTGGCACCTGCCACATGGGTCGCTTTCTCTTCCCCTTCTCTCGCTCTCTCTAACTCCCGTGTAGGTACTTAGTATTCAGATTATAACCACAAAGAACAGTTCCTTATCTCGCATCTCAGGTGGTTGAGTTAAAGAGGAAGAAACTTGTGGGTTTATTATGAGAAGGATGTGTTAGCTTTGCTATATATATATCTACTATTTATTCTTTATTTTTTGGTGTTGTTGTTTTAACCCTTTTTTTTTTTTTTTTTTTCAATTTGTTTTGTGCCCACCTCTCTTTGCTCCCATATATCTGCATGATCAGTCATGGGCTCATGAGAGGTGCAAGTACATGAATTAAATTATTTCCATATTTTTCTTTTGTCCTTCTTTTTTTTTCTATTTTTTGCTTTTTTGAGAAATAAAAGTTGAGAGATTTTGTAAGGCTTCATTTGGATGGAGAGAAAAGGAGAGAAAATAATAGAAAATTAGCTGGAAAAAAAAAAGGAAATCTGAAAAAACAAAGGAAAAAAATGATCTACCATAGCAGTCTAATTTTTTTTTTCTCTCTCTATAAAAGAAACAAAGAATCATAATTTGTTTATTTATTTATCTTAGGGACCAGATATACATATTGCTTATTAATCCCATAATAAATATCCTTGTACATTAATTTCTCATTAGTACTGGCTATTTTGGAAGGATCCATTTATATATGGTGCACATTTTTTTTTTTGTTTTGGCTATTTCCTTTTTCCTCTCTATGTACAGCTAGCTAAGATTGGTTCTATTACTAGGGTTTTCAAGAGTTTTGGAATTAATCAGGAAACCCAGTAACCATTCTGGAGATCAAAAGCTCAATTCAAACTTCAGGAATTTTCAGAGGTTTGTGTGTATTTAATTTCTGAAAGGTTAGGTTTTGTTTTGTTTTTTTATTTTTTATTTTTAATATGCTCTTCCTCTCTCTTTTCTCAGTTCATTCTCTTATATATCTAAACATGATCTCATGCCTTGCTTTTTCATTATTAAAACTGTTTCCCGATTTTTAATCAAGGTTCTGAATCATTTGTGCTTGGAAATAATCATGTTTTCTTCCTTAATGTGGAAATCTACTTTTGTAAACCTAAAAAAATTGATTCAGCAATTATTACTTGATTTAGGAAAAACCCCTGTTTAGTTTAGATGATTACCCTTTTTAGTTTAGATTATTTCTTTTCTGATCTACTGAAATGTTTAGGCTATTAAGGAATAGTAGAACACAGTAGAGATACTTCTATTATAATTAATTTATTATGGGTAGATATTAATTGTTCTAACAAGGGGTAAGATTAAACCTCATTATGAAAAACTGTGACAAATTGTTACAACAGTTGAACTTTGCAATTAACTACTATGTTGGTTTTTAAGTGTTCTTATAATCACTTTGTTCGAAAGGTAATTTAGAAAGTTCGTATCAGAAACTCGTACATATATTTGTCTTTGATAGATAGATAAGTGGCTAGGAACTTTTTTTTGGTCCTCTTTTATTGTACTTTTTCTAGAAATTTACAATATATAGTTTCTTTGACAAATTAAATACTGGATCTATTGTTACTTTCATGAAGGATTATCTGTATATCTCTATTTGTTTTCGGATTAGAAAGTCTTAATTCGATGCAAGATAGGATAGATCAAGCGAATTTGTAGTAAACTGCAGGATCCTTAGCTTGTTAGTTTATTTTTAGAGAACTAATATCGGTTTTACTCTAGAGATTATCTCCTTCATCAATTAATGTGGATGATTAATTAATTAGATATTTCTACTTGTTGGATAATCCCATCACTCACTTGGTCTCTCTCTCTCTCTCTCTCTCTCTCTCTCTCTCAGAGTACTGTGATCAGGTTTTTGTAGCACTGTATCATAATCCTTCTTAGCTTAATTCCAGTTTATTTTTCTGTAAATTAATCTCGGTTTTTATTATATTTGTTTTTAATATGACCATAGACTGTTTTTTTTAATGATTAAATACAAAAACTTACTCTTTTGCAATTAAAATAGAAAATTTTGTTTAACCACGGCCAACAACTATTTCATTCCCAATTTTAGAAGATGAAAATTAGTGTTTCCTTTGCATTTATTCCGTCCTTTATTTTCCTTACAAATGAGCTTATTTAGGTACTTTATAGTGGCTTCAGAAGATTTAATTGGAGGGTATGAAAGAGCTTCCTTCAGTCCACTCATGGATGGTTGTGGGGTTTGAATTCGCTGCCGACTCATTCAATCAAACACTCGGTAGAAACAACAATTCAAGCACAATCAGTAGAATCGATGGAATTGATCCTCTATTGAAGGCGCGCACAAAAGTGGAACCAGATCTCAGTTACTGAGTGAATGAGTGAATGATGCGGGAGATTATTCTCTCCTTCTCATTCCATGCTTGGACTGAAGGGAGCTCCCTCTTTCTCTTCTGTTGGACCTTCTTTTCCATTTTTCCTTCTTTCGCTTGATCGATTGCATCATCGGATAACGCATCACTCTCTTTTTTATTTCTTCACCGTTGTAAGTTAGTGTTTTTTTTTTCGTATTACATCTCTTATCTAGTGTTGCTTCTTTTTCACTTGTTAATTAATAAACTTCCTAGGTGTTATTACTAGATGAGCCTTATCTTAGTCTAGGTAGAATATGACATATCTACTGGAGCCGATCACGTATATAACAACATCTAATAGTTCCCCCATTAATTAATTAGGTAGATCTCTCAGATATTATTTACTTGCCTTATCATTTAATTCTTTATGTGTCCATGTCGTATAATTCACCATAGACGAGGCAAAGGCAAACATGAATTTGGACCCAATAGTACATATCAATGCTTCACATTTTTAGTTATTATTTCATGTGGAACTAATCTTATTACGCATAGGTACGTACACAGCTGAATCGTTTTATAGATGCGCAATAGACTCTTTATTTACTTCCAATTAATTTTCCTTCATAAGTATATCGCGTCATGCTCATGATCAATTTGTTGAATCATCCGATAATTAAAACAAATTGTCCGGTAAAACCAGCCAAAGTACTAAGTTCCCAAAGCGACAAACTCAAGTACTTAGCTTTCTACTCGGTAGATCTCGAATATTTTTCACTTGTCTTATCATTTAATATATAAGGTACTATACAGTAGATAACGTGAGTGGAATTCATTCAACACAAGTACTTCGGTTCCGCGGATTTTTATCTGATATATTATACATAAATTCTTTAAAACCCGCATTATTTTCTACGTGCGCGCAGAGTCCAATGATATTCATCTTTGCATATCAAATTTTAAATCATGTTATTATTTTCTTGTTCTTGTGCTCAACTACATGGCCAAGGAATCTAATTAGTACTGGAGCCTAACATTTGGAGCTAGCTATCACTGTGCATGTCTCATGTCTAAGTAGGTGACAAACTTTGAGGTACCCACGCCATTGAACCTTGCAATACTCCCAACAAGTTCAAAATCAATTAGCATCATTTGATGTGAACAAATCATTGAACTTTTGGCTCTGATACCATTTCTGAGTCGTTGGATCCAACACATCCTTTCGAACCTATTCATTCGAAAAGCTTAAGCCTATAGCTAGCTAGATACATTTAATGCAATTAGATGTATCAACCCTTAATTAGGTGCAAATTTTAGTTATCTTCAACTAGTGGCTAGTGCACCCACCCAGGAATCCCGTAAAAGTTGGTGTTATTTTATTGCGATAAGGATTTAACCCCTCCCATAATTGTGATTCTAATCTTTCTTTTACTCACAATGACTCTAACTGCGGCTTCTTGGAACTTGGATTGGTTTTTAAATATGCAATTCCTCTTTATCTTTTGGTTAAAGCATGCAGGGAATACCAATGATGCACTCTCAATTTGAGTTGTTCAAACTCCACTTAAACTGATATAGACACCCACTTCATGCATCTGTATATATTTACCTGCAAATGCACAAGTATATATATACATGAGAGAGAGAGAGAGAGAGGGAGAGATACATAGATAGTCATAAAAGCATTTCACTTCAACATTATCTACATATATAATAAAAGCTTATGCAAAAGCCTATCTCTAGCTTGGGCTTTTTGGTCTGAAAAGCTTCAAGTAGAACAGATATTACTGTTTACCAACAGTGAAAGTACAAAACTTTCAGGTTTATTATTTTTATATTATTGACCTCATGTGTTGGTTGCAGTGCAAAGATTTTTCCTATTTTTTAAAGATTTGGTGTAGAATATATAATATTATTATCTGTGTACTTTCTCTATGTATCCCTTCATTAAACACTGTTCCCTCTTCAGCAATTCCTAGAAGGGTGTGGAGAAAACACAAAGGGAGGGGTTATTTTACTCTCTTTTTTATTTCCCTCAAGCATCATGTTATTCTTAGATTATGTTGTGGAAGTACAATTACATCAGTATTTAATGTTTATGCTGAGGTGTATCTTCTGAAAATGTGTAATATATAATTCCCATTAAGTACTGTTTTGTCAGTATAATTATTATTTTTTGTGTGTGTGTGTGTGTTTTTTGGTGTAGTCTTTGAAATAGGATCTTTTTCAAATGCATTGAAGTACCCTTCAAAAACTTTATTTTACTAGAGATTTAAAGTGGGTAAGTTATAGGGTATAAGATCTTCTAAATATAGAAAAATTGATTGTGTAAGGCTAAGTTTAGGTAGGCTTAGCTATGTTAGGAGAGTGACCAAATATGGAAAGAGACTATTTATATTTGAAGAGAAGTAATGTATATAAAAAATGTGTTATCTCATGTGGGTGCCATATATATACAGTAGCCCTTCAGATGCCTCTTCATTTTACTAATAATTAAGTTGCATTTTAAGTACTCTTTTAACTCTTTCATTTTTATTGTTCATTAGGATTTACTAGGGTTTCCCTACAAAGCAGTTTAATTAAACATCTCCTTTACATTAATTCATGTATTTTAATCCTCGTTTCATGCATAAATGCCTCGTCCTCAAGTTTTCTTACTCTTTTCTGTATATCAGCTTATGACATGTTATTTCTTGCGCTACATAATTTTTCAATCCCTCTCATTTTGTCCTACTACTTATATAGCTTTATTGCCTGTGTTTCGAGAGCGTTTGGATTGACGTAATTGCACTTCGACTACCTGTAAACCGTGATTACCGATATATATATATAGTAGATTCTGTTGTTGAGCACAATAATGTTGAGAAATTTTGCTATCCATATATCCGCGAGTTCAATTCCTTGAAAGTTTAAAGTCGTCTTTCATGAAAAGATCCAAAAAATAAAGCCTCTTGCTCTCATTACTAACTTTGGTTTACGGCCGAAATTGCTATTAACCAAGCCAATCCAAATGCCTCCTTTATAGTTTAAGTACTCTTAATGCTTTGCAATTGAACACCAAGAGAAGGATATATATGAGAACATGGGTAAAGCTACACGGAATGGACTGATCAAAAGGGAGCATCACATCTCTAACACAGCAGTACCGACCGTACCTAGCGCATGCAGTTTGCTAAAGGCTTGATGGTTGATATCTGTAAGTTCTAAATTGAAGTCTAACTCTGACTACTTACTCACCTTTATATACCAATGAGTTCAGACCTATTAGATTTAAACTGATGGACTCCATTGATCAGCTTCTTTGTTCTAGAGAATTGAGTGAACCCTAACCTGCCCAAACATCTATTCTTCCTACAGCTATTTGTCTCAAATCTACATGAGAATATTTGCATCAAAATTTAAGTCTTTTTTGTAGTTTATTTTAATTCGAATTTACCATGTTGTTTAGGTCCACTAAGAAAGCGATCAATGCAATGTTGGAGAAAGTCTCCTAGATCTGTCACGATCGATTATTCAATGTAGGAACAACAATAATAAACCTAAGATCTTCTTATTTTTCAAAAGTACGAGATCGAAATTTTCTTTTTAAATATCACTTCAATATATATATTATATATTGCCATCGATTAAATCCTTTGTTATTTCATACTGTATAATGTGATTGGTTTGGGATTATATATATCTAATGTAAAGTATGTTCTTCCAAATATTCGTTCATATAAGCAAGTAGAAAAATGTTATCCATATACCTGTAAATAGGTGTAAATCTTACACGCCACTCAATTTAGAGTTTATAATTTTTTGTGGATTTTTAATATTAAAGCTAACTAATAAGACTAGTAAGAGAATGAAAACCTCTTGATGAGTTGAATGTAAAATTTACACCCTATGAATATGAATATGCGTACATGTAGCATTGCTCGTGCAAACATAATGACATGCTGGGATATAATTAGCTGATGATGGTGGAGTGTATAGAGTTATCCTCTTTGAATGCACGACTTTTGTCGCAGCTCATTTCTTTTCAGTGGTAGCGGAATGAGGAGTGTCGGGGACGTGAATTTCAGAAAGGTTGGTTGAAGAGTTTTCTGCATAGCTGATCGAGGCCGCGCTGCCGTCGATGTTCCTTGGGGATGTTAGGCTGCCCGCTGTAAGCCGACCACCGGCAGTGGGACTCGCTATCACCTCCCTGCTTTCTAAGGTTCGGCGCGGCCTTCAGGGACTTTTATTTTTTTTTCCCCTATATGGATAATACTGTTATATATTATTAATGTGTTACCGTACATGACTGATATAAAATTTTTTGGATAAATTTTAATTTATCTCTTTATCTGTAGTTCTAATCTTACTTCGTTCCGCTGTATATAGTTATAAAGTGATGTTGTACTTTACTATCTTATAATCTATACATTGTTGTATTGTGGTCACCAAAAATATCACATTACCATCCAGTTTAATAATAAATTTTTATTATAAAATAAAAATAAAATTATAGAAGAGTTAAGTATAATTTTTCGAATCACGAAATAATAAAATAAAAACAAGCTAAACCATGACAGGGCAAATTAAAGTTTGTCCAAAATTTTAATTAGTTTATGTTCCATCTTTTATTTAACTGGATAGTTAAATTAGTAAGAAAAGAAGTGTGGTGCTAGAATGGGAAAATGTATTTAATGGTTGCACCACACAAGATACATCCAAACTAATCTTATATAGAATAACGAAAAAACAAACATAAAATAATATAATAATATCTTTATATTTACTCACAAATCAAATAACTGTGACAGAACAAACTTTCCCCCTTGAACTAGAATACACCAATTTTGTGCTTTCGAAGGATGAGCAAAGCCAAATAGCAATCATAGAAGATCCAAAAACAAATAATAATAAAAGACACGGATTTAGTGGTTTACCTATGCCTACATCAACTTAAAACAAAAAAAAAACAAAAAAAAATGTGAAGACAACTTCCACTGTAAAATGAAGGTACAAGAAAGTTATTAGAGACCTATATATCATTGTTTCTCAACAAAGCTAGTGTATAGAAACTTAAGATTCCACCTTGCCAGAAAAAGGAAACAGGAGTTTAGGATTTTCTCTTTAATTTTCACGCATACTCTAATTCTTTTCATGCTTCCCTTCTAAGCATGCCATACTTCAGCTCTCAAGAAATATGAACCCAAAGAAAGTATGATCTTAATAGCTAGACAACTGGGAAGATCAAATATCGGATATGACAAACTTTGAATGCACAACTTACGAGCGGGACTTAATACTTGCACATCAAAATAGAGGGCAAAGAACAAGACCTTGTGGTTGAAAAAAAGAAGAAGAAGGAAAATAATGTAAATTCCCACCTCACAAAACCGTTTTTGGTTCGTTTATATGAACTTTCATCTTCTTAGATGCGTGTAGTTGTCGACAAAGTGGCGGAACCAATAACAGCAATCGACCGGCACGTCTCACTGTCATATTGTCTTGAGAGAACTCAGCAGCGGTTCGAGTGTACATCATTGTTGTAGACCCCAAAGAGTCCTCCCCGAAACCGCATGCCTGGAAGAACAACCTAGAAGCATCACAATTTATTAGAGTAAGGTGCAAAAATAAATATAAATTGCAGGCTAATGTTGTACAAAACAAGGACAAAGTGGGAGTGTATCACATTATCATAGCTGAAGCCAGGTTTTATGTGAGTACGAACTTGCAGTGGTATTTCCATAATGTCGCATATTTGCAGTGGTGTATATGCAAAAAAAACTAAATTTTAGCTGCAAATAAGCATGCAATTGTTTCTAGCTGTTTCATACATTTACCCGAAATACCAATTTCAGCTTGAAACTAATGAAACACCAAAATAAGGACAAGACATAACAAAATACCATAAGGCAACGTGGTACTTGCTTAGTTAACCTTCCATATGATTTAATTTCTAAAAATTAAACCAAATCTATGAATCTCAAGACAGAAGTTACAAAACTCGAAATTTGTTAGGGCATACCAACAGCAGCATTTAGTTCATCATTTCACAATTTATGATTTAACACAATTTATCCTTTCACAGCTTAGCAGCACCAAGGGAACATCATAATGGATTCACAACAATCATACTAAATCCTTAAATATTGATGTGTCATAAGATTTACTACTAGAAGTGCATGAATATGAATTAAAACAATTTTCAAGGACGCCATTCCGACCAAAGAAAAGTAGATTCAACCACCAAAACTAATTGCCAACAACCAGACCTAACAGTCCGCACAGGAAGAAAATATATTTCCACTCCCCTAACCAAAATGGCTTGCTTCTTAAGAATAAGCTCATGCGACAAGATACAGTATGTAGAAGGGTCATACCTCTCCTTTTCTGTACACAAGGCCGATATGTCATATATGCCTCTGCTAGTGAGTACCCTGGAAAATTGTTTCAAATATAAAAATTACATTCAGCAGGTTAATCAAGTCAAACCGACATAATGATTCATGCAAGTTGAAGCTAATGAATGGTTTCAAGAAAAAGCTATCTAACTTTGAATTGGCAGTACGACATACAGGGATTTTCAGTAGCAGAATTATTACTTTTCCTTTTAGAAGAAAATATAGGTGTATTTACCACACAAAAAAAAAGCATACTTTTTTTGTATACCTGATAATTCTTTCAACTATTTTCCGACCAATACCGTTCCTCTGTAGTAGTGGATTGACCTGAAAATTACTGAATGAAATTCATATGAATATTTGCACATACGTGATACTTTTATAGCAGGAAAGCAACAAAATTACAACAACAAAAAAACTACATTTCTGCACCCATTTAAGCATTCAAGATTTACCGGACAAAAGTTACAGATTTCTACAGTCAAATGTATGTATCAAATTGCATTTCCAGCTAATAAAATACAGCTGCACCTGTCCAATTAATGGAACTTCATAATGCACAAGTATGCAACTCAGAGTTTTAAAATAAATCCATGAAGGTGTGGAAAAACGTTGAATTCTAAAGCATGCTACTGAAAAAATCAAGAAACTAAAAAAGAAGAGAAAGATAGGCATGGAGAAAATGTCATGAATTGGAAGTTCTGTGACTATCACAAACTTTACTTTCTTCCTATAAAATGAAATTTAAACGAATAGAACAGGATTCCATAAAGATTTATCTTCTTGGCTGTAAGATACATCCAAACTCACCAAAACTAGATCTTCTTATATAAATTTACGACTTAAGCAATAGCGCTGACCATGCTTGTTCACTCGAAATGTATTTATCTAATAAGTTCTAAGAGCAAGTGATAATTCCTTTTACTTTCAAAATTATGGAAAACAGTCTATGTCATCACAACACTCAATAGCATGCAATGAAGAATCTAGGATGGGCTATAATATAACAAAAGGAAAATCTAAAAGAAATCACCAAAATATGTAAAGTAAGCCGAAAATAGCTTAAGCAGCAAAACTTGAAGATATTCCATGAAATCAAAATGAACTGCATACATTGAAGATTTTAAATGTGCTTTTGATTGTACCACGTGGATAGAAATTGCGAAAGCCCAGTTGCATCTATCACTGAAAACTAAAGCAACTTCTATTTTTTATCTTCTCTGAAACTCATAACACCAGATTCTATTGGTTATGTGGCTAACAACATGACTTATCCTTTTAAACTGTATCACAAAAACAGGACAAATCGAAGAGCCCACACGATACACTTAGTCAAAGGGTTTACTCTTAATGAACCTTATTTTCAGAAGCACAACATAGCATTCACATTGTATGCACAAAGTTAAAGTCGCCGTTTTATCAATTATACTAATTAGACACTCGAACTACGCAAATTTCAAAACTAAGCACCAAACTCCACCCACAGAAACTCTCTAACAATGATCAATTCCAAAAACCCTACTCAAAATTAGCAAAATATCCTCACCAAAAACAGTGTAAATTGGACAAATTCAAAGCAAAACATTACCACGACATCATGAATCGAAGCGGTGAGGCCACCATCCGAAACCGCCCTCCCGAACCCCACCAACCGGTGATCGGACACCGACACGGGGAGCGCTCTTTCGAAGAGCTCTTCAAACCCTAACCCTAACCCCGGACCATCGCGCTCGTCGTCCCGGTCTAGGA
The DNA here is from genome assembly GCA_016920855.1 of Puya raimondii. NCBI lineage: Eukaryota > Viridiplantae > Streptophyta > Magnoliopsida > Poales > Bromeliaceae > Puya > Puya raimondii. The sequence continues at coordinate 69,638,832 of JABWPP010000049.1, forward strand.
ACCGGGCCCTGCAGAAGACGGAGACGACGACGAAGCTGTGGGCGAGGGCGCGGCGGAGCTTGCGCGCGTCGACGGGCTCGGCGCGGCCGCAGGGGCCGGCGAGGGGGAAGCGGTCGCAGGAGAGGTTGCAGGAGAGGAGGAGGTCGCGGAGCCGGAGGGGGTCGAGGTGTGAGGGGTTCGTGGAGATGGTGATCGGAGGGGCTCTTCGTCTAGGGTTTCGGGGGTTCGAGTGAGGGGAGAAGGGGGAGGAGGAGGAGGAGGAGATCGTGGCCATGGAGGAGGAGCTCACCGTGGGCGAAGGAGACGGAGTTTTTATCTCCGGATTTGTGCGCGAGGTGAAATACAAAACGAAGAGAGAAAAGTCCCGGAGCACCACGTCACTTGTGGCGATCTTTCTCTTTATCAACCTTTATAAGCATTTTATAGTATTATTCTTACAGTGTTATCGTCGAATCTTCAAATTCTCCGTTCATCTTGTATAATTTTTAGCGTGTATTAAATAATAATCTATATAAAATTTTGGTAATATCTAATCAATTTAGTTTGGTTTTTTGATGTGTTTAATAAAAAACTGAATCTAGTATTGAAAAAAATTAAAATTTTAATTATTTTGTTAATTTGGGTTGGCCTGATATTTAGTTTTACTTTTACTTACTTTGGTCTCGATCATTTTGAATTAATTTTGAATTTAAAAATACTTCTTAAATTTTTGGACTGAATCGAATCTAGAATACTTAAAATTAACTTGGATTCAAATCGGATATGATCTTAATTCCAATTAATTCTATAATTTTGAATTAAAAATTAAAATAAAGATGAAAAAAAGAACATACCAAACACTCACAATGTAGTATCATTTCTTTAGTCGACTGAAAATAAAAATTTTCAAAAGCATGGGATCTAGCACGGAGGAGCGTGCACCGGGTGCACGAAGCATTTCCGACTCCACGTGGCTAAACATAATACGTGCTTTCCTGTGCTATCTTTTTGTACCCCATCCCGCGCACTCCACGTGTACCACGTGGGCCCCAGCTTATCCCCTCTCCCCGCCACAAACTCAACCGCTCGTTCTCCCTCCAACGCCCCCAAATCAAAACCACACAATTCCCCCACTCCACCACAACACAAACACCTCCCCATCCCAACCTCATCGAGAGCCAAATAATAATAATAATAATAATAGTAAAAAGGGCAAGCAAATCGATGTCGTCCTCCGTCGCCGCGCTTCGCCTATCCTCGCCGCTCCCCTCGGCCTCATCATCGGGTGGGCGTCGGCGGCGGAGGGGCCGCGCGACCGCACTTTCCGCACGGTGCGGGATCGGGGACTTGATCGGGGGCGACCTGGTGTGGCCGGACCTGGGGCGGTGGCTCGACGACGTGGAGAAGCACAAGGCGCTGGCGGTGTACCCGCCGCATGAGGGCGGGTACGAGGGCCGGTACCTCAACCGCCTCCGCTACAAGGGCTACCGCTTCCTCGACCTCACCGCCCGCGGCCTCGGCGACCCCGAGTCCACCCTCACCAAGATCCACCCAGTCTGCCCCGTACGCTCCCTCTCTCTTATTCTTCTTTCTGTCTGTTTAGTCGCGCTTCTGCTTTCACTTTTTAAGGCTCAAAATTTTACTACAGTGAAAAATAAAAAATAAGATTTTAAAATTTAAAAACGAAAGTTTTAATGGGGTAGTGAGCGCAATTCAATCAAATTAAGTTCTAGAACTATCAAAACTTTGTCCAAATTAAAATTTACCATTAAAACTATTTTGCCGTACTAAATTCCTCCCACAATTTCTTCAAGTATCTGGTCCTATTGACTACTGCACATGACGTCGTTTCTGACATGCTAAATAACCCACCAGCAGGTTATCAGGCCGGTCAGCCTAGGACGAGTAGGTTGAGTTCTATATCTTGACATCCAATTATTCCAAACGACCGTTACATCATCCCTCACCCTTTTTTTCGATGTTTTGTTTGTTTTCCATCTCGACTGAGGTATACTACCTCACCCATGTAGCCCAGTTCATATTCCTAATGAATGAAGCAGGTAATATGCTATTTTTTTCTCAAAAAAGAAAAAAGAAAAACCCAAGTAGTAATTCTCTACTTTTATTTATTTATTTTTTCTTGCATCATATTGCTGACTTGGAAAATTAAAGAGTGCAGCCTCACCTTGGAAGACAGCCCATAGCAAGATGGTATTTCCCTCCTGAGGTGGATTACAGGCTTTCTTTGTTGCATCCGGATGCCATAGGCCTTGTTGTATGGATCATTGAAGCAAAGGTTTAGCTTCTCATCTATAATTTAACATTCATAACAAAAAATTTAAAGCACTTCTAGTGTAGTTAGCGGCATTCTCTCTATTGAATATAAATATTATAAACACCGTTTTTTGATAGTTTAAACTTTTAAAAAATAATTATTTTATATTATTTAACATGTCATCCATGTAGGAAGTTCTGAGTTCGAATCTTATTAGGCCTTTAGTTTCATTTAATTTCTTCCCATCTTAGATTTGTCAAAATATCTCGAGTCCAGATATGAGAAGATATGTTGAAAACAGATGTTCTGAACATCGTTCTAGCTTAAGTTTTTTAAAAAAAATAGTTGTTTTATATTATTTAACACTCTTCTTATTGGTGATTGTTTGTTAGGTTCTATCAAAGGCCGAACTGCAGTTCCTTGCGTTGCTTCCGAGCCTTCGACCTAAAGTCAGAGTTATTGCAGAATGTGGCAACTGGTAATATAGTTTCGGCACTTCTAATATAAAGTGTCTATTCTGCCTAGCTTCTGAAAGAATATGGGCTTTTCGTTATAACGGGGGAGGGAAAATGAGTTTTTGCATCTCAAAAGTACTTTTTCTTTTTTTCTTCAACGAGTACTTAATGAAAGAGATATTGATAAATCTGTTAAAAGATATATTCAAATAATACTGGTGCAAAAGCTCTGATGTGGCCAAATGGGCCATAAGTTCATAACTTTTAAGTTTTAGATAGAAAAGAAGATGAAAATCACAAAGAAAATGAAGTTTCTTCTTCTTCTTCTTTTTGTGCAGGAGAAAATTTGTGTGGAAGCCACTCAAAGAAATAGCAGGTCTTTCACCAGGGGAAGAATTAGAAACCAGTGGTTCACAACAATGAGATGCTACTTTTGCAAAATTTAGCTCTTGATTTGTATTCATGTTCTTTTTTTATCTGCTTCAAGCAGTTGCAATATATTTCATGCACATTTTGAACTAATTTGAAGAGCAAATGGTGAACACGTTGTTCAAGATGATACATAATTAATTATAGGATCAGAGAAAACACAGTAAATTAGAAAGAGAACTCAAGAGCTTTTCATTTGTAATGCGGCTGAATTAAATTAATTTCTTGCTATGCAAACAATTAGAAGCTTGAAAATTTTCTTTTCCTAAACCTTTTCCCTCCTTTTTTCTTTTTTTCATCTTCATTTGTCGACTTGTTCACTTTTAATTATCTTTGCTTTTTTACTTTAGTTCAAACTTGTGGAATTTTATTCTTAATCTTACAAAATTTAGTCCCACATTGAAACTGATACTAAACTTGATGCCTTTATACACATTAGCTTGTCAACAAGCTTGAGCGTAGACATAGGATGGGTTATTTTAAGAGATTATTATATTTAAATAATTTATCGTTTAAAATTTTAAAAATATCTATTTACTTCTGAAGAACTAAAATATATTCTTATTGATTTAAAAAAAAAATGCAAATATCCTCATTTCCTCTAGAGTTTATTAATGTGATTAAATTTTAGAAGAAAATATTTTAGATATTGAAAAATAAATTTGAAATTGATTTTAAAAAATTCCTTCAAACATTTTGATTTTCTCTAGAGTTCACTAATGAAATTAGATTTTAAAAGGATATTTTGAATATTAATGAATAAAATTAAAATTTTAGATAGTAATAAAGTATAAATAAGCAAAAGCCCCTTATTTTAATTTATCCTTGTGTGTCTCTCGAAGTTCAGATCACCTTAAGTTCTTAACGACAACCTTACATTACTGCCCTTTTAATCCAAAAGCAAAGAAAAAAAAAAAAGCTAAAGAGATAATATTTAATATATTCTTTAAAACTTCAAAAATATTTTATTTATTTAAGAGATGTTGATTTTTAAAAAAAAAATTCAAATATCTTCATTCCTCCTGGTGTTTACTAATCCGATTAAGTTTAAATTTTTTTTTTTGATAATTTTAAAATAAATTTTAAATTTTAAATAGTAATAAAAAGTAAATAAGCAAAAGCCCCAAAGCCAAAAGTAAACTATTAAGCTTCTCAACCTAAAAAGATACTTTCTCGAGGCGTTGGATGCCTCACCCCTGTAGCCTAATTTATCTTTTTTATGAATGAAACGGGTAGCATGCTATCTTTTTTTTTTAAAAAAAAATTAAATTATATAAAATCTCTCTGTCAATACCCGCTTTTTTATTTTCCCCCATGTCATTCAAAAACCTACATTTTGCCTTCTTAAAAAATAAAAAATATTCACAGAGGGTACGATGTGACAAAATGACTAAAATGCTCTCATCTTCTTCATCTCCTCCTTCCCAATCTTGCTCATCCCGCATCCCACACCCTCACCCACGCCTCTCTTGACCCCAACTCAGACTTCGTGCGAGGGCGAGGCGACTGCCGAGGGCATATGTGTGGGCATGGATGAAGGTTTCAGGGGTATTTTGGATATAAAAAATAAGATATAAACGGAACCCCAAAAGAACACTGACGGCGGGGGATGGAGTGAATATTTTTTAATTTTTAAGGAGACAAAATATAGGTTTTTAAATGACCGGCGGAAAAGTGAAAAAGCGAGTATTGACGGAAGAATTTTCTGTAATTTAGTCAAAAAAAAAAAAAAAAAAAAAAAAAAAAAAAAAAAAAAAACTAAAAAGATACTTTCCCTTCCCAACCAGAAAATGACAACAAAAAAAAAAAAAAAAAAAAAAAAAAAAGCTACAAGGAGGGCAGACAGAGAGAGAAGTGAAAACAGACACCAGCCGCCTGCTGCCTTTACACATCTTCCATGCCGGCAGGTGAGGCCGCAAGATTCGCTCCTGTCTTCCCCCAACTCTCCCTCCCCAAATCAATGGAATGGTGGGCGATCCTCCTCTCTTCCTCTCTCACCACCCTCTTGATCTCACTACTCCCCTGCTTCTGCTACATGTTTTGGATTAAGCCCGAGAGAGTAAGGGAGAGGCTGCGGAGACAAGGGATAAGTGGCCCCGTCCCTTCTTTTATCTACGGAAACATACCGGAGATGAAGAGGATCCAAGCAGAGGCCAAGCACCATCCGAAAGAACCCGATTCACGCTTGGCCGCCAACTATGTATCCACTCTGTTCCCTTACTTCATTCACTGGAGAAAAACTTATGGTGTGTGTGGTTCTATCCTAAAATCTCTTCTGTGATTTCTCCTGTCAGTTCACGTCGCATGATTCAATTTATTTCCTGTTGTTCTTTTCTTTTTCTTTGTTTTGAGTGATATGGTATCTGAACCAATTCTAAATCATCTCAATTCAGAAAAAGTCTTAGGTTTAATCCTGTCACCCAAAATATCTATCTGCCAGAAAACGAACTCAAATATATATATATATATAAAAAGAAAGAGTTGAGCTAATATACTATGAATAGTATATAAATAGTATTTATTATCAACTTTTTTATCCTTGGATTATTACTGTTTAACCGACCCCGACTAAACCTTAGGCATTCAATGATCAAAAAGTTGATAGTAAATACTATTTCCATACTATCAATAGCATTCTAGCTCCTCTCTCTCTCCCCCCTTCTCTGTCCCTCTTTCTCTCTCTCTATATATATACACTTTTACTTGTGTCCATTGTGCGGAAATTTAACTCGTAAATGTTGAAGGTGGGATTGAACCCAGGACCTCACGAAATGAAGGGGCTGAGAATTGGCTCTGATATCATTTATCCAAAAGATTGATCTAGTAGGAAATTGACACAGTAATATAGATTAACAAATCCCACATATGTCATTTAATGCTTATGGTCTTTTTTGATATCTCTTCTATCAATACATGTGGCGTGATTCACTTGATTTTCACCGTGCACGTGGCAGGAGTGCTAACGGCATCAACAAGATAGATGACAGTATAGGTAGAGGAGGAGAATTTAACGCATTAACTAAATAGCGGATGTAGTCGAATCCATGACCTCATGGAACTCAGGGGATATAGAACTGACTCTAATACTATATAATCGAAAAGATGAATCTTATAGGCTATTAACAGCTGGGGAATAGTCTTAATAGGTTTCCTTTTACCTTACATCCAAGTTTTCAATTTCACTGTAGATTTATGGGATAAGTAAGCCTCTTCTGGGCATTTAAGCATACACCTTCCGATCATTGTATTGAGATTTGTATTGGCTTGGAACAAACAGGACCTGTGTATATGTATTCAACTGGTGGCCTACAAATACTTAATGTAACCCACCCAGACTTGGTGAAGGAGATTGCTAACTGCAAGTCTTTAGATCTTGGTAAACCTTCTTACTTACAGAAGGAACACAAAGCTCTTCTCGGCCGAGGGATTTTGACGTCGAATGGCGACTTATGGGCTCACCAAAGGAATGTTATAGCTCCGGAGTTCTTCATGGAGAAAGTAAAGGTATATTAAATGAGTAATTTGAAGTGGCAACATAGAGATCATGGGATCTGCTATCCTTGATGTTTACTTTGCAACTTTTTTCTGCATCTGGCTTCCGAGTGGTCGCACTTGTATGGTTGATCTTTATATTTCTTCATCATAATTGTGGTTTATATTTTACGAGTAAAACATCTGCTAGGTTCAAAATTGAGTATGATCCACATCTCAAGTTATCGAAGCCGGCTATATATACCATTTTGTAAATTCTCTTTCAAGTGATATTGGGCTCATTCATTGTTGGAACAAACATTGTTGCTCCATGGAATTTATCGGAACGAACTAAGAAAGAAATTATGTACTATCTCTATCTAATTTCATGTGGACATATGCGCAGGGAATGGTGGACTTAATTGCGGAGGCCGCTAAGCCTTTGCTAGATTCCTGGGAAAGCATGCTGGAGGGTGAGGTAGGGAGTAGAGAAATAGTAGTTGATGAGTATCTGAGAAACTTTTCAGCTGATGTGATTTCAAGGGCTTGTTTCGGGAGTAGTTTTGCTAAAGGTAAAGAAATATTCTCGAAAATTCGGCGACTTCAGATGGCAATTGCAAAGCCGAGTTTACTTATCGGTGTCCCTAGCGCCCGGTAATTCTTTCTTTTAGTTCTAAGATTGTTAGAAGTCCATCAAACAAGTTAAATACTAACAAACTTGAATAAACTTGTAATAATAAACAAAGCTATCCATACTACCTAATAGCAATAATGGATAGTTAGGTTCCATCCTAACCACTATTAAGAGTAAAATAGTCGGCCATTCTAAGCGCTATTTGGAAATAGATTAGAACATTTTAAATTAGCTAGCTTTTCAATAAAATAATGATCTGAAACTCGACTATTGGAAACTGACAGCAGCTATAATCTTCGGTATTTGAAAACACATGACCGAAAAGTCAGCTTTACCTTCTCTTGTTATATTTTCTATATTGTCTAATTTGCGTATTGTTCTTTGCGCTTTTATTTTATTTGCTTTTCTTTTGTAATAACTTAATTGCGAAATTATCTATCTTGTGTTACATGAATTTTTCTTATATAGCTATGTTTGCTTTGAGGAATCCCTTGGCTTAAATTCATTTGTTTGTATTCCTTAATGTTTCATGAAGAAAGACAAAAAAAGTAAAATAATATACATATATATATATGTATAAGGTGATGCAATATGTCTCATTTAATTATTAAGGAACTACAATGTTGTACTAGATATCAACCAACAAGCAGGAACAGAGAGATATGGAGGTTGGATAGAGAAATCCATTTACTCATTCTGAACGTCGCGAAGGAGCACAAGAGAGAAGGCCTGTCGTCCTCATCCAGTAAAAATGATCTTTTACAAGCCATTGTCGAGGGTGCTGGCGGCAGGGGGGATGAGTTCATAGTCGACAATTGCAAGAATATCTACTTTGCGGGGCATGAAACGACGGCAGTCACTGCCACGTGGTGTTTGATGCTTCTTGCTGCGCACCCGGAATGGCAGGAACGCGCTCGAGCTGAAGTTTTAGAGGCGTGTCAGGGGAAATCACTTGATTTCGACATGCTTAGGAGGTTGAGGACGGTACTGATCATCTGAAACATCCTCGCATTTGTAGTTAAATGGATGATTCTTTTTCGTCCACGATGTGATATTCGCATTCTTTAATGGTATATAGATGAAATTCGTTTTCTCTTCATTAAACCTGGAGTAGATACCTTCATACGACAATCGAAGATTCTTTGAGAAACTAGTCGAGGAATGCCTACGCAACATTTCAATCATTAAATTTTGGTCCCTGGCCTTTTATAGTTCATTGCAATCTTATTTACCCTTGCAGTTTATTTCCTCCGTCAAATTGAACAGAAATATATATATCCATGTACTTGTCATTTAACTGCATACGCGAGATGGTATCTGAAGATCAATTCTACATTTCCTTCTCTTTTCAGTTGACAATGGTGATCCAAGAGACCCTTCGCCTCTATCCTCCGGCTTCTTTCGTGACGCGCGAAACTCTAAGAGACATGAAGCTCGGAGCCGTCCACATTCCGAAAGGCGTCAATGTGAAGATCCCGATCGCAATTGCGCACCATGACGGAGAGTTATGGGGTCCGAACGCCGACGAGTTCAACCCCGAGAGGTTCGCAAACGGCATTGCGGGGGCTTGTAAGCCTCCTCACATGTACATGCCCTTTGGTGTCGGGATTCGGACTTGCGTGGGTCAGAACTTAGCCATGGTGGAGTTGAAAATTGTCCTCTCACTTCTTTTATCCAGATTTGTTTTCGCGCTCTCGCCGAGCTATGTCCATTCACCTGCATTTAGATTAACAGTTGAACCAGGGTTTGGTGTGCCTCTTATAGTGAAGAGGCTGTGAGTTGTTACAATATGTATATGGTGTTTAACTTCTTTGTATCTCAATTTATTGCTTAATAATAGTTTAGTTTGTTTCTCTTGGCATTTTGTTTCCCTCTTATTACTGTTTTGTTCTTTCTCTTTTTCTTCTATCTAATACGGTGTGTTAAATTATATGAAACAACTGTTATTCTCAATAAGCTTAAGCCGGTAAAGAACGATGTTTAAATATTTTTATATTTAACACTTTCTTTCACGCCCGGGCTCGAGACTTTTTAATTGACCTATGATGTGGACATAAATTAAATGGTAGAAAATCAATAATACTAGGAGCCTAGTATGACTCGAACTTGGATATCATGTTAAATTATATAAAACAATCAATATTCTTTAAAAATTTAACAGTTATTTCATATGATTTAATAATGTGTTATTATAATTTTCTCCTTATTTAGAGGAAATAGTTCTCTTTGGCCCGGTTTGAATATCGGAATTCCATATAAAGATATTTTAATATGACTGTAAATAAGAAGTTTGATTTTTTTGCATCTTCGAAAGTTTTGCTATTCAGGAAGGATAGCATATTTCACCTAAAAGATAATTTATTTTTTCTGAAAAAATGACTTGAATTTGTATATAATATTTTATTATATATCGAACAAGAAATTTATGCATCTAAACAAGAACTACACCTCTAGTTGTAACAAAAACATATTATTAGTAATTAAACTAGTGAAGACACCCGCGCGTTGCGGCGGGTCGTTTTCGTAGAAATAAATAAATAATAAAACCAAAAAAAAGAAAAAGCAAACAAAAGAGAATAAAAGAATAGTCAAAGAATAAAAAAGAATACAAATAAAAAAATTGAAGAAGAAGCAGCAGCTACTGCAGTAAAAATATAAGAATAAAAATAAAAGAATGATAAAAAAATAAGAAATTTTTTATAAGAATAATAAATTATATTTATAGCAGTAATAAAAGTTGAGGATTAAAATATCATATGCCTCATAATTCGAACTAGAAATTGCAACTAATTTAAGTTTTGAGGACTAAAGTGTCGCATGCCTCATAGTTTGAGCGAGAAATTATAACGCCTAAAGTGTCGCATGCCTCATAGTTTGAGCAAGAAATTATAACGCCTAAAGTGTCGCATGCCTCATAGTTTGAGCAAGAAATTATAACGCATGAAAGTGCGAGGACTAAAGTTTCACAAGTCTTATAGTTTGAGTACCAAAAGCGTAATTTACCTTTTTTTATATTTGTCCCAAACGAAGACAGAGTTAAGCATTGATCGGTTTTGTTCAATTAGTAATTCAATATGAGGAAAGAATATGTTAAACTATTTAATAAATTTTAGAATGACTAATTGTTAAAATTAAAAGTCGACCAATCATATTTTGAATATTCCAAAAAATTTTGAATGTGAAATTGATCGCTGATCAGACTATAAATATGGTATTGAAGTTTGATATTAAAATCGATGTAAAAATATATAGAATTTTTCTGAACTATGAACCATTTTGAATCAGCTATCCAACCTTTCAAAATTTTAGTTTTACTATCCAACCTCTTTATATGTTAGATTTGAGTCGGTCAATGTTATTTTAACTTCAAAATTTGAATGTATCGTTTAGTTTTACAAATTTAATTAGTATACTGTGCGATTTTCACGACTAAATTTATTAAAATAATTAATTAATTAAACTATATTGATCTCTCTTTTATTTTATTTTTTGTACAATTTATATTTAAATGATTAATATTATAAAATTAAAATTTATATTTAATACATGTAATCTAAACTATTTAAAAGTTACTTGTAAAAAAATTATATATTTTAATTTTTACAATAAATAGAAAAATTAGATTGGATTTTTTAAAAAAAAAGTCCAAATACCCGTCCAGAGAGAGTAAAAAGTTAAAATAAGGAGAGAGAAAAAAAAAAGAAAAAAGACTGGCCTTACCCCCACCTCCAGCACATCTGGGACCCACCGGCACCCTCGCCCCCGCCCCGGCCCCCACCGACTCTCGCTTAGAGCCACGTGTATTGAACTGAGGTTTCATTATTTTCTATTAGATGATAAGATTACTCAAGAAGGGCACAAAGAGGCTCGAATCTCTGACCTCAACAGCGATGTCGATTAAGAAAATCAAATTTTAACTTAAGTTTTAATTAATCCTAGATCCAATCTCCATTATTTTTTCAATTTTATATTTTTATTCTCGTCCACAAACAAAACAAGTTAATTTATGGGATAACTTCAAATACCATCCCTGTAGTTTCGTACTTTTTTATTTTAGTACTCTGTGGTTTAAAACGTATCATTTTAGTACCATGTGGTTTGGTTATTCTCTTTTTGTTATCTTTTCGTTAATTTTTTCGTTAAATTAATGAAAAAATTAAAATTACAAGATAGTAAAATGAATATTCGATAAACCATAGGTGGAATATTTGAAGTTTTTTGTATAATTTAACGAAAAAATTAACGAAAAGATAATAAAAAAAAGAATAATCAAATCACATGGTACTAAAATAATACGTTTTAAACCACAGGACACTAAAGTGAGGAAGCACGAAACCACATGATTGATATTTGAAGTTATCGTCGTTGAGAGGGGTACATCACAATTAATGAATTCATCCGGGAATAATTAAACTTTAATGATTCTTTTTTATTTTTTTAATCTATTTTACACGTGTTTAGTGTCTCTATTTCCGGACCATGCATGCATGTTAGAGATTTATTTAATTAAAGAAACGAAACAATCAATAACATTAAAAATATAAGTAATTAAGCAATATTGTGTAGTGGAGAATTAATTCTCCACTAAAAAATGACCCAATTAATTTGTGTTTATATTTATCTTGTGGTCCATTAATTTGCCTTTTTTTTTAAAAAAAAATTTAAACTTTGTAGGGTGGTCCAGCAAAACAACGTGATCCGCCGACCTCGCTAAAGCAAAATATTCCCTGCACTCGGTGCATCCGTACAATTTGTGCACCAATTTTTTTTTTTTGGGGACCCTCCATTCAAAAGAGTCTTTTTTTTTTTGTGACAAAAATATTATGTAAAAAAATAGTATTTGTAAATCATATATTATCATCTATCATCAGAAGTATATGTAAAATATATATTTTTTGCTTTATTTTTCGTTTGAAATTATTTAACTCTGCTTAATTTGGCCTTTATGTGCTCATTAATCCACTAAGTTTTTTTTTCTTTATAAAATTAACAAATAAAGAAATTTGAATTGATGGATTGAAAATGTGGGACACGATTAATGAAAGCTGGAAATGAAGAATGTTCATAATTAAGGTTTTTAATTGCACTATTGGTCCCTCTTTATTTTTGTACCTCTTAATGTTATAATTAGGCCTTTAATATATATAATATTTATTGTTCAATAAAAGTTACCATATATACCATCATGAAACTATAAGTTTGACTTAATGAGCTATTTTTGAATTCCCATGAAAGTTAGGATTAAGTTAAAATAACTTATAAAGCAGATCCAAAAAAAATTTCCTAAAAGAGTCAAATATGAAATAAAGAGCACACATATGAAAAATATAGATAAAAAATTCAGTAAATATGGTTGTTCAGAAATATTGTATGAAAAATTATACATACTATTTTGAATTACAATTGTCCTCGACATTTTTTCTATTTTATATATTATAAAAAAAATTAACAACATGTCAAAATAATTAGAAAAAATCAATAATTATGATTCAAAAAGTCATTTTACTAATAAATATTATCTAGAATCAACATTAATAAATAATCAATAACCATTAATGTATTACTTAGTTGTTTATATGCTATAACAACTTAATATAATAAGAATAACAACCAATAACTATTATTCATAAATAAAAGGAACAAATTTACAATCACAAAAAAGTAAAATATAATTGATGCATGTACCTACAACTCAATTAAAAAAGTATGTGGGAAGTGGCTCGATGAGCACCTAAGGTTAGATAGGTGCTTTTCTTTTTATTTGGGATCCAAATTTATAACATTGGAAATTTTATAGTTGATGCCACGTGCATGAAAACAAAGGAATAAACTTTATACATTTATTAAATTAAATGAAGTTGCGATAATTAGTTAATTAAAGTGGGATAAGTTACATGGGGGATTATTATTCTTTTTGTCTTAGTGGTTTCAATGGAGTACCCCGCTAATATCAATATGGATTCGTCACTGCTTATAAAATTATAAAATTTGTGAATGTGAAAATAAAAACAATTTGAAATTAAAACAAAAAAATCAGATAAGGTTGAGAGATAAATGGTATCGCAATAATTCGGCACCTGATCGGGTTGTGGGAGGTTTATGAGTTTGAGTCTTAAGTAGAATTACTGTGAGTAGGATTATATAGTCTCAAGCTCAAAGTTCTTAAAAAATAATAATAATAATAATAATAATGAGATGTTGGTGCACCAGGTGTACGCAATATTTTAAATGCGAAGACTTTTGCGCTGTTCGTCCACGTCATTTCGTGGACAACTGTACGCGCCCCATGCTGAGAAATTATCGCGTGGACCCGGTTCACCATGCACCACAGCTCCGAAACCCGCGTTATAGAAGCCTCAAAATCAGAGTTTTAAATCATTGAATCGGTTCTACGAGATTCAAAATGTGTAGCATATTGTGAAAAGTTATTATCTTTTTAATTCATGAGTCGAATATTTAGTGCGGTGCATGAGTTATTCAGATACTCGGTGCAAGGAATAATTTCTCATTCTTACATATAGATGTATATGTCCAACGTTGCTATCCCTTCTACTACTACACGCTAAACAATACAAAATAGCTAAGTAAGGCTTTTGACTTCTCATGTTACTGTTAATATATATATATATATATATAAAGCGGCAACATAGAATGAAGAGAAAAATGAAGATAAAAAGAAAGGAGTGATAATTTAGGCATTATGATGCTCTCTTTGGCCATCGTAGGATTTTGCACTTCGGTTCTATTTTGTTACATAATTGCATGGTTGAGAACTAAGAGGATCAGAGAGGCTTTTAGGGAGCAAGGGATCGAGGGGCCGCCGCCGTCGTTCGTCTCCGGTAATCTACGGGAGATGACGAGGAGGAGCCCGCGGCCCGCGACGGTGGCGAAGGGGCGAGGTTTTGTCGACTATTCGCAAGCTCTCTTTCCTTATTTCACTCGATGGAGCAAAGATTATGGTATGCAATTGTAGTTCTTTGTTCCATGCGTGCAATATATATATATATATATATATATATATATATATATATAATTTGTCATTTATAAATCTTCTTTTACGTATAGTTTTTGTTGTGGTAACAATCACGGTGTGATGGAAAACAGATGCTATACAATATCATTTGATTAATCGAATTTTAATAATATGGTCCGTTAAAATTACAAGTTTTTTTTTTAGAGAGAGGAAGGTAGGATGCTTACCGCCGCTTCGTTTATTTTTTTAGAAATAAACTTAGCTAGAAAAATGAAACAACTAAATTTCGAATTTGAGACATCAGATACCAACTATCAAATCCTTTGTCATTTGCGCTAGGAACGGTCGATGTTAAAAATTACGAGTTCAAATGTAGAAAGTATTAAATTTAAGTTTATAATACACTGTTTGATAGTACTAAACTTATAGGGGGGAAAAAGATAATGAAAAGAAGTAATTTATTAATTAATTTCAACTAGATTTATCCTATAGTCAAATTATATATATATAGAGAGAGAGATAGAGAGAGAGGAGCTAGAATATTTTTTATAGTAAATAAATAATGTTTGCTATCAATTTTTTATCATTGAATGACTCGGGTTTAGTGGGAGTTGGTAGAAAAGTTTGTAGTAAACATTTTTCATATACTTTCAATAGTATACTAGCTCAATTTATATATATATATATATTCTGAATACGCAATTACTAATCGACCATCCCTGGCACAGGCAGCAAAGGCCCTGATGGTTGGTACCCAAAATCTTTCAAGTTCGGAGCTTAGTTGTTTCACATTTACAGCTAAATTCACTTCTGGAAAAAAAAAAATGAATGAAGAAAATAGCATGCTGCCTTTACTTTAAATTTTATCTACAATGTTCATAGTAAATAAAAGACTAAATAAAATAATGACTAAGAAGTTTAATCGGCAACATTGTCAACATCTTCGGATATTCTAGGAATATGTAATTGGGAAGCTAGCTACCTAGTCGTCGAATGAGGTGATTGAATAATTAATTAACTATGCCACCTACCAAGTATATATATATATATATATATATATATATATGAACACTTCCTAACTAATTTGATGCAAAATTTCTGCGAACTCAAGCAAATTATAGTGACAATTTGAATAAATTATTATAAATAGAACACAAATTGAAATTGGCCAATAATGTATGTATATCTTTCTACTTCACTATATGAGTAACATTTGGTGTAACACATATATATGTTGCATCAAACAACAATGCTTTATTAGTATTATTCTTTTATAATCTATGTAACTAATTAAATTAGCACATGTTGTAGCCACAATTTCCAATGATTAAAAAAATATATAACTAGCCATAAATCCATATATATAGCTTCAAAGGTAAAATGATTAGAGCGTTCGTTAAAAAAGAAATAAATTATGAAAGAAACGGAAAGAAATTAAAGCCTTCGTATATTGAAGACCTATAAGGCTATAACATATATTCTAGGTCAAATATGGAATAGTTATAGCAATGTGGTTAAGTAATAGATACTCCATCCAATTAAATGACAAGTAACGTTTCTGATCAGCAGTTAATTTATAGCTTAATATATATATGAAGAGCTCAGCATATTTTATTCAATGGATCTGGTGAATAAAGTTAATTTAAAAATAATTTTAAGACACTGATCATTTATAGGTTCATGCATGTTAGCGTTAAGATTCTAGAAATTAATATTTTTAGATCACTTGCCTCATAGTACTCTTTTTTTATTTTTTTTTCTTTTGTTGGCCGAGAAGGATTGGGTGGAAATATCAATATACAATAATGTTTTCGTATATACACAATAATACACCTTTTTAATAATTAATGTATAGTACCCACTATTGGTAGGTTATCTACGTACGTACTCAACCAATAAAGGAAGTACATACACAAAAATAGTCAAATTGTAACACTATTGTAAGTAAACCCACGTACTTTATCTAGATTCCTTGTTGAATTGGTTTCATCTGTGACATTTATTGATGTGATCCGTAGTTTCATTACAGCAAATTCTATATTAATTTGCCTAAAAATATTCAAACGGTTGTGGGAAAAGGTGATAGTGTTGCACACTTAATTATTTGGACAGGTAACTACCATAAGAAAAATAATCAAATTGATGGTCGCAATCAAATGGTCGGTTAGATAACCCCCAAATAATCAAATGTATGTGTAATCTTGTTCATATAATTTACAATCTTCTACACTTATGGTCAAGTTTTATGCATAAGCATTTTATTCAGCATATCCCTTTGATTTAGCTAGTTCTTATTTGGATGTCGAAATAAGTTATTCAATAATATGATAACTTATTCAGTGTGAAAATTTGTTTTGCGTGATGAGCAGTAAGGAGTTTAATTTTTGACCATTGAAAGGTTAATTTTCACATCCATTATTTGGTAAAATATAAGGTGTTTTTTTATTCCGAAGAATTGACCATATAGAAGGCCAAATATGGTATTCTAATAGAAGGCCAAATATGGTATCCATTACTTGCTATTTCCCTTTTTTTTTAGTTGTAGTTTATTTTATTTTATTTTACTTTTACTTTTACTTTTACTTTTATTTTTATTTTTATTTTTCGGAGGCCCTGGCTGCCTTCATCACCGATGCTAAATTCATTTTTTCTTAATGAATGAAGCGGGTAGCTTACTACCTTTTTCTCAAAAAAAAAAAAAAATAGATTTTTTGTCACACTTCTCTATTAAATGCTATAAGAGTCTTTAGTAAATCAAAAAGATATTTTGAACAAGATATTCCTTGCTCAAGTGACATGTAGTATTTGGTAGTTGAAGTTCATAATCAAATGTTGTCTTGAATAGCATACCATAGGTACCATAGGTCTTCAAGTCATTTTTTATAAATAAAATAAATCATTATATTGGTATAGTATGCTATCCAATCAAATTATGGATGCCACGATTTTTTTTAAAGGAGCAAAATTTCAAGTAATATAAAAAAAATTTCATATCGAATAAGTTTCATTTTGTATAGCAGTTACTCCACCTAGGTATAACACCAACAAACAAAAAGTTTCATTTTGTATAAAAGCACATGACAAAATTTTTGTTTGTCATTATTGCAACATGAAACTATTTTTGGAGAGAAAAGTAGCATACTATCCGCTTGGTTTATTTTTTTATAAATAGCTTAGCAGCAAATATGAAGTAAATAAGTTTCGAACTTGTACTAGAGAGGGTCGGTGCAACATGAAACTATTACGCTCTCCTTGATTAGACTTTGAACATTACAAAGAAGACCCTTCTTAAGATAGATATGTAAAAAGCATAGGCAATGAATGATTATTCTTCGAAAAATTTGAACAACGATAAGGATTAAAATGAAACACTATCAAAAGTTTATTTACACATTTACACACATTAACTTTACTATGTTTGAGATTTCCACACTATTAAAATCTTGATTTTTTTTTGTTTTTCCTTATTGTTACTAATTAACAGGGCCAACATATTTATACTGGATGGAGAGGAGACCTGCATTGTATGTGACAGATCCTGGTGTAATTAAGGACATAAGCTTGTGTGTATCACTGGATCTGGGAAAGCCAAAGCACCATCAGAAGGGTCAGGAGCCCTTGTTTGGTCAGGGGATTTTGAAGTCAAATGGACCAGTTTGGGTCCACCAGAGAAAGATAATTGCACCAGAGTTTTACATGGATAAAGTGAAAGTGAGTGTGTACTTCCTCATTTCTTTGCCTAAGATACAGGGTGGTAATGTGGGTCGTGCCGGGCCACCACAGCCCACATTAATTATTCATTCACTATTGGTGGATCGGATTGGAGCCGACCTGGCATCGCACGAATCCTTATCCATGTCGTGATGTGTCGTGTCAGGTTAAATTTTTTTCGGACAGACGGCCCAGCACGGTTCCTAGCCTAGGCCGGTCTAGACTCTAGACTGGGCCTAGCCATACTAGGACATAGGCCAGCTCATAACTTTTTTTCTAAAAAATTTTTCTACTTTCTAAAATCTTCTTTTAATGTTTTGATTTTATATTTCTATTCTTTTTTCATATTAATTTTATAATATATATAATATAGTTGTTTATTGGCTAAGTAAGTTTTGAATAATTTCTAGATAGTATTTTAAGAAAATTATTCAAAAATATATATAAAGTATAGAAGGGGGAAAAAGAGAGAGAAGAAAGATATCAGGCCAAGCCGTCATAGTAAGCAAGGTCAGATGGGCTGCGTTGTGCCGGATCACGTGTCGCCAAGTTGCAAGCTGGGCATGCCCCGCAGGCTACACCGCCTATCTGATAGAAATTCTCCGTGGACGTACAATAGAAAAAGGGTTAATTGCATACAGGTCTCCGCAAACATAGTGAATTGCAGATATATCCCTGCAAAGTTCAACTTTCATAAGTTATCCCTACAAAAGTCCTAATATTTTCATATATGTCCCTCTGGTTTGTTACCGTTAGAGAACTGTTTATATTTTCAATTTTGCCATCACAAATATGTCCCTCCAAAAACTATAACAGTATAATATAAGAGGGATAAAAATGTCAAAAACTAACCAAGATTAAGTATTTAACCTATGGTTAACTAAATTAATACTGTCTCTTTATAATGTTCTACTCAAACAAAACTTCTGCGATACCAGTGTCCGAGCTCTAAATTGAAGCGAAACATATGCATTGTATCACCATCTCAGTAACTGCATGCAGGGGATGGTGGAGCTGATGACACAAACAGCAATCCCAGTAATCGCTTCGTGGAAAAGCACTGTTGATCAGCAGGGTGGCACAGCAGTAATAGTGGTGGATGAGGATTTAAGAAGCTTCTCTGCTGACGTCATCTCCAGGGCTATTTTCGGAAGTGAATATTTGAGAGGGAAGGAGATCTTCGTCAAGCTCAGGGCCCTCTCAAAGCTAATCGCAGAGCCGAGTCTCCTCTTTGAACTCCCTTATATGAGGTACATATATTGTAAAGTTACCATTTCTTCTTTGTTTGTCACTTTTCTAATTAATGTTTTTTTTACTGAATTTATAGTTACTTAAATTGCATAAAATATACTCACTAAATTTGTAAACATGAACAACACATTAAAATTTTAAAGTTAAACAGTTAATACTAGCTAACTCAATCCATGTTTTAGACATTTTAATCAAGTTTAATGGGGCAATTGCTTACGTATTCTTGAAAAGTTTTCGACTTTCTGATTTATTCCTCTTAGAAAGTTAATATTAAAAATACATTTTTTACGTTCCCAAGTTATTTCAAATGTATTTCTAAAGTTAAATTCTGTTAGTGAACTGTTAGCAATAGTCGTTATCTCTGTAAAATTACTATATTGCCCTTTCAAATATACCTTTCTACCATCACCAACTTTTTTTATTTGTCCTTAGGTTAGAGACAAAAGAAGTATTTTAATTTTTGGTTTCTTCAAATATACTCTTCTATTATCACTATTTTTTCTTATTTGCCCTTAAGTTAAGAGTAAAAGAGGTATTTTAATTTTATTAAACTCTGGTAGATATTTAACTCACGTTTAATCCGAGATAACTTAACGGGTGGTAACTGCGGAGATATTTTTGAATAACGGAAGAACATATGAGGGTATTAAAAATAAAATAAAGTAGGAATAAATTAGATATTTCTGAAGTTTTGAAAGATATATAGGCAATTATCCCTTTAGTCAATTATGTACAATTTGTGAATGAGTACGCGAGTTTCAAAAGTCAAAAATTGCAAATAACTTTGTCGTTTGCCCAGAGTGTATAACACGACCGTGCACCGCTTTATCTCATACTTCAATTTTTATCATCCAGTATCGTTGCAGTATATACCTTGTCTAACGACGCACAAACTTAGGTTTCTACCGACGAAGAGGAACCGAGAAATACGGCGACTGGAGCGAGAGGTTCGGGTTCTGATACTCGATGCAGTGAAGGCGCGAAGAGAAACTCCCACAACCTCTCGCCAGAAGAAGGATCTCCTGGGTTCAATATTACTAGAGAGCGATCGCGGCGCAACTCAGGCCCCTTCCGAGGACTTTGTAGTCGACAACTTGAAGAACATCTACGTCGCCGGGCACGAGACGTCGGCCGCCACCGCCGCCTGGTGCCTGATGCTCCTCGCCGCCCACCCGGAGTGGCAAGATCGCGCTCGCGCAGAGGTTACGGAGGTGTTGGATGGCGGCCGCCGACCGTTGGACTGGGAGATGCTCCAGAAGATGAAAACTGTATGTACATCGATCATCGCCTTCTTTATGTCGACTCGCATGAAATAATAACTAAAAGAGTACTTCCACGTTGTTTTCGTTGATAGGATATTTGAATCGATAATCGATGCTGTCAAATATGATTAATATTATTTATCTATTATTTGTATGGTCTCACAGTTAATAATTTTTAATGATAAATATAAAAATATGTTTGGAACCATTTTACTACTAGGTCAATAATGTCAAAAAGTTATAAACTTTGATTTCTAAAAATTTAAATAACGTAAATTATATATGTATTCAATAGTGAATCGTTCATTCAAATATTCCATCATTAAAAACAATGTAAAAGTATTAAAAATTTGTTATCTCTAAGATATTCTAGCTCTAATTTTACAAAAGATTATCTTTTGAGTGGAAGCATATATGTGAAAACTAAACTATAATAAAAGTCTATAGATATGCCTACGTAAGTACATAACTTTGAAGTGCTGCATGCAAAAGCACTTTTATCCACTTTCATTTATTATTATTATTATTTTTTTTTTTAACACATGCAGTTAACAATGGTGATCCAAGAGACAGTACGTGTTTTCCCTCCCTCATCCTTCGTTGTGAGGGAGACCTTCCGGGACATGACGTTAGGCGGGGGCGGGGGCGGCGGGCTCCGTATCCCCGACGGCGTGAGCCTGTGGATTCCGATAAGCACGGTGCACCACGACAAGGCCGTGTGGGGCGCGGACGCCGACGAATTCAATCCCGAGAGGTTCACGAGCGGCGTCGCGGCGGCCTGCGCGCATCCGCAAGCGTACATGCCTTTCGGGTTGGGAGCCCGCACGTGCGTCGGCCAAAACTTCGCCATGGTGGAGCTCAAAGTTGTGCTCTCCCTGATCCTCCGCAGCTTCACCTTCGCGATCTGTCCGAGTTACCGCCACTCCCCGGCTTTTCGGCTCATCGTTGAGCCTGAATTTGGATTGCCTCTTGTAATGAAGAGATTGTAAATAAAGCTTGTGCATGCCTCACTGAAAAGAATTGAAATTAAGCTATAATTAGTACATGTGTAGCATAATATTGATAAGATTTAAACAAAATATATAGTAGTAGTATCAAATAATTAACACTGTGATTAAAGTTGTACTTTGTTATGCATAATTTTTGCATGTGTAGTTCTTTAGAATTAATATATGAAGCTTGGTATATTTAGACAGTAAACTGCCCGCTTCGTTCATTTACAGCTAAAACATGAAGCAACTAAAATTCGAATTTGAAATCTAGAATACCAAACATCAAGCTCTTAGCTAATTGCATTAGATATGATTAGTAATTCTATATTCTTGTTGATGGAATATACTTATGATTTTCGTCCAAATGACAAAACCTTCCAATTAACTTATTGTACTGTAATATTGGACAAAAGTTGTATGGGCATCGTCCTCAAACTACTCGTCTCCAAACTACTAGTTTGGGGACGATGCAGATGGGTGCCACGTGGTGAGCGCGCGCCCATCTCAACCCTCCATGTCTCTTCATCAGCTTCTTTCTCTCTCCCTCTCTCTAAAAAATCAGGGCGCACTAATTTTTTTTCTTCTTTTTCTCCATTTCCGTCCCGTGCGATGGGTGCGCGCTCACCACACGGCACCCATCGTCCCCAAACTCCCCAAACTATTAGTTTGGGGACGATGCCCATACAATTTTTGTCCTGTAATATTCCTACTAATAGGATTTTCCCTCAACTGCTAAAGAAAATTGCAGGGTGATAATTTGAACATTTTTTAATAGAAAATATTAAGAACTCCTGAAATATTATAAACTACAAAATTAATCACTTGATAGAGTAAAATTAGTTGTTTAACATAATATTAGAGTATAGGGGTTCAAAGTGCTATCATTTACAATTCCACTCACTTGTTTTATCATCTACGAAGTATTTTTAATTACGTAATTAATAATATAAAAACATAAAAGAAACATCAAATTGTCAGGATGGCCGAGTGGTCTAAGGCGCCAGACTCAAGTTCTGGTCCTCGTGAGAGGGCGTGGGTTCAAATCCCACTTCTGACATTTCTTTTTTATGTTGTTATTTACATTTATGCTCTCTACTTAATTTTTTTTTTAAGTTACTTTATTGTTATTTACATATATGCTCTAATTAAAAATGGCTTTTTTTAGGATTTTGCTTTATCATTTTTCTTAAGGGAAAAATAGCATTTTTCATTTCGTTCATATCTTTATAAAAAAATTTATCTAACAATATGAAGAAAATAGATTTTAAATTTAAGACCTTTAGTACCAATTATTAAATTCTTTATCATGTGCGCTAGGGCGGTTGATTATTTTATTAAAATTAACAACCTTTGTAAGCTGTTTCTTTTGTTGATATTTAGTAATGAATATGCATGTTCTACTTAAAAGTTAAATTTGTGATTTTAATTATGATAAATATGGTGGACACTTTTTTACCATCCGATTTTAGAATTTGATTTTGAAATTATTTTTAAAACCTTTATTCTAAACTTTCAGATAAGTTTCATTAGCAACGTTTTTTTTTTTTCGTAGTTTCATTAAATTTAATAATCTTTAGAAGCTTTTTTTTTGTTATTTAGTAATTAACACATATTCTCCACTTAAAAAATAAATTTGTGTTTCCTCTCCAAAAAAAGGAAATTGCGATTTTAATTATGATAAATATGATGATCATTTTTTTACCATTGGATTTTAAAATTTTGATTTTTAAACTTCGAATAAGTTTATTGGCAACGCCTGTTAAAAACAGAATTTAACTCCGTTAGTTAAACCGTTAAAGCCAATCCGTACCACAATCACGGGAGCTATCCCGACCGTTGATGCGGGATCGCACGATGGATAACGGGACCAAAAAAGGCAAGCTAAAATACGACGCGCACCGACATCGCACTAATGGCGAAGCGACACGCGGCGTGGCGCCACTGGTTGAAACGGGTTTCGACGGATTCCCGAGTGAGGATGCGGTTCGAGGCTTCCTAGCCGTAGGATCAGGCCCGTCCCTTCGATCCAACGGTGAAAAGGACCTTCGTTACCATTTCAGCGCCTTGTTGAGGACGCCTCTTTTCGCTCTCCCGCCACTATCCCTAAACCCTGTCTCTCTCTCTCTCTCTCTCTCTCTACTCCGTTCTCTCTCTCTCTCTCTCTCTCTCTCTCTCTCTCCTCCCCTTCTCTCTCTCTCTCTCTCTCTTCTCCCCTTCTCTCTCTCTCTCTCTTCTCCCCTTCTCTCTCTCTCTCTCTCTCTCTCTCTCTCTCTCTCTCTCTCTCTCTCTCTATCTCTCTTCTCCCCCTTCTCTCTCTCTCTATCTCTCTCTCTCTCATGTTGAGGTGGTGTGCGCCCTTTTGGGTAAGGTAAGCTCTCCATTTGTATATTTTTTCTGATATGATTATGATTAGGGTTTGATTAATAAGTTTTGCCTCACATGGATTGATGTATATGTTGTTTTATGTATCAAAATCGAATCTTTTTGCTCTTATGTTCGTGTTAAAATGGGTTTGTATTTGGGGGTTTGTTGTTGGAGATTTTGAGAAGTATGGAGATAGCGTAAATATTTGAGGTTTTGTATCAAAATCGACTCTTTTTTTAAAAAAAGTTTTTAGTTGTTGTGTTGATTCTAGCTAGATTTATCGATTAGATGTTCTACGCTTAGTGGAGATTGGTGTTGAGGACTCTATGTTTAGGATTTTACGGTTTTAACAACTATGTGGATAGATCAAGCTTGTTTGCATGATCAAACTCATGTATATATATATTTTTTAATTTGATATATGCTTAAAGGATTAGTAACTTTAGTTTAAAGGATTAGTAACTTAGTTTCTTTATTTGATATATGCTTTGAATCAGCTAATCTACTTGATTATTTAGGGTTAGAGGGATTAAAAAAAAATGAGTTTATGTTTGGAAGATGATATTTGATTGCATCTACTTGTAAAATAGTAGATCAGTTTTCTATAGTTTAACACCAAAAATGAAAAAAAAACTGCTCGTTTTATCGATATAGTTTTGGAATGTTTTGTTTCTGCTTGATAAGAAGTTTTCTTAACTACTATTGAGTTAAAAAGTCATAATCTTTGCTGCTTATCCCTTTTTTTAAAAAAAAACTAATTTTGAAGAGACTTTTCTTATGAGTGGATATTTTTGGGAAACTAACTCTATTTCCTCATGTTATTTTCTTTCCCCCCTGCTGTTTGCAGTGAAGATTTGAAGGTTTAACTTTGGATTATGTCGGATTTTTTACGGCTAATTTAATGCCAATGAAAGTTGGTAGAAGGTAAAACCACATCCTGCAATTGCGGCACTTGTTCTATCGGAGAGAAATTTGCTCATTAGATTATGTGCAAAGAGAAAATCTGGGTTCGAGAGAATAAAACAACCAAGATTGTGAAAATGGAAGCTGATCAACCTGTTCTAGTGAATGGTGCGGCATACTCTCCGCCTGCTAATACCTGCTGCATTGAAAAAATCGGAGCTCCATTAGCTGATGAATTTGATGGCCATAAAACGGGGCCGCAAAAGAAGGCGGAGAAACACGAGAATGACACTGATTTAGTTTCTTCCCAAGCTCCATGCTTGGGAAATACCGGTGAAAAAGAAAATCTGAATGTTAATATCTGCAAAATTTATTCAAGGAAAGTCATTGGTTCTGATCCATCGTCCTCGTCCTGTAAAATCGAGGATGATTTGGTAGTCGGCTGTCAAACTCCCACGGAGAGCATCTTCGACCCCTTTGCTCCGGGCCCAGACGAATTGGCCTTTGCACCCAAGAAGAAGCTGATGAAGGGAACACTAGTCCCTCTTCGGAGGCAGCTAAATTTCGATCTTAACGGTATAGCTGCTAAGAATTTGGAGATTGATTTTTCTGAAGATACAGCAGAAGAAGATCGAATTATCGAGTTGGTTTGCAAGTCGTTTCTTGAGCTGATTATTTCGAATCAGGTGCAGGAGTTTAATGCTCAGAATTTTCCGACTGAGCCAGGTCGATCGGAAGGCTTCAAAACACCTGTTTCCTGTCCTGTTCTCAATGGCGTTGCAGATACTTGTCCGGCTGCGCCTATCAGACCAAATTTGAAGTCGAAGAGACTCAGTCCTGGTATTTGTCGAAAGCTTGATTTTGGGTCTAATTTGGTTTGAGATTTATGACCTTTTTTGCTCAAGTCTAGTTGAAGAACAGCGAGAAATATGCTTACTTTTTTACAATGCTCTTGCTGTGTATCTGTAAGAAAACTTGTTACTTTTGGATGCCATAAGTTTATGGCCTGAAAGTGGAAGCCATCTTAGAATAGTATATTAGATTTTGTCTTTTTACTTAAACCTACTGTTAGTAAAATGCTATACTGAACTCTTTCTTGCAGATACTCCCAATGATTAGAGAGTTGGTAATCACTTGTATTTTCTGAATAGCTGCATGAATCGCATGATTTTCCAAATCTTTGATAAAAGAAAATTTTAATACTGAGATTGAGATGCTTTCTGATGCTCAATTGATATGATTTGTACTTTGATATTTATGTGGCACTAATTGTGTATATCTTGAAGGTATGAGTTCCACATTACTAACTATAATTATTCCAATTCTTTATATTTATAAGATATTTTTGGGAAAAAAAACAAGATCTTTTAGTAGTATCAGAAAATGAAAAGTGAAACTGCCAAAACTGCTGATGTTATTATATCAAATCATTTCATTATGGCTAATGATTGAGCAAGCTCTTAGACATTTAAATATGTATCAGTATATAGTGCAAAGGTTATAAAATGTTTGAGATAAGTGTATAATTGAAACAGTTTGTGAAATATGTATGTTATAGTTCTACCTGATTGGGCTTAAAGCCCAGTAGTAAGCCTAAATGGGCACACATATAAATGTTGCTTATTCCGCGGGATCAAGGTAAAAGGCCCAATTGTGTACATAAATGAAACTGAATAAAAATAAGAAAAGAAATAACTGATTTCACACTATATTGCAAGCTTTATATAGAGAGAGAGAGAGAGTCTCCGGCTATCTGTTATCAATATCACCAAGCGTTTGGTGTTATCAAGTTTTTCGTCGTTAGATATATTCTTTTGACTGTTTTCATTCGTTAGATCCATATTATTCTACCAACCACCCACTCAATTCTAGAGAATCACTATTATCCTAACTGCATATCCTTTCATACAAGGGTCGAAAACTTAATAGCACCAATGACTTGGTATTATTAATAGTATAATAGAGTTGAGCTAGAATACTATCGATAATAAACAGACACTTTTGCCACCCATTTGTTTTCGATGATGGAGCTTCCAAATGGACGATCGGCACCGTTAAACATGATCTAGAGCATTTAAAGTATCTAGAAACCAAATTTCATACTTTTTCGACATTATTGGCCTAATGATCAAATGGTTTCAAATTTTGTAATTTTAATGGTCGATATGAGACGTTTTCTTGTTTAACGGTGTAAAGATATCCAAATCAATTGAATTTTTGTTAGAAATTTTTTTAAACTATTTAAAACAAGATCTATACTCTTGATCTTAATTACAAAACTCCTATCATCACTTTTTAAAGGATATTTATTTTCAACCATTTATTTTTGTGTCCACTTGATGGACAAGAAAATAATATCGAAAAAATATGAAATTTGGTTTCTAGATACTTTAAATGCTCTAGATCATGTTCAACGATACCGATCGTCGATTTGAAAGCTCCATCATCGAAAATAATTTGGTGGCAAAAATGTCCGTTTGCTATCAATAGTATTCTAGCTCAACTCTCTCTCTATATATATATATATTTATTTATTTTCAATCACCTTATTTGTTAAACTATCGTTCGGATTAGGAATGTAGGCCACCATATAACTATATATAACTAATGAGTCAGTTTTTGTAATATGGTAATTAACTAATTGTTTCAAACTTGCTTGTTTGATTCAGCTTATGTTTCTGCTTTCAATAACAATTTTCTTGAGTTTGAATGTTTTATAAATATAAAGTTTTTAGAGATCTAACTACGAGGGAGAGCAAAAATGTTGCATAGGGAGGAGCTAGTTGAAAATGTAGTTATTTTTTTTTTTCTAATGCAATTTAAATAATATTTTATCAACTATGTCTTAGAGCGGTACCAAATAACTTCGTAACTCGTGGACAATTATTCCTCACTCATTTGTTCAATTCCACTTGAAATTTTGCTTTATAGGACAGGTAAGGATTGACCAAATTCTTCAAAATGTTCTTAATCGTAGAATTCCAATACAGATCACCGTTGAACTTTTTTTTTTAACCCTACCAACCAGAATTATATTCATACAATTATTATTATTATTTTTTAAGAAAATGCTAGCACGCTAGCAGCTTTAGTTATTAAGGTTTTATTTAAAATTACAGAAAGATTGCGTCACGTGCAGTGAGAAAGTATGATAGAAAATACAATATTTATTTTCGTATATAATATTGTGTTCCATATATTGCAGTAAATCGGTTACGATATATTTTTTGCAATCCCACCAGAAAATATAGAAGCATACTTCTATATAATTTTTTTTCCAACTTTATTTTATCTGCGGTTCCATCGGAGAACATAAAAGTATATTTTTATATAATTTTTTTTTCACCTTTATTTTATCTGTTAGTTAGTGTTAGATGAATTTCAATACCAAACTAACCTTAAGAAAGAACGTATTAAGCTCAGGGTGTGTTTGGTTCGACGTAAAACTATGAAAAACAACTTTCGGTGGAAAAACTTTTTTCGGAGGAAAATAAATTTTACGCTCTCTAGTGTTTGGTTTGTAGGAAAAAAAAGTAATTTTTCATTACGGTTGTTTGGTTGGGAGGAAAAAAAAAAGAGAGAAAAAGTTATAAATAAAAAATTATTATATATATATTTTTTCTTATATATATATATTATATATATTATTAATATATAATAATTATCATATTACATATATTAGTATTTTAATTTATTATATATTTATAAATAAAAATATATTTAAAATATATTATATAATAATTAAGTATGTAATATAATATATAATAGTATATATTTAATGCTATAAAATAAAGTACTATATATCTATAAATAATATTTATAAAATAAAATATTATATAATAGTATTTTTTATTTTATATATATATATATATATATATATATATATATATATATATATATATATATATATATATATATATATATATATATATATATATATATATATATATATATATATATATATATATATATATATATATATATATATATATATATATATATATATATATAAAGAGTGGGTGAGAGAGTGGACCTCTCTCTCGCGGTCTACGAGGTGCAGTGCACCTCGTGGACCGCGTGCTTGTTTCAGCCCAACGCCGTGATTTTTTTCCGCGAGGTTTTCGTTTTTCGTTCGGTGAGAGCTGAAAATGAAAACCTAACTTTTTCACAGAATCCGTAAAAAAAAAATTTCGAATTTTTTTTTTACGAGCAAACAAACACTCGAATTTCACTTTTCAACTGAAATTATTTTTTCCGGATAATTTTACATGAAATCAAACACACCCTCAGTGACGGCAGATAAAACCCCAAAGAGATTAAGAGAGAAAGGGAACGGAATAAAAATTTAAAAAAGAATCTCAGGGGACTCCTCGATAAATTGTTGAATTTCTCTTTTCGTGTCTTTGTCATAGTACGAACTCATTGATTTAATGCTCCTAACCAAGACTAATAATTGATATTTTCGCTTTAAAACTAGTTATTTACTTTATTTGTATTACAAAACATAATTTTTATTATTTACATATTTTAAAAATAATAATTAATGATTTTGATTAAGCATTCAAATTTAATTTGTTGATGCACTCTTCATCTGAGTTGGACCGAGAAGGCCAATGACACGAGCTTATTACAAAGAAAATAAGTTGTCCCGTACATATTATGCCAACTATCATCGTCAGCTACAATTTGAGAAGGAAAAATAAGTGGCCAGATTTGCTCTACGATGTTAGCCATGGACTGCAAATTACAGTCTTTTTCTTATACAGAGAAATTTAAAATTTTCTCCAAGTTCGACTCAAAGAGAAGCAGTGATAGAAAATAGATAGCTCTGTAGTCTACGACTGATGTGGTGAACTAGGTCTAGATAATACTTTTTGACACCATCCTTGGAATTGATGTATGAAGCCTTTACTCACTCAATAATTATTATTATTATTTTTTTGAGAGAAAGATAGCACGCTACCCGCTTGATATATTTTATTAGAAATAAATTTAGCTGAAAATGTGAATCAAATAGAATTCGAACTCGGAACCTCGGATACCAACCATCAAGCCCTTTGCCACTTGCGCTAGGGACGGTCGGTTACTCACTCAATAATTGTTGATTTTAAAATAAATGTGTTTTTTATTTTTTCTATGAATTGTCTTTTTTTTTTTCTTTCCTCAAAGAGAATTATGGTGATCTAAAATAATGTCTTTTAATATTTCTATAAGTGTCTTTTAGTTTTTCAATAAAAATTATGAGTGAGTTATTGAGGGAGTGAAAAGGTTTTTCGGAAACCTATATATATGTAACAATTTCATGATGAAAAAAAAAGTTACGTGTTGAGTTGAGTTTTTTACTGTTATTTGAGAGGAATTTTTTTTTATCTTGCTTCTATTTTTTAGATGAATTTTCTATGAGAAAAGAGTGTTGCTTGATCGCTGCAGTTAGTGGAGTACTTGCGGTGGCAAGCCTTACTCGACCATTGCAATGGTGGTTTCCACATAGTGGTGAGAATGTTTGTATTCGACGTGGCGGATCCTACGATGCGCCGAGTGTTTATCGATCGGATCGTGTTTGTTCTGTCTTCGCATTCCCTCCGAGTTCTGGAGTCACTTTCTTGTTCTGTCTTCGCATTCCCTCCGAGTTCTGGAGTCACTTTCTTGTTCTGTCTTCGCATCCCCTCCGAGTTCTGGAGTCACTTTCTCGTACTAAAGAGGCTAAAGTCTAAGCTGCCTAACAAAGTCAAAGAAATGGGATGGAAATTGGAACCAGGAAACAGATCCGGTTAGTCTACAGTCGCCTTTTGCCCAGCTGCTTTTGTCTTCCAACCACTTCATTAATGCTTCATTCAGCCAAAAACACCATCTTAAGGATGTTTCTATAGAGAACTTAACTTGCATATAACTTGTTTGATTAAGTATTATTTAACTAGTATTAATATATTTGCTTTGGATGCGTACCGACCGTCACTAGCGCAAGTGACAAAAGGCTTGATAGTTAGTATCCAAAGTTCTAAATTCGAAATCTAGTTGTTTCATATTTTCAGCTAAGTTAAAAAAATATATTTGCTGTGATTCACCATTTACCAACTTTAATGTATTTTTATGTATGCAAATAAGAAAAGTTATTATTACCTTCTTTTGATTCCTAATAAAATTTGCTTATAGAATAAATCACTAATGGTTCCAAATCACACATAATGAAGTTTAAGTTCCTAGCAATATTTCAAATTACAAGCCAACACGGGACCCATTATTATTTATTATTTCTAGAGATGTCCACTTAATTTTGGCTAGTGATTGTTCCTTTCTCTTTTTATTACTAATTATTTACATTCTCTTCTATAAAAAGATTTAGAGAATCTTATGTTTCTCTTTTTGTGTTTTGTGCTTTGGAGAGAATCGTTGAATTCTCTTTGCTTCCATAATATGATATTCTAAAATTCTCATTTTAGCTTTACAGCAACGATTTTGTCCGATCCGAAATATTAGCAATATATTATTAGATCTCAACAATATTAATTTAAGGATACTTATTTCACCCTATAATTATGTGTACAAGAGTATTTAAAGCAATATTTTCCTTTTTTTTATTTGCCAAAATAACCAAAATTATGCTCGCAAAGAGAATAGCATTTTCACATGTACAAATTTTTCGTAATGTAATTGTACCCTTCAAATTTTTGCGTAGATAAAAATAAAATACAAAAACTGTTGAATATATAATATTAAAATATATTTTTAATTAGTTTAAATTTTAAAAAATATTATTATATTATTATATTTATTAATATAATATTAGAATAAGAGGTTTTGAGTCTGAGTACTACTAGACTTCTCATGGCCGATAGTGTCAACCAGCCAAAAAACCATAAAATAAATATAAGAAATATGTGATATTTGCATATAGATCCCTCCAATTACCTATATTACATCCACACTTAGGTAAGCAAAACCATAAGTAACAAATTAAAATCATCTTATTCAGGTATAAACAGGTGTAAACAAAGCATGTACTCTATTATCAAATATCACTAACTCTATAAATAAAAACACCTGAAAAAAAGAAAGTAAAAAAAAAAAAAAAAAAACTGTAGTGGTCTCTCTCTACAAACAAGTATAATATGAGCATCTCTCCTCATGCAGTAATAACGTACCAAGGGTTAATTGCACCATAATGTCCCCAACTTTTACCCAATTTTTCACTTTTATCCAACACTCTAAAATTTTACAATCAAATCCCCAAATATTTATTTATTTTAATTAAGTTTCTACGTCGATAGTAGAGATTTAATTAAAATAATAATAATTCATAAATCATGGAGATTTATTTGTAAAATTAAACAATTAATTGTACTATTAGTTTCCAACCTTTATTTAGATTTTTATTTTGGTCCTCAAATTTTTTTCCATTCCTGCAATTAGATTTCTAATCTTTATTACATATTCAATTAAGTTTCTGCCGTTAAAAAAATTTGACGCCGACCTAGTACTGCGCGACAGATTTTATTAAAATTAATAATATTTTTAACTGTAGAAATTTATTAAAATAAACAATAAATATTTGAAATCTAATTATTTGAAGAAAAAAAAAATTTGAGGACGAAAATAAAAGAGCGATAAAGGTTGGGACTAACAGTGCAATTAATATAGAGCAAAAGATGAGGAGGGAGTAGAATGAAAAATAGGTACATGTGGGGGACCGACGGTGCGATTAACCACGAGGCGGTTAATTAGAGCTGGGTCTTGTTGGTGCAATTTTGGCTGCGCACAGTGAGGTCGGGGAATCCGACGTCCACGTGGCACTCGGATCGGGCGACAGCGTGGCGCTTGATGAATCCGAGGATGGTGACGCGGCCGGGCATGACGGTCTCGGAGTCGAGGGGGACCTGCCCGGCCAAGACGTCCCCGATGAGCTCCCCGAGGTGGGCGGCGAACCGGTCGGCCTCGATGGTGAGGGCGAGCCGGACCAGGCCGGTCCCGTGGCTGGGGATCCGGCCCGGCTCGACCGCGGCGTCGCCGACGGGGGCGCCGCGGTAGGAGAGCACGGCGCGGCCGACGCCGTGGGCGAAGGCGGCGCGGTTGGGGTTGCGGACGCGGACGACGAGGTCGAGGGTGACGTTGAGCTGGATCGAGACAGCGGGGAGGGAGACGCGCGGCGCGACCCCCGAGACGCGGGTGGAGACGATCTCCGCGACGGGGTCGCGGACGCGGAAGATGGTGAGCGCGAGGACGAGCGCGACCACGCCGAGGACGACGACGGCCGCGAGGACGCAGAGGAGGCAGCAGCGCCGGCGTCCGCGCCCGCGCTTGCCGGGACCCGGCTTGCCGGGCGGCGGCGCGGCCGGGGCCGCGGCGGGTGGAGGGGAGTCCGCGGGGCGGAAGGGCTTCGTGTCGCCTCCCGATTCCGGCATGGCTGGGTACGTCATATGTGCGCGTGTGTTTGTGAGAGAGAGGAGGGGAGGGGAGGGGAGGGGGGGGGGGGGAGAGAGTGGTGGGTGGAGTAATTATAGTGAGGAGGAGAAGTGGGGATAAGCGGTGCGGAGGGGTTGGGGAGATGGGAGGGGGAGTTAATGATCCTGGAACTGCCAACAAACTTGAAAATTGGGTTTTTTTGTGTGGAAAAATGCTGTCTGTACCCTCCTGACCGGGAAAAATTCTAAAATGCAACGGGTGCATATGCTGACGTGGTGTTCCTAACCAATCAAATATTTTTTTTTGGGTATATATATCCCATCATACTTATAAAAAAATATTTTTATTATACTTTTTTTTGAAAATGAGAAATGTGATTGGCTTGTTATTGATGACGTGGTGCAAGCGTGACACAGTAGACTTCCTCCCTGACCGGAGCGTAAATCTTAGACCTTTTTAAATTTATGCATTTTATTTACAACTTTTGAGTTAATCTTAAGAATTGAGCTCCTGTACTTATAAAAACACAAAGTTATCACTGTTAATAAATTTTCAACTTTTGGATGAATATTTATAGGGTTAGAAAAATAATGGATGAAATTGATCAAATGAATAAATCTAACGGTGAAAAACTTACAAGCATTAAGTGCTTAGCCGGACTCTGATCCTAGCTACAAGAAGATTAGAGTGTAAAATTTATACCTACGATATAGGTGTACAGACAATATTATTCTTTTATAATTAAAAAATACTGCATGTATATTTTTTATAGGAGTATATATCTTACACCCAACCTTATGTGACTACACATTTTGCACCCAAACATATAAGGAGTGAATTTTTTTTTTTTTTAGGATTTTAGTAAAAAAAAAATTGATGATAAGATAAGTGGGTAATAAGATTACAAAGGGCCACAAAGCACCCATAGGTATAAACTTTACACCTATGAATAGGGTATAGAGATAGTATTATTTTTTATAATAATTAGAAGAATAAGAAAAATGTCATTTGTATATCCTACTAAAAGTAGTGTGTAAATTTCGTACCACTCATCTACAAATTGAAAATTTTATTTTATTTTAAGTTTTTTAAAAATTTGATAAGACAGTGAAAGAATGTTAGCCATAGGATGAATAGGTGTAAGATTTATACCATACTTATAGGTATGCTAGTAGCATTACTCTAAATCTCTAATTATTATTATTATTATTATTATGAGTATTGTTGGGAAGGAATTGATATTGTCATAGTTAGTTTGGACATTGACAGAATAAATATATTGTATCTGATGATGATTTGAACTATTTTGCTCTGACAATAATGTAAAACTACTTGGGCAGTATCTATTCTCAGAGAGGGAAAGCAATTGTGTGAGAATTGAGATGTAAATCAGTACTGTTTCTTTTATTTCAAGATTCACATAAGTAAACTGATGAATCATGGATGGTATTTTTCAGATAAAGGTGCATTTGTTTTACCAAAAGTGGAGAGCAGTGAACTGATTTTCGACCGTAAATGTCTACTTCCGTTATTTGGTTTATCACAACTTTACTTTCGGTTGAAATTCAAACTCACTAAAATATCATAATTGATTTCAGCACATTCCAGATTGAAGTCAATTACTTAAAAAAAAGAAGAAAATTTTAAATTTTACGTCATTCACTTTTAACCAAACAAATATCAAAATTAAGAAAACTTTAATTCTACAGTTATAGAAGTAACATCCAAAAAGATATTTCTCTAAACTCTAGTTTATCGAAAGTTTATCTTAACCTAAACTTCACCTTCGGTGAAACCAACTGGAATAAGCGAAAGTAGGGACCAAAGGGAAAGGCGATTGCAGACAAACCACACATGTTGCTACCTTCCAATTATACCTCCCTCTATTCTTGGTTCTGTTAGGCTTGTCAATTAGCTCTCGTAAACACTGTTTGTGTTGGAAATTTATACTTTAGAATATTCTTCACAGTAAGTACCTTGTTTTACTAGTAATTCTGTTTTCGATGATAAAGCATCCAAATTATTAATCAACACTACTAAAAATACCTTAAGGCCCCGTTTGGTTCGGGGGTTAAAGCGGGGATAACGAAGTTATCCCCGCTATTCCGCCAAACGAAGCGAAGTTTGGCCGGGATATTTTATCCCGGTCAAACTTCGTTATTCTCGGTTATTCCGGAATAGCTGGGATAAACTATTCCATCGTTTTGACGGAAAAGCGCTATTCCAAGCTTAATTCTAAATTTAATTAAGATTACTAAGTTTATTTAAACATAAATTATATAAACATAATATATTTAATTAATAATAAAAGAATAAAATATCCAAGCTAGATTTATAATAAATATTATTTAATTAATAATTTATATATTAATTTATTAATTTATTTACTAATTAACTAGATAATTAATTAACTATTTAATTTATTACTTTAATAAATATTTAATTAATTTTTTGAGTAATTAATTCATTATTTTAATTAATTTACTAATTAAATAATTAATTATATTGTTTAATTAATTAATATTTTGAGTAATTTAATTATTTTTCTTAATTAATCATCTGACTATTATTAACTAATTTATTTATTTATTAATTTATTATTCTATTAAATTATTTGTAATTAATTAAATTATTAATTACCAATTAATTTATTTATTAATATTAAGGGTTTTTAGCAATATTCATAATTATTTAGTAGATTAAATAAGTTAAATTATTACTTAATTAATATTTCGTCTTAATTAATTAGATAAAATATTATTGTTTAAAATTATAATTATTCTTATCCTCGCAATTCCAATCAAACCATCCAAACACTATTTTTCTTATTCCCAAGAAAAATCTACTTTTCATCCAAACGCAAAATTGATTTAATCCCCGCTTATACCTCAATTTATATATATTCCTGAAATAGTCACTTTTTGCTTATCCCCGAACCAAACGATACCTAAATGACTGAAAGCCAATCAAAAGCCTATAGTTGCGTACATTTTTCTCGTAAAGTCCTCAATATGAGGGTGAGTATTGTATTTTCAACCGACGCAGTTTAAGACTAATGTCATGGACCAGATCCACTTAATAAT
This sequence comes from Puya raimondii, assembly GCA_016920855.1. NCBI lineage: Eukaryota > Viridiplantae > Streptophyta > Magnoliopsida > Poales > Bromeliaceae > Puya > Puya raimondii. The sequence continues at coordinate 69,675,014 of JABWPP010000049.1, forward strand.
TTCTATCAATTTTTGTTGGAAAGCAATCAAGGGTAAATTGTAAAATCTGGTTTTCAAACTATGAAACCGGTGACACTTCCGTCCTCAAATTTTAAATTATTATAAACTTTGATTCTAACTTTCAGAATTATTACAATTAATTCCTATAACTCAATTTACTTAACTAAATATTAATATATTTCTAATATAAAAGTGATATAGAAGTGTTGTGATTGATTGTGCGCCAATAATTAAGAGACAACATCACTTTTATATTAACAACGTGTCAATATTCAGTTAACTAAATACGATTGTAGAACTTAATTATAATAATTTTAAAATTTGAGATAAAAATTACTATAAATTAAAGTTTAAAAAGTAATAAAGTGTCATAATAGTTTGAGGACCAAACTTGCAATTCTGTTACGTGTCGCTATTTATTGCGCATAAGTTAACCAGTCAACTATCATTAAAATAGATCTGAACCTGTATCCTATTAAATGTAGACACTGATTTTAATTTAAACCCAATTTTGTACAAGATATTAACTGCTATGGGCATGTTTGGATGTCAATTAAAGTACCCGATAATAACTTGTGGATAAAAATGTATAAAATTTATCTTAATTATTACATATTTTTTATCTGACTATTTAATTTTTAAAATTTTTAATTTTACTATCTAATATTTTAATTTATTTGATTTGCACCGGTTAGTAACTCTTTAATTTTAAAATTTAAATGCACCGTTCATCTTTATAGATTTAATTATGTGTAATATTATATATCTATAAATTTATTAAAATATGTAATTAACTTAAATTTTATATCCGAACAGTCATCAAATTATTTAAATCAAACAAATTAAAAGATTGGACACTAAAATCAAAATTTTGAAAGTTTGGATAGTTGAATCAAAATGGACTAAAGTTCAGATAAGTGTTAATACTTTTTCACCTAACTTGTGCCGAATGAGAATATTCCTTTTTGATTACTATTTAGAAAGTATATATATTTATTTTCTATTTGGATGTCGAAATAAGTTATTCGGAAACAACTAATGCATTATAAAAGTTTTGTTATGTAATTACAAGTTAGGAGCTTGATTTTAATTTTTTTAAATGTCTTGGTTTTCATGTGGTAAATATCACAAAAATTTTGAGTACATAAAAGAGATATTCTAAATAAAATAATGTTGTATCCAAATAGAGTCTTTACTTTCTTTGTGAAGTGCTCGTAAATTTTATTTGTTAGAAAATGCATTTTATCTGCCAAGTAATTTATCTTACTTCTTAAAAAAAACTTAGACATCCAACATATCATAACGTTATAATTATCCAACTCAACTTTTTATCAATCAAATATTGTTTATATGCCTTTTGAATAAAACAAAAGTTAAAAATATATAAAACTTATTTGAACTTTGTTTAGTTTTTGATTTAACTACAGAATTAAATTTATATTACGTGATAAAAATATATTAGTAGCGACAAATTCTTAAAAAGGGAAACGTTACATTAAGGGCATATTTGGATTAAGATTTGAAGTTTGAAAATAAAAATCGGAATGATTCATTCCTAATCGTTAGTATTTGGTTTGAGAGATTGACAAAAATAATCTTTTTTTTTCACTAACAATAATTTAAATCCAAATATTAATTTATTTTCAAATTTGAATTTGAGTCACGGATTCAAAATTTAATTTTAAATTTTTAAGTTTACATTTAAATTCTAATATATGTTTGAAATTTAAATTTAGTTCTAAAATTTTAATTTTAATTTTGAACATAAATTTGAATTATACATTCAAATTTTACATTAAATTTGTGAGTTAAAATTTGGATTCAACTTTTAATTATGAATTTGGATAATAAATTTAGGTTATAATTACAATTTAATTTTTTTATCTTAATTTGATTATGATTCCCATCTTGATTCCTCTTGTAAACCAAACAAATTAGAGAGTTCTGTTGGCTATTTATTATTGGGCTAAAATATATCCAACTTCCTGCCCCGTGACAATAGACCCAGGAGACAAATAAGTCGAGTTGGGTGAGCCTAATAAGTTGAGTGGGGGGTGTGATCCACAAGAGACCCAACAGCAAGAGGCCCAACAATAGACCCAAACGTTCAGATGGGTTAAGTCAGGTCGAAGTCCGCGAGCGCTATGGCTGAGCCTTTAAGTGCGATGGGTGCGCCCTTCCTATCAGCACGTGCTTTTGGATAGTTGGTTAGCGTTTACGATTCATAAGTTTCAATTCCGTTTTTATTTCGATTCATTTCTATTTCTATTTCTATTTCGATTTGAATTTTTATTTTGAATCAAACGTATTCTAACTGTGAATTTGAAACCTAACAACCAAATGCATATGTTAACTTGAATTCGAAAATTTAGCGAAGCTCGTCGATCCGAACATGTGAATAAAAAGATCGTCTCAATGAGAGTCCAAATAAAAAACGAATACCTTCCAAAAAGCTAAAAGTATTGGTCTAAGTCGTTTGATCCACTTTTATAGTTCATTTGGTAGTCAAAACTGAGTTGGAATTGAAGACATCATATCTTTTGCGAGATCCACGCAACTTAATATTACTTATGGGAACACATAAAATATATTTTTCATTACATTATCTCACGACACGGAAGTAATTTTACTCGCAATCGTAAAAAAAGCTCTAGTCCTTTTTTTTTGTTTGATTTTTCTACGAACTAAATAAGTTCTATAACTCGCTACAAGAAACTAGAACTGATTTTAACTTCCCATCCATCACCTTTCTTAAAGTACCATGAAGTGGGGAAAAAAGAAGAAGAAAAATCAATGTCACAAATTGGAATTAATCATCACTAATCTTTTATGTGTCTCTTAAGTTCTCAATAAAAATTTGAATAATTTTTTAAAGAAAGGAACATCATTCCTACTTTCGTAGTTTACAAGTTAATGAAGCACTCAGCTTGATTTTAACTTCCCATCAAACGCGATTTATTAATGACTTAATATGAGATATAACCAAAAATATTAAATGTTTTAATTCCTAATTTTTCAAATTTGAAGGGCTTTTATGTCCTTTTCGTGTGGCCATGGCCATTTGCACGCTACTTAAAGCTCGGGATAGGTGACACCGACTCGCCACCGGCTTAAGTTTATTTATTTGAGTTATTATCTGGTTTGGATTTTTTCTGAAAATTATATAATTTTATACTAAAATAGTGATAGTTTTTTAACATTTTATGCAATATGAAATATTTTAATTAAATGATATTATTTTTATATGAAATAATTGTTATAAATTTTTTTTTTGCCCTTTTCAGGCTGTTGATGTGTGGCTAAATACATGTAATAAATATTTTTGCATTGTGTGAATAAATCAATCAAACAGCATATTTAGCCTTTTTGTAGAGTGTAACTCTGTGAACTACATTGGAGAAGATTCAAAATAAATTCATGCAAATATTTTCGTCGGGAAATTAATATATCCAGAATAATTTTGATATTGCCAGAGTACGTAGATACATCGTGTCTATTCATAATTTAAACTTCTTTGCTGTGGCAATAGTAAAATTTACTTTGGATATATTAATTCCTTTTTCGTTGCAGCAGAACTAGAATCTTCATTTTGGAATGTTTTTCTATTGGGTTATACCACTGTATATTTGCTTTCGACTATAGCAGAACTTCTGGAAAGTTTCTAACCTTCAAATGCTCTTTTATAGGTAATTGCATTTAAAAATTAGAGGCAGACGCTAAGCCAAACGGGCCTTTAAAAGGGCGGGAGGAGAAGATTTAATTCGCGGCCCGTTTCGGCCGGATAACAGTGAGACAATAATGACCCGGCTGAGCCTTAATCAATAGTATCATAGTGGAGGTTCTGGTGCCCTGGAATGCAGTTCGAAATAAAATTGACCAGTTTCTTTCATTTAGAGCGTGTTTGGTTAGCGGAAATTGGAGTGCCGGAAGTGTCATACACCCAAAATCAAATCATCTGAAACAAAAGAATTGAAAATATTTTTTTGTGTCTATTATTGATCTGAGCCCATTCTCTTATATAGAGAGAAGGAAAAAGACTTTACATGAAAGGACATGTTATACAAATAAAGAATAAAAAAGAAATAGGAAATAAGATATATATGGTAATAAATATGACATATATAGTAACATATATATATAATATATAGTAACATATATAATATATATATATGGTAATATATATGAAATAAGATACATGATAATAAATATGACATATATAGTAACATATATATATAATATATGGTAACATATATAATATATATGGTAAATATATATGAAAAAAAATATATGGTAACACCCTCCCGCAAACTCAAGGTGGATTAAACACCGAGAGTTTGGTCAAAAGAAATTGATGTCTTTGCGTAGTATGAGACTTCGTGAAAAAATCAGCAAGCTGGAGACGAGAAGAGACAAATGGTAAGGCAAGGGTGCCGTTAAGGTACTGATGCCGAACAAAGTGACAATCTATTTCAATGTGTTTAGTGCGTTCATGAAAAACCGGATTATTAGAAATTTTGATGGCACTTTGATTGTCACAATATAGAGGTGTCGGAGCAGAACAATCAATGCCAATATCACCAAGAAGACGACGAAGCCAAACAATCTCAGAAGCAGCAGTAGACATAGCACGATATTCAGCTTCAGCACTAGATTTGGAGACAATATTCTGTTTCTTAGCTCGCCAGGAAATAAGTGAATCACCAAGAAATATGCAATAGCCGGTGGTAGATCGGCGATCAGTATGGTCCCCAGCCCAATCCGCGTCAGAATAAGCTCGAAGCATAAGATTTGAGGTGGAAGAAAAGAAAAGACTCTGGTTAATAGTGCCTCGAAGATACCGGAGAATGCGAAGAACAGCAGCATAGTGAACAGAAGTTGGTTCTTGAACAAACTGGCTTACTATATGGACAGCATAGGCAATATCTGGACGAGAGATAGTGAGATAAACAAGAGCTCCAACTAACTCCCGATAGCGTGTAGGATTTGGAAGCGGCTCACCTATGGTAGGAGTTAGTCTCTGATGAAGCTGCATATGAGTACTAACTGTGTCATTATCAGTAAGACCAGCCCGAGAGATAAGATCTGCTGTGTACTTTCGTTGAGAGAGCAAATAGCCTTTAGAACCATAGGCGACTTCAATACCTAGAAAATAACGGAGAAACCCGAGGTCTTTCATCTCAAATTGCCGTTGAAAGTAAGACTTGATAAATTGTATGAAATCGGGATCATCACCAGTAATAATCATATCATCAACATAGAGAAGTAAAGCAGTAATACCACGAGGAGAGGAGTGAATGAATAATGCATGGTCATTCTCACTCTAACGAAAACCAGCAGCAATAACGGCAGTCGAGAACTTCTCAAACCAAGCGCGAGGAGCTTGTTTAAGACCATACAACGCTTTCCAAAGTAAACAAACATGGCCGGGTGGATGATTTAGGCCAGGAGGTGGTTGCATGTAAACTTCTTCATGAAGATCACCATGTAAAAAGGTATTTTTAACATCAAGTTGATATAACGGCCATCCACGAGAGGCAGCAACAGCAATAAGTACACGGACAGACGTCATTTTAGCAACTGGAGCAAATGTCTCCTCGTAATCAATGCCATGCTCTTGAGTAAAGTCGCGAGCAACTAAGCGCGCCTTATAGCGATCAAGAGAGCCATCAGATTTGGTCTTAATTTCGTATATCCATTTACAACTGATTGGAGTCTTTTCTGGAGGAAGAGGAACAAGCTTCCAGGTACCGGTCTAGTGAAGAGCCTTAAGCTCCTCAGACATAGCATCTTGCCACTCAGGAATGACAGCAGCTTGGCGGTATGTTCGTGGCTCCTGATGAGTATGAATGGTAGCAAGAAATGTATGAAATTGCGGAGAAAGAGAATAAAAGGTAGTACAACCAAAGAACCTTTTAGGCTGACGTTCCCGAAGGGGATAGCGACGCACAGATGTCTGGGGATCGTCGGTTGGAGCTTCGACGGAAGGACCATCACAAGAGGCAGGTACTTCAGTGTCATCTGCAGAAGAAGTGATAGGAGAGACAGAGTCCTCTTGGAAAGAGGAATGTATTGGAAGAGAATCAGTCAAAAAGGAAAGATCAACATTAGTGGACGGAGAAGGTGCAGTGGCTGGTGCAGGTTGAGCATAATAGGGAATGTGCTCGAAGAAAATCACATCACGAAAAATCCGAAGACGTTTCGTGTTGGGATCATAGCAGCGGTACCCTTTATGCTCAAGACTGTACCCTAAAAAGATATAAGTAGAAGATTTAGGAGATAATTTAGCTCGTTCATGAGGAGATAGCAGAACAAAACAAATGCAGCCAAAGACGCGCAAGTGATCGTAGGAAGGAGGCTTGGCAAACAATCGCTCACTAGGAGAAACACCTGAAAGGACACTAGAAGGCATAATGTTGATCAAGTAGACAGCTGTATTGACAGCATTAGCCCAAAATTGTGCTGGAACAGAACCATAAAAAAGAAGAGATCTGGCAGTGTCCATGATATGGCGATGCTTTCTTTCAGCAATCCCATTTTGCTGGTAAGCATATGGGCAAGAAAGCTGAGGTAAAGTAACTTGACTTGCAAGAATTTTTCTGAATTCATGAGAGGTATATTCACCACCAGAGTCTGAACGAAAGATTTTAATATTTGTACCAAACTGATTTTGAATCATAGAGGTAAATTTTTTATATATTTGCAAAAGTTCAGATCGATTGCTCATGAAATATATCCAAGTAAAACAAGAATAATCATCAATAAATATCACATAATATCGATTGCCAATGCGTGAAGAAATTGGAGCAGGACCCCAAACATCAGAGTGAATTAATTCAAAAGCCGCATGAGAAATAGAAGTGCTTGCACGAAAAGGTTAAGTAGTATGTTTAGCTAAAGTGCAACCCATACAACTAAACTTATTAGAAACAAAAAATTTACCTAAAGCACCACGACGAACTAAGACATTAAGATGTTCAAAGAAAAGATGACCTAAGCGACGATGCCACAAGGTAGTACTAGAGGTGGGAGAAACAGTAGCAACATGAGCGGAAGCATTTTTCAATGGTAGGTGCAGATGATCCATATAGTACAAGCCATCTCGCTTATGGCCCTGTCCAATCAAATTCCCTGTTCGACGATCCTGTACACGACATGAAGAGGAGTCAAATGTCACCGTGCAGTCATGATCAGTAATTTGGCTAACCGATAAAAGATTTAAGAAAAGCTTTGGTATGTGCAAAATGGAAGGTACAAAAAATTTGACAGAATTACTATTAGTAGGTAATAAAGTACCATAATGAGTAACAGAAAGTTATGTACCATCAGCAGTGAAAATATTGAGTGGAGAGGATAATAGAGAAGGTGAAGAAAGCAATGACCCATGAGGAGTCATATGAAAAGAAGCACCTGAGTCTAAAATCCAAGAATTCTTAGAAATACCTCCAAAGCTAGGTGTCGAAAGAGATCCAAAACCTGGTGGCGTTGATGATGTCTGAGGACTGGATCCTGGCTCTTTGGGAGTAGAGCTATTCAGATTGCTTTGCTGGAGTAGCTGTATGAGTTGAGAGACCGACCATTCTCGATAATTAGAACCAGATAATTTGACATTTAGTTGCGGAAATTGATGGGTAGAAGATGCCATAATAATAAAAAGGAAATAAAGAAGTAGAGTGAACAAATCTGAAGGAGTGGCGTGTTACAGAGCAGGCTTGCCAAGCCGAAGGGTCGAGTTGATGACTCCAAGTAGCTCGGTTAGGCACACGTCGTGATACGATGCACGGCTACACGGACGTGATTATGTCGATCGCCACCTCAGTCAATGACTCCAGGTGGATCGTGTCGTCCTTGAGTGTAGTGCTGATCTCGAACGAGCAACTCGTCGTCGAAAAATAAAATCCTAGAAGGGCTCTGATACCATGAAACAAAAGAATTGAGAATATTTTCTTGTGTCTATTATTGATCTGAGCCCATTATCTTATATAGAGAGAAGGAAAAAGACTTTACATGGAAGGACATGTTATACAAATAAAGAATAAAAAAGAAATAGAAAATAAGATATACATGGTAATAAATATGACATATATAATAACATATATATATAATATATGGTAATATATATAATATATATATATGATAATATATATGAAATAAGATACATGATAATAAATATGACATATATAGTAACATATATATATAATATATGATAACATATATAATATATATATGGTATTATATATATGGAAAAATATATATGGTAACATCATCGTCTTACATGGAACTCTAACTTTGTTGAGACCTGCGTGGCGCATTCCTTCGGCTCTCGTGCGCTAAGCAGTTTTCGTACAATGCAAATTTGTGACACTGAGGCCACCCGCGCGATGTCGAGATCCATCGTGTGGAGCAAAGTGGCCAATAGAGTTGATGGATCATGTTTTCGGGTTAACGAACATCCGATTAGGCCCAACAAGCTGCAATCAAATTTGTGAAACTCCCAAGTTAAAAACAATTGAACAAAGCTAAGATATAAGAGCTTTGTTCAACTGTACATCAAATTTATAAAGAGCAAAGATATTAGTACATTCATTAATCACATTTAAGCCAAGGAGAACCACTGACAAGCCATAAGCTTATTTTCAAAATCTATTTTTCCTCAAAATGATCTGGAATTGTCTTTCGTTAAAGACCCAATATGTTTCCGATTTACCGCGGGATCAAAATTTACACTCTTAATAAACTTTATTTACGCTGAAATATGCTTACATCAATCTGAAGACCCCCGTAACAGTTACAATCTTTTGTTAGTAAGAATATAATTTTTTCTTTTCTTTTTCCAAAAAAAGAGAACAGTTGATTTAATTGAAAATATAAGATGAATAAATCTGAATCGGCTCACCCGACCCAATCCAATCAGAACGTGGCCTAATGGGCCAGGGCTTATGGGCCGAGTCCAATTACCCCTGGAGCGGTGTCAAATTCGTAATTAATCGCTGAATCAAGGGCATTTACCGCCGCCGAGGTAATCCGACATGGACACACTCCCACGGTCCCTCTTTCCTTTCCCGTGAATTCAAAAATACAACGACTCTTTTCGTAATCGGACGCCACATCGAAATTCAAATCCACTTTTATTCCAAATTTCACGCCCGCCACGTCCCCTCTCTCTCTCTTTAATCATCGTCTCTTCCCAAATCACAAACGACGAGATTTATGAATAGGAGCCTTGCTCTCTCTCTCTCTCTCTCTCTCTCACTCACACCCCCCCCTACTCGGCTCCTAAACCCTCTCATTTTTAGGGTTTTCTAGGGTTTCTTTGCTCCTGAGGTTTCTGCTGGGGGAATTGGAGCTCGTGATCTCTCCCTAGGGTTTTTAGGGCTTCTCCCCCCTTGCTCCTTTCCCCCTCTTTGGGGGATTGGAGCTCGAGATCTCTTCGAGTGGAGGTTAGGGTTAGGGTTAGGGTTTGTTTCGTTTTGGGGGTGGCTCTGTGGAGGTTTCTTCTCGTCGGATGGAGGGGAGGCGGATCCCGATAAGCCCGCGGCCGTGTAGCGGGCGGAGGATCGTCGCGAGGAAGCGGCCGCGGGTGGACGGGCTCGTGAACACCGTGAGGAAGCTCCAGAGGCGGGAGATCAGCTCCGCGAGAGATCGGGCGTTTAGTACGAGCAGCGCCCAGGAGAGGTTTCGCAACTTCCGGTTGCAGGTTGGTTGCGTTTTGAACTCCGAATTGGCCATCTTGTTGTATGAGAATCTTTTATCTTGATTACGGTGGATGTGCTGAGATGAGGATTTAATGTTTTTATAGAATTTAATGATAATTTCTGTTAGTTGAACGCTTGTGGTAAGGCGGTGCGGATCTTTGGAACGATAAAAGATGGAAAATTAAGAATGTTGCAGATGTAAATTGTATACAGAGAGTAGAGAGTGGGGGATAAAGTAGCATAGAATCGAATAAAGATAGCATCTTGAGAATCAAGAATAACGGCGATTTCATAAAGTTCTTATGTTGCGCTTGTTTTATGGCATAGTCTATTGTAGGATTTTGATAAGTTTGTTGAAGCTATGTCATGCACGGCTCAGTCTTTTCTTTTAATTGAACGAGGAGAGAATCATATTTGATGACATTAAAACTGCTTATCTGGTAAAATTATGTAGCTCTCTATTATCAAATTTGATAACATTCTTGTGTTGAAACCATCAGGCACTAACTGAAACAACAGGTCGATGGGGGATAAGAAATTTCATCTTCCTAATTCATTATGTTTTGCTTGCTAAATGACTTCTTGCTTGGTAAAATACGGGTAATTCTCATGGCATTAAGGAGTTTATACAGGATATAATACAGGCGTGAACTAAATACTGGACATTTTGATATGTCATATGTCCATGCTGTTGGAGAACTAAATAGCTCTGCTGTGTTGAACTAGAAGTGCTGCAATCGAGTTTGGATCTTTATTTGAGCAAAAGATTTATTTGAAGAAATAGTTGGAAGCAATTAAGCATATAAATGCCAACAGAGGGGATGCCCTTTCTATCTGTATGTTGTATGCCTGCTATTTCATGTTGCTTACAGAAAATAATTTTTGAAAAAGAATGTAGGCAGAATTCTAGACTGTTAATTTGTCTATTATCAATTATCAACTACATGCATGTTGTTACTATCCTTGCGAATTCATCTGCTTCCCCTTGCTGCAATTATACTTGGGTTACCGACAGATGCTTAATTTGTATGATTTTTTTTTATGCCCTTTGCTCCAGGAAGAATTCGATACTCATGATCCAAAGGGACAGTTTTTGCAGCTCCCTTATTTGAGAAAAAGGTCCAAAATTATTGAGATAGTTGCTGCTAGGGATGTTGTTTTTGCTTTAGCGCAGTCAGGGATTTGTGCTGCATTTAGCAGAGGTTTGGGTTACTCACATACCTTATAGTGTTATAATTTGCTTAAATTTGCATGAATGATTTACCTTTTCTATTTATAAACAGAAACAAACCAGAGAATTTGTTTTCTCAATGGAAGTCCTGACGAAGTCATTCGCAGTTTGTTCTATAACAAGAATAACGAGTCACTCATCACTGTATCAGTCTATGCTTCTGAAAGCTTCAGCTCCTTAAGATGCAGGTCTACTCGAATAGAGTACGTAAAAAACCTTATGTCTCATACATGTGATACTATATTGCGATTGTGTTTTACGTTGTTTACTAATCAAACTTAAAAATCTTGCATATAGGTATATCAGAAGGGGAAAGCCAGATGCTGGTTTTCCTCTTTTTGAGTCGGAAACATTAAAGTGGCCTGGTTTTGTAGAGTTCGATGATGTAAATGGGAAGGTTCTTACTTATTCTGCAGATGATAGGTACGAATGCTCATTATGTAGAGGACAGGACATCGTTTTAGAGGATTACTGATGTTTTTCTTATTTTGAAAGCAGCATATACAAGGTTTTCGACTTGAAAAATTATACGCTGTTGTATTCTATACCGGATAAGAATATCCAAGAAATTAAGATCTGGTAAGACTCTTTCCCCCTCTCTCTTATCATTTATGGCCAAAGTTCTGTCAGCATGAATTCTTTTCAGGAAATTATGCAAGCTTATTATGCAAAAAGGACTTAATAATAAACTTGTTTACTATGTTGTTCAACTTTTGTTATCGTACATAAGCTTCATTGGCACTTTATTTTTACCACAAGTTGTATAATGGGAGAGCGATTTTGTTGGTCCTAGAGGTCATGAGTTTAAATCTTGCTAATCTAACCGGTTTATCTTATTAATTTACAGACCGTAGGTTTCTGCTTTTAAAATGATGCTTCCCTTTAATGAAGCTTACTGGACATTCAAAGAAACAATGCTTGCATTTAAGAAATCTAGATGGTATGCTTTAAGTAGTACAGTTTCATCATGAATTTTATGAAGCTTTGACGCCAGACTGGTTTAAAAAACACATCCAAATTCATCTAAGTTTGTTGTGTTGCCTTGGGAAGCACATATCCTAATTTTATAATGATTTTGTGAAGTACGCAACCGTTGAGATAAATGAAGGTGGTCAAGTGATCCTATAGTTTTATTCGTACTCGTTAGTGCCCCATGAGAACAATTTCTTACAACTGCTTCTGGACTTTGTTTTGAATCTTGTCCTAGCTTGCGTGCTAATTGAAGCAAGTATGAGTAATTGAATATTCTTTGTTGAGATAAAGGAACCATTTGACTTAACTATGTAACTAAGTCATGGTGAATATGACTTTTATCAATTAGTGCTTTGTACGAATATTATTGAAGGGCATTGTATTGTGACTTGTCTATAGATTTATATGCTCTGTTGTTTTCTAGCAGTCCAGGTATAATGCTATTGATATTTGCACGAACCACCAGTCATGTTCCTCTTAAAATTCTATCCATTGAGGATGGGACAGTTCTCAAATCATTCAACCATCTTCTTCATCGAAATAAGAAAGTGGACTTCATTGAGCAGTTCAACGAAAAGCTTCTGGTTAAACAAGAGAATGAGAATCTTCAAATTCTTGATGTAACAGTTTCCTCTCTATTTCTTTAACAAAGCAGTTCAAAACTTGGTGATTCTCCTGTTTCTGAAATGTCTATTTGTTGGTATTTAGGTCCGGAATTCTCAAATAACAGAAGTAAGCAGAACAGATTTTATAACTCCATCGGCATTTATCTTTCTATATGAGCTACAATTGTTTTTGACGTTTCGGAATCATTCAGTGGCAGTTTGGAACTTTCGAGGTGAATTAGTCACATCATTTGAGGATCACCTCTTGTGGCACCCCGATTGCAATACGAATAACATCTATATTACAAGTGATCAGGATATTATAATTTCATACTGCAAAGCTGATACTGATGATTCATCTGCTGAAGGCACTGGTAATGTTCATGTTTCCACTGATCACACTTGTTAGTTGACAAAAAGGCCTTATCATTTTAGTAATTTCTTCATTACTAACTTTTTTTGTTTTCCAATTTAAAAACAGAAAGATGAATATGTTTGACCAAAGTACTTTCGATACGTTCCTTATATTGTTTTGCATTTGTCTAGTTCAAATTGTTTTTAAATAGCATCTATACATTGCACTACAATTATATTGTGTAATTATAATCAAGTACTTAACAGTAGGTTACTTCAAATTTGGGAAAAAATGGCATATAGGACATGCTTTATTTTTTTTCCTTGTTATATTAGGTTTAGTGGCTAGGCTTCATTTATGTTCTTTTTCTGGTAAGTTTCTCTCTTCTTTAGATATCCTTAAAATTCAAACTGGTAATTCTACAATTATATTGTGTAATTATAATCAAGTACTTAACAGTAGGTTACTTCAAATTTGGGAAAAAGTGGCATATAGGTCATGTTTTTTTTTTCTTGTTATATTAGCTTTAGTGGCTAGGCTTCATTTATGTTCTTTTTCTGGTAAGTTTCTCTCTTCTTTAGATATCCTTTAAATTCAAACTGGTAATTTATATAAGTGCCTTGTCTCACTCAATATCCTGGCAAACGGACATTGCATGCTTTCATCTCTGAGGATCAAGTCTTATATGATGTTTTGTAGTATTTACATTATGTGAGATTGTCTTGTGGAGATTTTCCTTAGCAGTCATATTACCACTAGTACAATCTAGCAAAATGTCTGTGTCAGGTATTATCAGGAATAAGGATGCCGTATATAAACTATGACTTCTAAGCACTGAAGATTATCTTGTGAGGATTGACCCCGCTGTAGCCAATTAACTTTCGGGGTTGAAAGATCTATTGTGAAATGTTACTGAGTACACCGTACGAAAACTACCCTTTTAGTAATTCTCTCCCTATGTCAGTTGGGAAGTATGGGTGAGCAGTGACGACATCCTCCCTTGCAAAATAATTGCTGTTTTTGTTTACACGGCATTCATTTAATTTCTTACAGGTTTTATTGAACGTTGGGATGTTGTTTTTTGTAGTTTATATACCGTTGCGGTAGAACACTAATATATTGGTCTAGTGATGTTCTTAGTATCCATAGGATTACATTTCATTGAACCTAAATTTCAAATACCGACTTAGTTCATTTCTGATGCAGCAGCTGGATCTATAAACATCAGCAACATCTTAACCGGGAAATGCCTGGGAAAAATCCAGTCGAGCAGCTTAGACAAGCAAACATGTTCTTCTAGGTTTAAAAACACAGTTTCAGAAGCTTTGGATGACATAACCGCCCTTTATTACGATGAAGATCGCAATGAGATCTACACAGGTAATCGGCACGGTCTTGTTCATGTCTGGTCCAACTAGTAGAGATTTCCTCTGCAGAAGCGATATATCGGTACGACGGTGATCTTTGTATCATTAGCATGATGTACTTTTAGTTCTTCAGCCATTTTCTCCTGACCGCTCACTATTTACCTTGTGAGGTTCGTTAACTTCTCGGCAACCTCTGCAGTGTTTTAACTTGTATTTCCTGTAGTTTATCAGCCATATATTTTTTTTTGCCATTCATTGTAGTTTCGGGACAGTGTATGCACAACTCTTATTTGGTTTTAGCATTTATTTTTAGATGGTCATTTTTCCATCAGTTTGTCCTAACTCTCTTTTCCAACTGGCATTTTTCCATCAGTTTGTCCTAACTCTCTTGTTGTGTGGCGAGAATTTTTTTTTGTCCTGTGGGTAAGGAACTTTTAAAATAATGTAGTTATTTTTTCCTTTGATATTTAGTGAATAGATATAACTTATGGTCAAAGGATGTGACTTTAGTCAAAGGATGTGACTTTTAGTGAAAGGATTAGACATGAAAAGGTGCAATGTGTCCTTTCGTGCATATATTTGTTGGAATTAATTTTTATATTTATTGAATTTGACTTATATAATTAATTTGTATTTATGATCAAATGAAAAGTCACAAATTGAAAAGTTATTTTATGAAACATTCGTTTATAATTGTCATTTCATGAAGCACCCGTTCGTTGTTTATATAAGCCTATAACATTGACTGCTGAAGTATATGTGAAAAGTTAAAGTCTTTATTCATAATAAATTTTTTTGTTTCTTATTCTATTTCTTTTGACAACTTAATCGAGTGAGCGCTCAAAGGCCCGACTTCGTGTCTGCAAACGCAGTTGGGGTTTATGCTTAATTGTATTCTGTGAGGCTATTCGTTCATCTACTGCACAGCAAATTGCTCGAATGGTGGGGACGAATTAAGCCTTAAGGAGAGTGGCTATACACCTTGATGCCTTTTTCGTCTTTCACTTAATATATTTTTTTACCCATTTTGATACAACAATCTTAAGGGTTAAATTCAAAAATATCGATTGCTACACTACGACATGGACTTCAGGCACTGGCAGAAGAAATTATTTTTCTTGTTGACTCTCAAAATTGCTTACGTCCTCACTACTCCAAGATCAAAAAAAAATGATGATTATGAGATGAAAATGATAATATATGCTGAGACAACATTCTAAATGCTATGTCGGATGCACTTTTCGACGTCTACCAAAATGTGAAAACGGCTAAGGAATTATGGAAAGGTCTTGAAAAAAAATACAAATCCGAGGATGCCACAAGTAAGAAGCTTTTTGTTAACACATTATAAACTATTTAATAACTATAAAATAGCGGATAGTAGATTTGTCTTGATCAGTTGCATGAAATTTAACATATTTGCAATTAATTTACTTAACACAATATGAATATGGATGAATCTGTAATTGTGGCTTCAATTATCAACAAACTTCTTTTTTCATAGAAAGACTTTAAGAAAAAGTCTTACTATTGAAAGGAAGATATTATTGTGACGCCCCGAACTTCCCAGGGGGTCACCCATCCTAGAACTACTCCCGTCGTGCTCTCCCGTCCTAGCACGCTCAACTCTCTCAACCTCTTGGGCTTAGCCACCATCCAAAATGTTTAAGCCGGGTTAAAAGATCTAGCCTTATTATATCTTATATATAGGACTATCAGGGGTCTCACAATCTCTCCCCTTTTAATCCCTAACGTCCTCGTCAGGCTCAGACTCACAAGTACCAGGCGATGTGAGACTCGTCTCGCTAGCCAAAACTGACCTTGTGGTGAGCCGCGCTCCACCCACAACAGTCAACAGAATGAGAGCCTTGCTCTCCCCGCTGTATAATCTTGGCTCAGCCGAGACTCATCTCACACTTTCGGCTGGTAATTGGCTCTGATACCAACTGTGACGCCCCGGACTTCCTAGGGGGTCACCCATCCTAGGACTACTCCCGTCCTAGCACGCTCAACTCTCTCAACCTTTTGGGCCTAGCCACCACCCAAAATGTTTAAGCCAGATTAAAAGATCTAGCCCTATTATATCTTATATATATAACTATTTGGGGTCTCACAATTATTATTAAAGATTTGACTAATCATTTTTGCATAGAAGAAGAATATCAAATGCGAGATGGCAAAAAGGAGCAAGATGTTCAAAATGCCAAGTTCATGTGATGGAGGATAAGCATATTAAGACCCGTCAACCCTTAAAAGAAAATTGAAAGAGAGCCAAGAATCCAATCAATCAGAACATGACAAATAAGAAAAAGAAAGGCGCGTGCTTTCATTATGGTAAATTAGGTCATCACAAAAAAGAATGTCGGTTTCTCAAAAGGGAAGGTGCATTGTATTCTAAAAAGAATTTTGTGGCTATGATATTTGAGGCTAACGTTGTCGAAGATGACGAAGTTTGGTGGATTGATTTTTGTTCCACAAGGCATATGTGTAAGGATAGAAGTTTATTCAGAACTTATGATGCATTGAAGGATGAAAACGTTTTCTACATCTGCAATTATTCAACAGCACCAATCAAGAGAAAAGGCAAGGTGGAACCATAGTTAGTTAATTCGGATTCGGCAAAAATTCGGTACGGGTATAATACGCATAAAATTCATCTCCTAATTTTTAAATTCGTTGAAAAATTCGGCTTAAAAAATAGATTCGGTAATTATTCGGATACTCGAGTTCACATCAGGAAAAATTCTCACTCTTATCGATGTATATCATGTACCTGAAGTTAGGAAAAAATTTATTTCAGTGAGTCTTCTTAATAAATTTGAATTCAAACTTGTATTTGAAGCCGATAAATTTATTTTGTCGAATGGTAAATTTTTTGTGGAAAAATGATATTTCTATGAGGGCATGTTCAAACTCGATCTTACTAATAAAATAAATATTTTGCTCTATATTAGTGATTCTTCTTATTTATGGCATAATATAGGGTATATTAATTATAGAAAGTTACATGATATGACTAAGTTAGAATTAATTCCTAATTTTGATAATAAATTGAAAAAAAATATAATACTTGCATACTCACTAAAATTACTAGAAAGTATTTTTCTAAAAAATGATAGGTGTTCTACTCTACTTGAATTGGTGCATAATGATATTTGTGACTTACATGGTTCTCTTACTATTAACGAAAATAAATATTTTGTTATATTTATTGATGTTTTTTTTAGATATTATTATGTTTATCTTTTGCATTCTAAAAATGAAGTACTAGATAAATTTAGAATTTTTAAATTTGAAGTTGAGGTCAAATATGAGAAAATAATTAAATACTTAAGATCAAATAGAGGAGGAGAATACTATGATGCTTCTTTTTTTAGTCTATTGGTATTGTATATGAAACCTCTGCACTTTATATTTCACAATAAAACAGAGTTGAAGAAAGAAAAAATAAAACATTGATGAAAATGGTAAATGGTAAATGCTATGTTTATAACTCTCTGGATTGAGTTATGGATTTTTGGACGAAGCTTTATTAACAGCTTGTCATTTAATAGAATCCCAACAAAGAAAGTAATAAAACTCCTTATGAATTCATTCAAGGGAAGAAAGATTAATTTAAATTATTTAAAAATTTGGGGTTGTAGGGCTATTGTGAGGGTTTCAGAACCTAAAAGAAAAAAACTGGACGAAAGAGAAATTGAGTGCAATTTTATTAGGTATACAGATTTTACATGATTGAACCTAATGACTTTATAGTCAATACAGTTTTTGAATCTATAAATGCCATATTTGATGAAAATAGATTTGTTTCAATTCCTAAATCCAAAGAATTTTTGTTTTTTTTTTAGAGAAAGGTAGCACGCTACCCGCTTCGTTTATTTCTTATAAAAATAAACTTAGCTAGAAATGTGAATCAACTAGGATTCGAACTCGGGACCTCGGGTACCAACCACCAAGCCCTTTGCCACTTGCGCTAGGGACGGTCGGTCTAAATCCAAAGAACTTATTGTGAACAAAAAACCCCTCCAATGAGAGGGTAGAAAAGCTAAAATATTTGGACTGTTATTGAAATTGAAACCCCAAAACTTTGAAGAAGTAAAAGAGTTAGAAAAGCTAAAATATTTGGACCAGATTTTTATACTTTTCTTATAGAGGGTAGTAGAGAAATCATTAAAAAAAGTTTTTAATTTTGTTTAAACAGTGACTCAAATCCCAGAATATTTGAGGAGGCAATGAAATCTTCTAATGTCGCCTTTTTGAAAGAAACGATAAATGATGAAATAGACTCAATTCAAGGCAAGACTTGTTGATCTTCCTCCTGGATATAAATTTATTGGGTATAAATAAAATTTCAAAAAGAAAATGAAAATAAATGACACCATAAATAAATTCAAGGCAAGACTTGTTGCTAAATGGTTTACACAAAAAGAGCATTGACTATTATGAAACGTATGCACCTGTTGCTAGATTAGCGACTATTAGAATTTTGATTGCACTTGCTTATCTGTATAATCTTATTATTCATCACATAGATGTAAAAATTGTATTCTTAAATGGAGAATTAGATGAAGAAATTTATATGGAACAGCCTGATGCTTTGTTGTTTCTGGGCAAAAGCACAAAGTGTTTAAACTTGTTAAATCATTGTACGGGCTAAAACAAGTACCTAAATAAAGGCATCAAAAGTTTGAACAGATTGTTCTTTCTAATGGTTATAAAATTAATTAATCTGATAAATATATTTACAGTAAATTTTTAAATAGTAAATGTGTTATTATTTGTTTATATGTTGATGACATGTTAATTTTTGGCGTCGATCTTTAGCAAGTAGAAAATATTAAGAATTTTTTATCTTGCAATTTTGATATGGAAGATATGGGCAAGACTGTTTTATTTTGAAAATTAAAATTATTAGTGAAAATAATAGTTTATTTTTAACCCAGTCTCATTATATCGAAAAAATTCTTAGAAAATTTAGTTATTTTGATTGTACTCCAGTATTCGCTCCTTTTGATCTTAATCTAAAACTAATTCGCAATACTGGTAGATCAATTAATTAATTAGAGTATTCTAAAATTATTAGAAACTTGATGTATGCCTCGTCTTGTACGAGGTCTGATATTGCATTTGCTGTTGGTAAATTAAGTAGATTTATTAGCAATCCGAGTAATGTACATTGGCATGCTATTTACGAAATTTTGAAATATTTGAAAAAGACAACGGACTACCGAATTTTCTATAGTGGACATTCAATGATATTAGAAGGTGTACATATGACAATTGGATAACAGATCGAAAAGATCATGCATCCACAAGTCGGTGGATAATTTTTATTAGGTG
Organism: Puya raimondii; assembly: GCA_016920855.1. Lineage (NCBI taxonomy): Eukaryota > Viridiplantae > Streptophyta > Magnoliopsida > Poales > Bromeliaceae > Puya > Puya raimondii. The sequence continues at coordinate 69,694,576 of JABWPP010000049.1, forward strand.
GAGGTGTGATTTTTTGGGTTCCAAGAAACAGACATGTATAGCGGACTCTACCATGACAGCATAATTTTTAGCACCAACATCTGCTAGTAAGGAGGCGGAATGGCTAAAGAATTTATTGTAAGAAATTTCACTTTGGCCAAAATCAATGTCGCTGGTATCGCTACATTGCGATAATGAGACTGCTCTCTCAAGAGCATAAATCATACATACAATGGGAAGTCAAGATATATTGGATTAAGATGGCATAATTACTATTGATTTTGTAAGGTCAAGCCAAAATTTGGCCGATCCGTTGACTAAGGTACTTCCAAGAGCATTAATATTCAAGACATCGATGGGGATGGGTCTCAAACCCACATTACAAAACCACCAATGATGTAAATTCAACTTAACACTTGAAACATCATCAAGTCTTAAGTTCAATGAGACAAAATACATCATATGGAGTGATTGCAAGCACTATAATATAAAATTTTAATCCCAAGTAAAGTACTTATTAAAAAAAGAAAGGTTGAGCAAATGAAACTCTTAATAGACCTAAAGTAGTATTTTACTGAAGTATTAAATACAAGACTCTTTCGGTAGAGTCTATCTATATGAATGTGAAGTGTGGCCGCTTCTAGGAGTTAAGGGCTTGAATCTGACAAAATTCACAAAGATAGGATGCAAACACAAGGCCATAAAAATGTCGGTAATAAAATAGAGCATTCGATTGATTATAATTTCTATGTGTGAGATATGTCCAGTTAGTCAAAAATAATTGTTGGTTCAAAGATTTGTCTACCATTCAATTATAACTAATTTTGATGTGTCTTCACTAAATGTAGGTTCAAGTTTTTTTTTTTTTGAGAAAAAGGTAGCGTGCTACCCGCTTCATTCATTGGAATGATGAATTAGGCTACAAGGGTGAGACAACGGAGGTCTCTCAAGGAGCGTGGAAAAAAAAAAATCAAAAATCAAAAATCAATCGGCGGCAGCGGCGATGAATTGGTCCCAGAGGTTCACCTCTTCTTTAATCTTAATAACTGCGCTGAATGGGTCAGCCTGTGTCTTTCTAAAGATCACACCGTTCCTGACCTTCCAGATGATCCACCAGCAAGCTACTAGCCCGGTTAGTCTATGATTCGATGGCCTTATTCCGTTGCTATCCGTCCTATCCGTCCACCTATCCCAGGCCAAGCGTACGTCGTCCCTCAAGTTCCTTGCCTGAATATCGATCAAGGCCTTTCACTACTGAGAATCTAGTAAAGACACATCGCGTGAAAAGGTGGTCCACAGTTTTCTCTTCAACCCCGCATAATACACAAGTAGTGTTTCCGGTCCAACCTTTCTTTAACAAATTATCCGCCGTTAGAGGTCTCTTCTTGAGAACGAGCCAACAATTTTTTTTCACTTTTAGAGGTATTTTAAGGCTCCAGATCCTAGAAGTTCTGGCATCTCTCGTACCCCCATCATTCAAGATTGAATAGGTCGACTTTACAGTGAAGATTCCATGGGAGTTCCAACGCCAAAGAACACTGTCAGGGCTCTGAACCATCGTATATTCTGAAATCCTTTCCCTGAAGTCGACGAGTGTGTGGCACGGTCCATTCCTGGAATTAATGTTGCCTCTTAGGATCTTGTGCCAGACCCATCCGTCACCTGTCAGACAGTCGCTAATTTTTAGGTTTTTGTATCTCGCCGAAGAGTACACCTCGGGGTAGGCCAATCCCATTGTGAAGTCTCCACACCAGCGGTCTCTCCAAAAATCGATAGTACTCCCATTGCCCAGCTTGTAGCAAACTCCCCATTTGAAGATTTCTTTCTGGCTTAGTACGCCCTTCCACCAATACGAGAAAGGTTTGAACGATTTTCCTTCCTATAAAGGTTTTCTTTTACGATAGTACAACGCATGGATAATCATATTCCACTGGAGCTGTGGTGCCGTAAAGAATTTCCACCACCATTTGGTCAGTAGCGCTCGGTTCAATGTGGTTAGGTCTAAAATGCCGAGCCGTCCTTCCTTCCTACTCCTACATACATTATTCCATGCAACCAGACATCCCCTGCATGTTGAGGTATTTCCACCTTTCCAGAAGAAATCTCTACGAAGAGACTCGATACGCCCAATCACCCATTTAGGCGCCTTGAATGTCGACAGAAAATAAATAGGTAGATTGGTTAGGACCGCATTAGCCAGGATTAGTCTATCCCCTCTTGACAAAAGTTTTGCCTGCCAACTGTCAATTTTTCTCTGTAGGTTCAAATTTTAATATGCCTACACCTATGCATGCGATTTTGTACCGTTGTCAAGAACTTTAATTTCTGATTTTTATGTTTTGCTTTATTTTGATTATGCATTTTGATGTATCTTAAAAATTAGTAGAAAATTATAAGGAGAATTTTAAAATAATATAGTTATTTTGTCCTTTGATCTTTAATGAATGGATGCATTTTTTAGTGAATGGATACAACTCTTTGTGAATGGATGTGACTCTAGACAAAGGATGTGGCTCTTAGTGAATGAATGTGAGAGGATGTGATTTTTAGTAAAAAGATTAGGCATGAAAAGGCGAAACTTTATATTGTCCCTTCGTGCATATGTCCGTTAGAATTAATTCTTACATTCATTGAATTTGACTCATATAACTAATTAATAGTTTGATTAAATAAAAAGTCACAAATTGAAAAGTCACTTCATGAAACATCCGTTCATAATTATTATTTTATGAAGCACCCGTTCGTGAACATAAGTCCATAATGTTGACGGCTGAAATACATATGAAAAGTTTAGATCTCCCTCGTCCCCGCCTCCGCCCTGACGTGCTCTCCCTTTTCGTCATCCTGTGCTCTCCCTTTTCGTCATCCTCAAATCTTGCAGTACCCTCGTCGCCGTCTATGCTCTCGTCCTCCGCCGCAGCCTCACTTTCAAACTCGAGTTGCTGCCGGCGGTGGAAGTGTGGGTGAAATAAGAGAGGATAGGATTGTAGCGTCGACGTAGGGACGATGGAGTAGGAGGAAAGAGAGGAACAGGGGGGAGAAAAGAAGAAATGGCAAAAAGGAAATAAAGAGGAAGGAGAAAAACGAATGAAAGAGGAAAGAGAAAAGAGAGAGAGAAATAAAAGTAATTTAACTGGTTTACTAAAATTCCAAATCTAATTTACAAAACTCAGAAAAATGGTCAATTCAATAAACACTCAAAACCAGTAGATTTTTTTTATATAAATTGGCCAAACCTTTTTTAATTTAATTATTAATTCATTCTCCAAGCCTTTATGAAATAAGTAATAAATTCTTTCTCAAATTTCTAAATAACTTGATTTGATTAATAATCATTCATTTCTTAGTTCTCTGTTACCTCATTTGCACATTTAAAGACATCAAAATTTATGTTATTTTCAGTTATGCAAACAATTTTACCTATAGCATGTCCAGCCATCTTTCTCACTATTATTTTTTCATTTGTGAAAAAAAAAAATTTAACACAAAAGTAATAGACATAATTATAATAAACCACCATTTTAATTGTTGGAATACCATTCCAATTTACAATTCATTATAAATGGCAGGCAATACTTACACAATAATTTTATATCATATGCACATATATAACATACCCAACCCTGGTATATTTAGAATTTCTACTCTAATGTAAATTTAAATTCTTCTCGATTTATCTTTTACGTATTTAAATCTTCATCTTAATGTAATTTAACTACAAATCTGATCAAATCCTAACATCATTAATGCCACAACATTTGTGAATAGTGTCTGATGATGTAAAATTAATTATGACAGCATGAGAAATTGCCAAATATAAATCACATACCGCACGCGGCATGCTCAGCAGCACTTTCTGGAACAGTAGTGAACATAAAAAACATAAACATACATCTGTAATCAAGAATTCTGGTTAAAGGCAACAAACGAAGTTACCGAAAAGATAACGGAAAGCACATTCTGACCATACAAACACACTGCTCTTCGTCTCAAAATCTGACAAGAGAAGGTAGACATTAGAATTGTGATTTGTCGAGGGTATCGAAGTAGGGATGTTCCATCGCTGCTTTTGCCGATATTCTGCTTGCCGGGTCGAACTGAAGCATTTTCTGCAGGTTATTAAACAACAATACAGAATTTTAATGGACAATAGATGATGATAGAGGTAGAATCTTGTTTTGAGAAATTTTAATTCCTATTCGATGCCGAAGGACACTGGAACTTGAAACACCACAGTTACAAATCATGCATTTTGAATTAAACCTCGCCATCAAATCATCTAAAGATTTACTCTTTTCCCTAGTTTAAGATTAAATTTGAGCTAAAAAACCGGTGGACAGTATGTTTATCAAATATATAATCACATTTTAAAAGCAACATAACTAACGAAGTGTTGCTTTTCCCAATTTCTGGATATCTAATTTGAGGGTCTATAAATTAGTTTGAAATGATATGGAGATTTACCGTGAGAAGGTCTACGCCTTCCGGTTCCAGTGCTGGAACTGCACGCGCCAAATTTTGGGACTTCCACTGCGGATATTCATGCCAATCTCTCAGAGAGCTGACTCCAGGCCATAACTCATCATTTGGAGTCCCCAGCATCCTTTCAGAAAAGAAGTACAATATTCAGATTAAAAAAATGAGGGAAATTAAACATACGTATAGTTGATGAAACTAATATACGTTACTTTTGGCTTACCCGGATCTAGAAAAATAATTGATTAAGGTGGATCAAAATTGTTAAGATAGAATGTTAAACTTTCTACAGTCAGAACAAGAATGTGTCAAAGGTTCATTAGATGTAACTTAATGACAATTTAGTTTGATTTGGAAGTTGAAACAAATTAGCATCATAATTTTAATTCACTTTATTTTCGGATAAACTTTGTAATTCTCTAACTCCAATTAGGCAATGTAAGAAATGAAAACACACTGTTGGTGATAATTGCATATGCAATGCATTGAATAAAACCAGCAGTTCATATTATTTTTAGCAAACCTGAAAATGTGGAGCAACTGCTGCAATTCCGAATCACCAGGGAAAAGGGCTTGTCTTCTAACCATTTCAGCTGCATAAACAGAGAATTATGTCAGAAAAGGCATCAAAAGGAGCAGAAACCAGGCAACATAATCCATGCTTGCTTACCCTTGCAAAATTTCTTAAGCCATGCACACTTTAAATCCAGTGTGACTTACATAAAAGTCACAAGAATTTGCTATTAAAGGGACATACAATCTCTAAATTTTCAAACAGTGCCTTAACTTTAAACTTAAACTGAAGAGAGTTAGTAATATTGCCTATGCTGAGGAAACAAGAACTATGTGGTACTGAACCCAGACTAGCATTATTTATGATTTCAAGGCCATAAGATTAAGGCAGTAGTAGGGGCTAAGTCGACTTCCATGTCTCTCAACTCATGTCTTTTTGCTTTCGGTCGCATCAGTTGCACACAAAATATATGGACTCACATAAATATCAGAAAGTGCTGTTGATCTTAGAGAAACAAGTGTGCCTTAACTTTAAACTTAAACTGAAGAGAGTTAGTAATATTGCCCATGCTGAGGAAACAAGAACTATGTGGTACTGAACCCAGACTAGCATTATTTATGATTTCAAGGCCATAAGATTAAGGCAGTAGTAGGGGCTAAGTCGACTTCCATGTCTCTCAACTCATGTCTTTTTGCTTTCGGTCGCATCAGTTGCACACAAAATATATGGACTCACATAAATATCAGAAAGTGCTGTTGATCTTAGAGAAACAAGTGTGCGAATTATCTTGTGGAAACTCTCAGATTTAGTAGCATTGTCTTAAGCGTCTCTTTTACGACAATTCTGAACTGGCTCAGATTTAGTTATTGAAAAAGAAGCATCCTGTGAATCAGAAAGTGCTACTGATGCTTGGGATCAAGGGATATTAGTATGCTACTCTTGCCGGTCTAGATTCAACTAAAGGTTGCTTAGACAAATGTATGAACAAAACAAAGAATTTAGAGAAATGAGAAGTTATTCAAATGAGTCAAAGAGAATAGTACTTAACATACCAAATATACATCCAACAGACCACATATCAACTCCAGTAGAGTAGTGTGTTGTCCCTAGCAAAACTTCAGGAGCTCTATACCACAGGGTAACAATCTACAACAGCACAAACTGGTTTAATAGTCTATCCAATTAATTTAACCTAAAAAATGGAAGTGAAAAATATACAAAAAAGATCAAACAAAGTGGGTGTAAATGACATAGGTTGATGATGGACAAAGAAGTTGATGAGGCAGGACCTCATGAGTGTAGCTTTTCAGAGGGATGGTGAAGGCTCTTCCGAGACCCAGATCTGCAATCTTCAAGATACCCTTCTCTTTGTCAACCAAGAGATTTTGAGGCTTCAGATCCCTTTAATCATCAAAAAACATCGCATATCTCATTACTTCAAATTTTCATGTTACAGATTAAAGTAACAAATTCATAAAAGCAAAATCTAACCTGTGAAGCACGCCATGTCCATGGCAGTGGGCAACTCCTTTACACAACTGATACAGGAAGCTCTACAATAACAAGAAATAAACATAACATAATTCTCACATCAAGAATAAGAAATGAAGTACAAAATTACCAAATGTACAACTACTAAACAAAATGAGTGATCAGTATAAGGATATCTAGTGCAGAATTATTTCTATATTAAACTATTTGTAACAACAAACCAAGTGGTTTTTAACTTGTTGACTCCCCTTGATCAAACTCAGATATCTCATATACCATTGATAATACCAAACATGACTGGATAACAGGAACCAAAATTACTGAGTGAAACCTGAAGTCAACACGGCATGAACTTCTCTAACTGGAAATGAACACAATATGCTAAGATCATCACAATTATGTTTTTCTCTTTTTTTTTCCAAAAATTGAAAAATTGAAGTTACAATCCAAACATGTAGACACAGTTCTTAGGTTGATCTGACGAATATGAATATTAAACAGGTTCACGGCCCACAAACCCAAATCGCCACCCCTGATCTAATTTAACAGCTATATGATTAGGAAAAATTCCAACACCAGCCAATTATCAATCAAGATTTCATCTTTCAAGCAGAACACACCTCACAACACCCAAGAAAAACATATAGAAGTATACCTGAATCACTTGCGGCGGAAGAGGCCTCGGATTAGGCCCCCTCCTATGCGAATCAATGAACTTCTTGAGATCAGTGTCCAGATACTCAAACACCAGATAAAGCAGGGGCTTTCCGTTCTTCTCCGCATGCTCCACATTAAGCAATCTACAGAACCAAATCCACTGAAGAAGAAGCACAAAATTTAGGGCAAAAATTAGGGTTTGAAGGTGATTGTCAGGTACCGGACGATGTAGATGCTCTGGGAGAGCATCTGGAGGAGGGAGATCTCGCGGAGCGCGGTGGGGGGGATCCCTTCCTCGTCCATCTCGAGGCGCGTCTTCTTGAGGGCGACGAGTTGCCCAGTCGCCTTGTCCTGGGCCTTGTACACCTTCCCGTACGTCCCTTCCCCGACCTTCTCGAGCTTCTCGTACTTCTCCATCGCGGAGAAACCCTAGGTCGTTCGCGGATTCGCGAATCGTAGAAAACCCTAGATCGGAGCGGATTCGTGGAGAAAGAGGGAGTGAAACCCTAGCGTGTGATCTGTTTGAGTTTGGGAATGAGAGGCGAAGCGAGTTTTTGAAATGTGAAGGGAGGAGGGAAAAAGGAATTAGTGGGCCGGGCCATGTGGGGAATGTGATGGGCCGTCCGAGGCTACAACGGTCGAATTATTTGAAATTTGAAATGTGTAGTAGTGTATGCATTCCACTTACCTGGAAAGGGCTTTTTTGGTATAATAAAATAGATAATTGAAAAAATAACCAAAAAAACAAATCTTGTTTTGATAGGGTGTCAAATTTGCCAACCAAATCCGAATTCGTAAAACTAGAATGGATTTGAACCTAGAATTGTACGATTTTGACCGTATATCGGATTTCATACAACTGGCTCAATTTTATATACGATGACTCATAATGACAAAGTCTTAGAGCATGTGAAAGTTATGGCTTCTTTGTTTGGCTGAAGCTGCTAAAAAGCATTGTAGAAGAGAGTCGATTGAGAAAACATTACTTAATATTTTATTACAAGTTTTAAGTTGATTCGTAGTTTTGTAACTCAGGAGCTCATTTCGGCTTCTTGAAATAGTAAAAGGTTCTGATCTTTTGTTTATCGAAATACCTGCACAGTTAAAAACTGTCTCATAAGCCAGATCTAAAAATGCTCAAATGATAAATTATCAATTCAAATAACCTCCCATTTTCAGATTTCAGAAAGGTTGGTGTATGCGAGAGAAGTATGAACTTGGAAAAGAAAAAACTCGATCAATCTTAAGAGGCACATATATACATGCAACTGGAGGCTTCATATAGTACTTGTAAAATAGATCAAATTTGATTGTTTACTATGCAATTTATTCATTTCTAAGAGCATATACACTCCTTTCTCTTCAATTTTAACAGAATGTAAATGATTCTTTCTAGTTATTACAACTTTGCAAGAAGGAATTTAGTGAGAATCAAAAAAAAAAGGGAAAAGTAGAATTGAAAATAAATCTATTCAAGATTTGCAATCTGGATTTAGCTAAAATAGCTAAATTCATATGAGTAGAAGAAACAACAACATCAAGCAAGAAGCACAATATTTGTTATCCCTTTTTTGTTTTCTGCTCACCTTTTGGACTTGACTCCAGCAAATGCTACACAAAATTCTATCAAAAGAAAAAAAAATATATAGCTACTAAAGTGAAAATGTAAAAAATTTCATTCTTCAATGAAAGAACCGACTTTGCCGAGCTACTTATAGATTAGGGCAATACCAAGATGCATTTCACTCCATTAAGTTAACCTTTTGATAAGCTACTTCACCAAGTACAAAAAGGATTTCTTCTTATTCATGAAGCTCGGAAGCATCATCCATTGGCAAGAACGAATTAACCATAAATACAAATCAAAATGAGTTTCATACATCTTAATCACGATTTCAAACCGCGGAGCATAAAAAGCACAGAGTCATGTGCTGCGAGCAATAGCGGTTGCCATCAACACTTTGAGAGCGAAACTGAGCTATCAAAAGCAGACCCCACATGGCTTATGACAAACCCGTAGATCTTGCGCTTCAACTGCTCGACTCTTTCCTTCACTCTATCTTCTCCTTGCACTTTCCCCACCCCATCCAACCATTCATTGATCCTCTTCAACTGTGAAAGCACTGCTGCCACTCTACCATTGTTATCCTTTCCGTTACTCGAGCCATCTCCAAACAAGCGGAAGCCCACGTCAAGTGCTTCTTCAACGAACTTCAAGAACCAGTTCTGCATCTCATGCCGAAGAGCCTTTGCGAGCTCGAGTGTTTCACTCATTCCTTGTCCTCTTTTCCACTTGTTGGCTATTGAACTTGGTTGCCTCTTTGATAGGCTTGTTCTCGGAGGATCTACAGAGATAGCTTTTGGTTTTTCTATATCCTTTTGCTTGTGGATGCATTCGGTAACATCATTTAATAGGCGGAGCGCTTCAAGATTTGTAGCTAACGCTGCCTCGACCCAAAGAGTGGCTGATTTAGTACTCTCTAATGATGTTGTATCATTCGGTCCATTGTTAAAAGATTCAGAAGTTGAGTTCAACTTCACAATATCTTCATAGATGGAGAGAAAGCGATCGATTGTCGGAAGCGGATTATTAGCTTTTGATGTTGAACAAAGATTGGAAAACATGCTGTAAATGAAAGTTGGAAAGCAAACAAAAACAAAACTATTACTAACCAACAAAGTTATAGAGAGATTGGTTGGAGTTAGAACCGAATAAAAGGAATTCGTACCTTAAATTCCTGATCACAGATTCGGTGAGCAATGCCTCTTCCAACGCTTCCGCTGCAGCTACTGATGCAATGTCTCTCCTCAGGAGAGCATCCTGTAATTTAAGTGAAAGAGGTTAGAAGGTGAAATAGATTGGTTATAGGATGAATTTATTTTAACAAAGCTCATTTCAGAGAGAGAGAAAAGAGGAGCATGCAAGAACAAATCTAGAGATGTCACAGATTTAGTCCTGAAAAAGTATTTGTTTACATTTATTCCTGAAAAATCTGAAGTTTGAACTAAGATCTTCAAAGACTTATTTGTCACATGTGTAGGAAACCTTTTCTGATAACAAACCAACTTTCACACGAAATTGCGTGGGTTTTCAATTAAAGGCTATTTGGCAAGTTTTCGCGCGGGGATAAAAACAATTCAGATATTAGTTACAGAGATTTATGAGTAGCAAAAGATGCCATTTTCTGAGAAGAACATCTACCTTTCCGAGCTTCGCAAGGTTACTAGACACAGCATCCAGCAGGACGCTGCCATCTGTCCACTTTCGGTCATGAACCGTAACATTTGCAGATGCTAAATTCTGCTTCTCTGAAGAGTTGATGGATTCCATCTTTTTACTTGATTTCGTTTTCCCATATTTAGAAACCTCCGATTCGACCTTCTTACTTGGTTTAGGCTTCTCATTAGTGGATGCTTCCTCGTTATTTGATTGTTCCCAACTAGCGTCGCTCAATCGTCGTGACATCGCAACCTATTTAGATAAAGAAAATACAGAAAATGAGTCAGCATTTACAGATAAAAAAAAAATGTGCGGAAAAGGAAACAATCTATAAGCATTCAGAGAATGTGGAACACAATAACTTTTTGTTTCTTTAGCTTAGACCGGCTGTTTTAATTGAAGAAATCAAAACAACTTCAGTTTTGAAAATTTAACAAAATTCAGTTTGAGTGAATGCCGTTTTATCAGAGCCATGATTGAATGCGATTCGATACCGCTTACAAAGTCGCGGTCCTAAGTCCACATCTACCGCTTAATGGGCTAAATTTATATTTGGTGCACGTGATATGATTCACCTGATCTCCCTCACCCACATAAATTTATATTAGATCGATCTTTTCGGCAAAAAGTAAACAGAATTTAAAGTGTAGTTACCTGGGTCCTCAAAATGGCTTCTTTATCCACCTTACTCTTGGACCCTCCCTTCTCCTTGAGCTCCGAAGAGACCGACGAATCGTCCCAGCTCTTCCGCATCGACTTCCCCGACCCCAGGAGCGCGTCCGACAGCTTCGAGATCCCCGCGACCACCACCCCGACCTTCTTCTTCTCCCCCGTGGCCGGCGACATCTTCATCCCGCCCGACAGCCTCCTCGCGGGCGACATCGACCCGCGCCTCCCCATCGGCGAGCCCGCCGACTTCCGCCCCGCGGGGGACGGGTTCCGGTACCTCGACGGCACCACGATCGCGGGCTCCCTCGCCGCCCTCCGGTTCTCCTCCTTCGCCGCGACGAGGCTCGGGACCGCGCACTTCGACGGCGCCGGCGAGGAGGGGCGCGATCCCACCGACGGCGACGACGGCCGGGAGATCTCGCCGTTGCTCTTCCTCGCCGCCAGTTTCGCTCCCGCGGGCGACGAGAAGCGCCGCTTCCCGTTGGGACCTGCGGCTGCCGCCGCATTTTCCTTGTCGGATGTGGAGATCGAATTGTCGGATTGGAGGGGGAGGAGATTGGGGGATCTGCGGGAGGAGGAGGGGAGGAGCGGGGGGCCGGCGTGGGCGGGGGAGGCGGGCTGGATGACGAAGCCGCGGTGGGAGGGGGCGGCGCGGGCGACGAGGGGCTCGGGGGAGCCGGCGAAGGGGAGGGGGCGGGAGGCGGGGACGGGGCGGAGGCCGAGGGCGCGGGGGACGGGGGGGCGGTCGAAGCGGAGGCGGTCGACGTGCACGAGCTGGCCGAGCTGGGGGCGGGCGGAGAGCACGGCGTCGGCGTCGCGGTCCGACAGCGCGACGTAGGTCGAGTGGACCGAGTCCGACAGCTGCAGGTAGAACCCGTGCGCCGGCCAGAGGTCGTCGGCCGTCGACGCCGACAGCGCCGGCACGATCCCCGTCACCTGCAGCACCGCCGACCGGTGCTCGCCCGCCACCCGCGCCTCCGTGTCCATCGACTGCAGCAGCTTCAGCAGCACCCCCGGCGTCACCGTCGCCATCGTCCCACCACCGCGACAAATCAACAAACCACAGGTTCTGGATGAATGAGCGGTGCTCCTACTACTGCTGTATTGTGTTGTGTTGTGTTGTGTGAGATCATAGAGATGTGGCCATGTGGGGGGAGGAGAGAGCCGTTGGGATGACGTTAGGGGAGGATTTTGAATTTGAATTTCGAATGCCCGCGTTGTTGGGTGTGAAAAAGGAGTGAGGTTGGGGGTATTTTGGGAAATGTGGAGCGTACTATTCTCACGGGTGGCGGGTGGGACGGAGCGTGAGACGCGCGGTGGAGAGAGCCGTTACGTTTTTTTTGATTCGAGAGGGCACTGACAGTTGGCGGGGACTTATTGGTCGACCTATAGATTTTACCATCCAGTGGTTATATAATTAGGTAAAAACTTATATAATCTATGTGAATTATAAACTATTTTGCATTTTCTATCAAATTTTCAAAATTTTAATTTTACTATTTTAATTTTTTAGTGTATTTGATTTGAGTCAATCAGTAATATTTTGACTTCCAAAAATGCATGTATTATTTATCTTTGCAAATTTAGTTAATATACTTTATACAATTCTCGCGATTATAAATTTATTAAAATAAGACATTAGTTTAACTTCTGAAGTCAAAGTGCTGTTAACTGACTCAAATCAAACAAATTGAAAGGTTAGATAATAAAATCAAATTTTGAAAGATCGGCTAATAAATTCAAAGTTGTCTATAATTCAGATAAGTTTTCTACATTTTTTACTTATAATTTTTGTTAAATGGCTCAACGGAAGAATTTTTGTATGTTTGTAAATATCGATTTAAATTTAAAGAATTTTATGTTTACCATTAAAAAAGGGCCTTTTTGCATAAAAAATTCACTAGTTTTGGGCTTTTGCAAAATTGGATCGCTATTTTCGATTTTACAGATTCGGTCCGGATTTTCAGCAAACTGACCAAAATACTCTTATTACTTTTTCTCTCTCCTCTTTTTTTTCTCTCTCCTCTTTTTTTTCTGTCGCTCTTTTTTTTTTTCTCTCCGAACGGCCCGTCGTCGTCCTCGTCCTCGTCCTCCTTCTCCTCCTTTGAGGCTTCCTCCTCCTCGTCGTCGTGCTCCTCCTCCCCGCCTCCCCCGATTCCGAGTGCTTCCTCGAGATCCGCCCCGCGCCGCGCGGCCCGAAGAGGGAGGTGACCGGATCCGAATTTGGTTGGGGAGAAAGAGTGCAAAGAAATAGTGCAACGAGGAGAAATGGTGCAACGGGGAAGAAGAAGAGAAAAAAAATGATGTAATTTTCATCCAAATAGTGTAATTTTAGTCTAAAAAGTATAATTTTTATCTCAAAGAGTGTAATTTCGGTCTCAAAGTTATTTAAAACAGTGTAAATTTTTTTAAAACAGTGCAACATTATTTTTTTTTAAAACAGTGTCTCAAAGTTATTTTATCTTTTTCTTCCTTCTTCTATGATTTTTGGTCTTTCCTGTAGGAAAAAAATATTATTTTTTATTATTTCTTTTTTTTTTCTCTTTACAAATTTTTTTTTGTCACGACCCACCGCCTTCGCTGGAGTGTAACTATTTTTTTTCCCCTCTCTCACCGGCGTGCTTCTCGGCCGCAAGAAACACTTCTTCGTTGCCGGCGGCGGCGTGTGGAGGAGGGTCGGAGAGGTTAAAAAAAAAAAAAAGGAGTCACGGCGCGGCGCGGCCTCGGCGGGGTGGGAGGCGAGGAGGGCGAGGGTGCGCGTGCGAGGGCGTGAGGGGCAGAGGCGAGGCGGGCCGTTTCCGCCTCCGCTCGGAGAGAAAAAAAAAAGAGCAACAGAAAAAAAAAAGAGGAGAGAGAAAAAAAAGAGAAGAGAGAAAAAGTAAGAAGGGTATTTTAGTCAGTTTGCTGAAAATTCGGACCGAATCTGCAAAATCAAAAATAGCGACCCAATTTTACAAAAGCCCAAAACTAATGGATTTTTTATGCAAAAAGGCCTTTAAAAAGTTGTAATATATTTATTTAATAATTTATTTATTTCTCAAAGAGCTTGAATGGAATCAATAAATCAATAATTTATTTATTTCTAGGAGTACTATGCGGGACTAGTTTTCACTGTAAGTTAGCCCAGCTTTTTTAACTAAAGCATATATATATATATATATATTAACTAAATTTGTTTTTAGAAGTATTCAAAATTTAAATAGTTTGAATTATATTTTTAAAAAATCGATGAACTTCTAAATAAATGTTTATAAGCGGATCGTGTTGTGTTGTGTCGTGTTGTATCGTGTCGTGTCGTGTCGGTCCAGGAACAGTCCAAAAGCACATGGATGAGGATCGTGGCGTGCCGGATAGCAGCAGGTTGCAAAGTGCCTCCCAACACGGCCCCTGCACCGTGTGCGGTCCGTGTCGTGCTGTGCCGTGAGCCGCTCGGCTTGTTTTACACCTCTGCAACTTCTACAGATACATTGATAGGCATTGGCGTGTTCATGGGCCCAACTTGAGATCAACGAGCATTGTCGCCCATTTTATAACTTTGAGCCCAGTTCGGCCCAACTCATCCATTTGGAGTAAATCTTTTCGGGCTTGTCTTTGTTTACGAACGTAAAATTGCGTGGAGAGACACCTACTATTTTGAATCAGCCGCTTAACTATTTTTCTATCAACTAATGTCCCTTCAACTTTTGTTTTCTTGATATGTATTATATATTGTTGTTATTTTTTTTTTTTTTCGTTCCTACCGACCGTTAATAGTTAACGAAATTCACAGTCGACGTCTGATTGGCTTAAATGGTGTTTAGAATAATTAGATTTAACTAAATCAGTGCTATGTTTAAGATCGTCTCTAATTTGATAAATGAAAATAACTAAAAACAAATGAATCAAAAGTTAAAGGATTTGAATGAAGCCCAATTCAAACCACAATTGCCAACTTAGTATAATTTGCCACGCTTTCATGCATTGGCATGTGACATAGATCAGGTGCTAAGAGTTTTGAACTAACGAAATTCACACTCTAGTGGTTTCGCATTCATCTACGTAGGCGATCACTACAGTACAATTTTATAAAAAATTGACTAAAATGAATTTATTTCTTGTCGTACCAACAACGGAAAAACAACTTACTTGATGCGTAATTTGTGCCGGCACATAAATATTTGATGTTGATGTGGTGAAAGTGTAAAACCAACAAAAGTTTCCTTTATGTTCTAAGTACTAAGAACTTTTTCTCCTCTTTCGGGTCACTGAGGCAACACATGAAAGAGACTCTTATTCAAATTAGAGAGAGAAATTTGACCATTGAGTAGTGTTTTTCCTTGACTAAGTTCTATGAATGGAAAGAGTAAGAAACTTGACCATTGAGCAGTGTTTTTTTTCTCCTTGATTGAGTTCGTAGATGTTGCTTTCGATGTAATTCGGTTCCGATATGTTGAATTTAAGAGTTCGTAATCAAGAGAAATTTAACACGTGTTAAGTTGTTCGGAATGAAGATGACAATGTAAAAAAGAAACCGATCGTCCCTAGCGCAAGTGGCAAAGGACTTGGTGGTTGGTACCCGAGATCCCGAGTTCGAATCCTAGTTGATTCACATTTCCAGCTAAATTTATTTCTAAAAAAAAAAAACGAAACAGATAGCGTGCTACCTTTCTCTCAGAAAATAAAGACAATGTAAAAAAGAAGCATTGAACACGAGTTATCCATTGATAATATTAGTTCACATTGCAAACATAGTCAACATGGTAATTGCAAGAAATTCTCTAACTTGCTGAGACAGCTTAATAAATGTGTGGTGTCTTATTCAACCAAAGTCATTAGCTTGACAAGAAAGTAGGAATGAGATTTTGATTAAATTCTAATGCACAATTTTGTGCAAAATGCTTAGGAATACTCTAAAGCAATTTCTAGAGCTTTCGAAATAGTTGTATTAACTAGCACTTCTGAACATTTTCAATTAAGTCCATAAAAGGCCTTTGGTTCTTTTTTGGTCTGGAGCTTTAGTGAAGCAGTATATGAGTAAAGATACTGGAACAAATTTTAAGATTTGTTTTCTTTTTTTATCAAAATGATCTTAGTAGTTTCACACACTCGCTTACATATATATATTTTTATAAACTATAGTCTTTAATTTTGGAGTTTGAAAGTGTTGATAATAAATAACTAGAATTTTGTTCTCTAGTCGGTTAAATTTAAAGGGATGAAAAAAGATTTGCTTCAGTTTAGAATTATTTCAATTTTTCTCCACAGCAGAAGATTTATATATTTTTTAGTCGAATATCTGACTCTTCATCTTGAATATAAAACTTGATAAAGAAGCAGCGCAACAGGCACTTAAGAGTCCGATTGATATTGAGAACTATCTAAAGCTATCAAAGTAAAAGGAGTTAGAACATGTTGAATATAAATATTAAAAACACGATTTTTTAATAGCTTAAACTTTGGGAGAAAACAGTTGTTTTATATAAATTTCATATGGTATCATAACAGAATGTCTTAAATTCTAATCCCGAGCCTCTAAAAAATCTTGAGTCTAGACACAAGGACCGTCAGGCCCGTATGCTTTTTTAATTTCTTTCTATTTAATTCAAGTCTACGTCTTGAGTGTGAGAAGAAGTGTTGAATATAAATATTATAAATACGTTTCTCTGGCAACCTAAGCTTCTGGGAGGGCAAAATTTTACAAAACAAATAAAATAATTTTTATTATAAAAAAACCTAAACATAGCAAATAATAAATGATATGTAATTTACCATAAAGATATTAGAGGCAATTGCTTATATACCCCTGAAAAATTTTCGACTTTCTGATTTACCCATCTTAGAAGGCTAATATTAAAAATACATTTTTTACGTTCCAACCTATTTCAAATATATCACTAGAGTTAAATTTTATTAATGAACTGTTAGCAATAGCTGTTATCTCTGTGAAATTACTATTTTACCCTTTCAAATATACCCTTCTACCATCACCGACTTTTCTCATTTGCCCTTAAGTTAGGGACACAAAAAGTATTTTAATTTTTGATCTTTTCAAATATACCATTCTACCATCACCAACATTTCTTATTTGCCCTTCAGTTAAGGACAAAAGAGGTATTTTAATTTTGTTTTTAACTCTGGTATATATTTAACTCACGTTTAACTCAAGTTAACTTAATGGATGGTAAGTTCCTATTTATTTCGATCCTTGACAGCCCCCATGTCTTCACCTCCACAGAGGACGTCAACATCGTCTGGGAGGAGTTGCCTGGGAGGGGGGCACAGGCTGACACTTCGATGGCTCTAGTGGCGACCTTGTGGTGGACGATCTGGTGCGAAAAGAACAACGTTATTTTTCGGAACCTACCACTGAACGCCATCTCTGCGGCTCACCGTATCAGAGTACTGGCGACAGAGTGGGCCAACTTTTGTAAAGCTGGGTGAGGTTGGCGTCTGTTACACCTTACACCCGGCACTTTCGACGCTTGCTTCTATTTTTTCCCTGCTATTCTTTTTTGTTCCTTTTTTTGGTAACTCTTTGTCTTCCTGAGGCCCTGGCTGCCTCACATTATGTAGCTAAGTTCATCTACTTAATGAATGAAGCAGGTAGCGTGCTACATTTCTCTCAAAAAAAATACTTAACGGATGGTAACTGCAAGAGTATTTTTAAATAACGGAGGAACATATGAGGAGTATATTGGAAAGAAAAAAAAAAGTAAGAATAAATAAAATATTTTCAAAATTTTGAAGGGTATATAGATAATTATCCCAAGATGATATTATGCTAATGAAGTGTCCTAACTCCTAACTAGTAGTACTATGGTAGTCAAGCGTGACAGCTTTGGTTTGTTTCTATTTAAGCCGTTCCATGCGTCGGAGCCACACACTTGGAGCAAAACGGTTGGTCGACGCCCCAGCACGAAGACTCCTGCATCGTCCTCGCGCAAGAAAATTAATTTTTAAGCGTTCGGTAGTCGGTAGAAGTTGTTATTTTATTAATGGCTTAACTCCGCGTGAGAAAAAAAAAAAAAAAAAAGTCTCCAGAAGCACGCTTTCCGATGTACGGTCAAACAAATTTTTTTTTTCTTTTAACTCCACAGGAAGCCAAAATCATCCTCACAAGTCGACATGGCTTATTTGGATGGTTTGCCGACGAGCAGGGAGGGGTGTATTGATCTCAAATGAAAAAAAAAAAAAAAAAAAAATCCTAAAATATCTAAAACTTTATCCAAATTATAATTTCATAAATAAAATTATACTACTATACTATCGATAGTACCGAGCGCTTGGTGCTATCGAATTTTCGGCCGTTGGATGAAAGAATGTGCGGTTAGGATGATAGTGTGTTGGCTTAAATAGGCCAGCATTCTGCCCTGTGGCGGGAGGCCATGTTGGGCCAAGTCATGTTCGAAATGGCGTGAGGCTGGGTGGGCCGAGTCATATTCGAAGTGGCATGAGGCTGGTGGGGCCGAATCACAATCGAGACCCGTGAGCGCTGTATCTGTACGCTTTAAGTGAATTGGTTGCGTATTTCTAAAAGTTCGAGCTTTTAGGATTAATGGTTAGCGCCGACGATCCGACATAGTGGTCCCCTAGGGTTGAGTGGATGATTGGTTGAATAATATAATCTAACAGATGGAAATGATCAAAGGATAAATCTAACGGCAGAAAACTCGATAGTACCAAGAGGTTGGTATTATCGATAGCATAGTAGTCGGACTCTTCATAAATATGTATTCTTATTTTTTTTAAAAAAAATCTATAATTGTTATTCGAGTTGCCGTCGTTGACATCATCAGACATTTAATCGCCGCTTGCTATTAATAATAAAAAAAATCATGTATCCGCCTTTTTAGGTCTCAGAAAAGAGTATTGCCGATAACTCGATGAAAATAGAGATTGCGATTTGAATTGCAATCGAATCATTATTTAGCGGCAATTTCGTGTGTACCCTTCAAAATTCTTTCAAAATTATCAATCTTATTATTATCTTCTTAAATCTAAAAGTTGCATTGTAAATGTCTTTTTCATCAATTTTTCTTAAGTTAAAATACAAGACAAGATGGCCGAGTTCACTCCTCATAATAGTTAATTATTATATAATTTACAACTTTAAGTTTAATTTATGCCATTTAGGATGGCTTTTTTATTTAGTGGATGCAGAGTAGTATAAATAAAAGTAATCAAAGTAAACTGTAAAAATATAAATATGAAAAAAATATAGTAATATAAATCGAAGCTAAAATAAACAACTAATGAACTACATCTAAAATAACCAAAAGATTTAAAATAACTCTATCAAAACAATATCTGTAACTAAACAAATAAAAAAAAACTAAATAAAATAAAATAAAGGCAAACTGAATTATTCGAAATAAAGACATATTAAAATAAGTAAACTAAATTAAAAAATACTAATAATAAATACATACAATCTTAGTCATAAAAATATATTACAATAATTGAAAAGTTAGGAAGGATAAAATGGACATTTAAGCCATATTTTGGGTAAAATATTAATAATATCAGTAGTTTTGATCATTTTATTAAATTTGAGGAGTATTTTTTATCTTGATTACTTTTGGAGAATTCCTATATAATTAGGGGGTGGACAGAAGGGCAATTATAAAATTAAACCTAAATTTTATTGTGAAAAATTTAGACTATTCTTGAAAACCTTAAATTAATATGTAATTAGGATCTTCTCTTCCTCTAACTTAATTATCAAATGGATTTACTTTTTATTTTTTCACCTTTTACTTTCTTAAAGCATAAAAAGTAAAATCAATAGAATCAGATCTGGAGATAAAAAAAATACCTATGGACAAAAAAAATCTAAAAGGTAACAGCTGGTTTCTGTTTTACCACTTTGGGACCTTATGTTTTAGTAACAACAGAAAAATAGTAATTTCATCTACATTTATTTCAATTTGGCTATGCTTTTATACCTGAGCTACTTTTTGTCTTGAACACCTATTATTGTAATTAACATATCAACATTATTTTTACTCATACTTAAACATATTTTTGATGTTAAAAAAACCATTTTAGGAACTAATAAAACAGATGTTTCTAAACATGATTAGGTCTGATGATCGCCAATAAAACTCGTTGATCAAATAATCACCTTCGATTGTCAGATTTATACTCATCAAGTATTTGAAAACCGTCTAAACAACTTGAAACGTTAGAGAGATCTCAATGAACGAAGCTCTATTCTTGAAATGTAATAAAAAAAAAGTTGCGTACTTGTAATTTGTATTGCGCTTTTTTTATCCTGCATAAATTAATTTCCAGTTGAAAAGCCTCTCCGTCTAATCGACTGTTCATCACTATTTTAAGATTCGTGAGTTATTTCTTTTTCGTGCAGAGATTTTTAGGTACGAATACCAACTTTGTCGTTAACTCGTATGTATTTACATCAATCAATTTCGTGTATGTGATCCGCAATCCAATTGACTTGGTTCATGGAAATTTTTAAGGTTGCGGTATCTTATTCGGAATTCTCTACGGCGACGAGTCTACAGAAGGGACAGGAGAATTTTGTAGCATGTAAAATAATTTAGAGTGGAAAGAAAATCAAAATTCGTTTTACTAACTAGCAAATGAAGATACACTCACCCCTCCTCTCCAACTGCTTTTGCACAAAGCATCATTACATATTTATATACATATTTATATATATATATATATATATATATATATATATATATATATATATATATATATATATATATATATACACGAAAATTATATAATTTTGGCTTTGATAATTGGCGCAAGGTTTATGAGAGTTTTTTTCTGAAAAAAAAAAAACAAAAACCCTGCACCAAAGAAAAAAAGGCCCCAAAATCAAACAAAGCTCTTCAAATTTGCCATTTCCAAATTTCGATGGCAGCGATTCGATTTCAGTTTCAGAATTTGTTGGCTATCCAGTTTGTAAGTTTCCGCCGTCTCTGATTCCACCGGCGGCAAAAGCGCTTTTGGCCCAAGCCCAAAACTGAAAAGGAAGCGCCTTTAGGAGGACCAGCTCCTGATGAGGGAGGGGCGGGGGCCGTACATCTGGTCGAGGACGATCACGATCGCCATGGCGAGCGTCGTGTCGAGCTCCGGTTGGACGACGAAGCGGAACACGTCGGCGCCGAACGCGGCGCCGCCGTTCGCCGCCGCCTCCTTCCGCCGCACCTCCGCCACCGCCGTCCTCCGCCGCGCGTCGTACACCGCGCAGCTCCGCCGCGCGTACGACCCCTCGATCTCGTACGCCGCGCCGCCGCCGCCGCCGCCGACGCCGAAGGGGGTCACGTGCGCTAGGGCTTTGGAGTGGCGGAGGTTCATGTGCCGCTTCACGGAGTAGAGGGGGCGAATCGTCTCCTCCCCGTCGTAGATCACCCAGTGATCACCCAAACTCAGCTTCTGCATCGCAAAATCCACGGGGATCGGGTTAGGGTATGGCGATCGCGAAGCCGAATCGGCCGCGAAATGTAGCACAGATCTAACGCAAAACCGATCGGGAGATCGGGGGATCGGATCTCTTACCTTTCGCCGGATCGTGAGCAGGGCCTTCCCCGCGGCGTCCATGAGCACGACCTCGCCCTTGGCGCCCGATCCGTAGTTGTCGACCCGGTACACGAGGTTCCCCTTCGCGTCGAACACCGTGAACCCGCTGCAGTTGAAGAGCAGCGACTTCGTCCACACCGTGAGCGCCGCCGCCTCCCCGCCGCAGCACGCGGCGGAGCTCGTAGAGAGATCGAGCGCCGGGGACGCCGCGTTGGGGTACACCTTCGTCATCGACCTCAACAATGGTGCGAATCCGCGATTCTACAGAGGAGCGCGAAGAGGAAGAAGAAGAAGAAGAAGAAGAAGAAGAAGAGGAGATCGAAGAAGCGCTTCTTCTCACCGCACCGCCTTGTTCGAGTGGTAAACTGTAAAGAGCTCTAGGCTACGGTGCCTCACATATATACCCGTCGCATGGACGAAAATGCCCCTGTAAACCACTGCAATTCCCTCTGCGCCCTCGCACGTGCGAGGCGTAGCGGTGGTGACGTGGTCACGGGGTTAAGAATTTCGTCTTTGGAAGGTAATTAATTAATTTAATTAATTGCTATAATTATTAATATCGTCGGATTATATAGATTAAATATTTAATTTTTTATTTCTGGGATGAGAATCGTGAGGGACACGTGGCGATGGGAAAGTGACGCGAAGGGTTTAAAAAATGGGAGCGAGATAAGGGTCGGGTCCCTTGGGCGGTTGGGTGGGGTTTGCATCATAATTGTGCTTCTCTCGGAGCCATTCACGCAGAAGAATAATAGGATTAAATTAATAAATTAAGGTAGTGTGGAATATAGAAATTAATTATATAGAGTGGACTATGTCCAATACCATATGTTTATTTTACTTGGTCTTAAGTATTATTTTAAACTAGATTTATAGGTAAGTTTTATTTGCCACTAACGATAGAGATTAAAGTTTGGAGCTGGGTGGTGCCAAAAACCTTATTCGCACGGTACAGTATGGTGCATGCGTGTCGTACCGTGTTAATATATGTCGGTTATAAAAATATTTATGTGCTGACATATTATGATAAAGAATATTATATTTTTAAATATTAATATATTCTAATTATTTATTATATATTTTTATCAAATATTTTACACTTTATAAAGATAAATAAAATCTTTTACACTTTATGAAGATAAATATGTACTAATTTTAAAGAAAAGAGATTGTTGAGCTGTGTTTTCGACACAAGAACTGTATCGTCCCGATATTCTGTTAGCAAGATACGACATGGCGGGCACGACCCGTGCCGATGGACAATTAAAATCTTGTAGGAGATATCATAAGTTAATTAAATATAAAAGATAGGTCAGATTGGTTCGCAAATGAATTAAGAGTTTTATTCTATTTTTTAAGTAAAATTAAAATGTGTGAAGTGTTACGCAATCAACTTTGATTGCTTTATGATTTAACCCACATATTGTGGGAGTTACATAGATTTAGTCACTAATATATATTCAATTTAGTTTATATTGTGATTATAACATTACTATTTCCATAGAGTTACTTGAAGAAATCCAAAAAAAATTCCCTAGTAAAAGCCCTTCTATATCTTTCACTTAAATAGGACTAAAATTTTTAAATAATCGCTCGTATTTTAATATTCAGAAGTTTATTTGAGTTTTTATGACAGGTCATTTTCTTCTTATCTAAGAACCTATTTTAGAAGTGGTGCCAAATAGGGTGTTAGGTTCTAATTGCTAAAAGAGGTAATGACTTGTTTAACTACTTAATGACTCGTCAAACATAGTTAATAAATTAATGTAGGCGCAGATTTAATAGGTTATTATATATTGTCAATCATGGTTTATTTTTAATACTAGGGTTCTACCAACTGTTCCTAGCACAAGTGGCAAAAGGCTTGGTAGTTGGTACCCGAGGTCC
The DNA here is from genome assembly GCA_016920855.1 of Puya raimondii. Lineage (NCBI taxonomy): Eukaryota > Viridiplantae > Streptophyta > Magnoliopsida > Poales > Bromeliaceae > Puya > Puya raimondii. Next base: position 69,718,002 of record JABWPP010000049.1, read on the forward strand.
TGAGTTCGAATCTTAGTTGATTCACATTTCTAGCTAAGTTTATTTCTAAAAGAAATAAACGAAACGGGTAGCGTGTTATCTTTCTCTCAAAAAAATAAATACTAGGGTTCTAAATTTTCTCGTTGACGATTCCTAACTTTTTATCTAATATCTTATTTTGAGATATCTCTGCCATTAAAAATATTATTAACGCTAACAATATTTGTCACGTCGATATCCAATTTTGTCGTATGATAAATTTTGTCAGAACTAACAGCATTTTTACCTGATTATGACAAATAAAAAATTAACGTTCTAAATGTAAAACTAGATAAAATTAGAGATCTATGGTGCAATTAACCTTATAATATTTTAAGGGTTAATTGCATATAGCTTCCTGTAAACATATCGAATAGCAGATATGTCCCTAAAAAGTTCAACTTTTTATATTTATTCCTGTAAAAATCCTAACGTTTTCAAATATAGCCCTGTTGTTAGGATCCGTTAGAAAAATATACTTAACCATAGGTAAAATATTTAATCGTGACTAGTGAATGAGATAAATTAATTTTTTAATCCCTCTTATATTATTTTGATAGTAGAAAGTAAGAAGATGACCGTTGAAAATTTTGGGAGGATATTTTTGCATAATTTTAACAGTTGGAACTTTGGAAGGGACATATTTGTGATGACAAAAACGTCATTTCACTTATCTTCTGTTAAAAAATAAACAGTGCTCTAACGATAACAAATCAGATGAGCAAATATGAATATCACTGAACTTTTGTAGGGATAAATATGAAAAGTTGAACTTTATAGGAATATATTTGACATTCGATATGTTTACAGGGAGCTGTATGAAATTAACCTTATATTTTAATATAGTTTAGTGAATAAGTGCACCAATAGTCGTGCACGCACCCACCCCACATATATTACTGTGGTCAAATTGTGACACATGGAATAGTTCTTTTGAATTAAAATCTTTTGTTGTGGTACTTTTCTAGGGTTTAATTTAAAAGTGAGTTCAACAAAAGTGTAACGTTGAGGCCTTTGTGTTGGTCGGCTTGTCATGATCAAAAAATGGAAGCATAATGTCCACATCTTCATCATTTTGTCATCTACTAACGATCGATTTCTCTTTTTAAGTGAAAACCGTTTGGTTATTAAGCTCAATGCAACAATAGAAGGTAGAAATTAATTAAAGATTAACATTTTATCTCCTTAATTTGTTAGATATTCTGGATCAGGAGCACATAGCGGGTCAACCCGAATCTGAACTCGAATCCATAGTAAACCCGATTTGTTCAACTCAGGCACGATCCTATGAAAAAAAAAGTGGGAAGGCATGATTCTATGGAAAGGAATAGGAACGGTTGCGCTATGATACCACTACGATTTTATGTATCGTCAGCTGTTCCAAGATGATGCTCATGTTTGGTCTAGTCAAAGCTTTCTTTTTCTAAAATAGCTTTTTTAGCGGTTGTGCGTCGCAAGCACGGACACAACCGCAAGGCCTAATAGGCGCGATATATCTTTTCTTATTTTTTTTTTCTATCTCTAATACATCAATTTCATGTTGTCCATTCTCTATGAACTCTGTACGAATGAGAGGCTCTTGAGCGGCTGATCTGAAATATTCTCTCTTGTAGAGATTTTCGTGATCTCCTTTGCAAATATTTTTTTTTTTAATTAGATGAATTTTATCTTCGAGGAATAGGGTAAGAGGTATGGTCCAATTCCCTTTCATTGCGCATGTATTTAACACCCTTGAATAATGATTTACTTTATTTGTTAAATATAATGAACTTACATGTTAATTTTTTGGCACCTAAAAATTTTTTGGAGAAATTGGTAGTTTCGTGGTCAAATAACCATATATTTTTTTCTTTCTTTTCATGAAATTGAGAAAACAATATAATAGAAAATCTCTTCTTTGGCACTTAATTAAATAGTTAAGTTACACATAACTATTTAATCCAAGTTATGATTTTTTTTTTCGGAAATATAATTATTTTTTCGACATTTAATTGGAGCAAAAAGCTCCTGATAAGATTAGGCAACTGCATTTTTTGTGCCCATCATTTTCCTGAGTAGGGGGTTCAAAATGAGGCACGTTGATTGTGGGGGCACACTACTCATACATGCTAATAAAGGTGCATATTATAGCATATTATTACATGATCTTGTCACAAAGTAATCTTCAATTTGGCCAAGCAACCCATGCCGTGCCGTTCAATTAGGGTTCTCATGCTCTTTTCCACACACAAAAAAAAAAAAAAAAAAAAAAAAAAAAAAAAAAAAAAAAAAAAAAAAAAAAAAAAAAATCTTATCTGCACGCATCCCTATGCAATAAATGGGATAAAACTTAAAAGTTGTGAGCTTTTTCAGCAATTTCATGTTAAATTATGTGAGACAACTATTACAAAATATGTTCAATTACACTCATATTTGGGCTAGAGACACTTTAATAGGTCCAAGATGCGGACTTAAATTGAGTGAAAGAAAATCAATAACGTTAGGAGTCTGGCACGACCTCCTATTATGATATTATGTTAAATTATATGAAATAACTGTTAATTTCTAAACGCTTAAGTCATTAGCGGACGGTGTTTTAATATTTTTATGTTCAACACTCCATTGTTGTCATCTATCTAAACAGCATGTATCTCAAATAAATAACTAATAGGATTCGATAAGAAAATTTCGATCTGCTTTATTAATTGTGAATGCATTATTTAAAGAGAAATGCTAAGTCTGCAATCTATATCTTTGTTTTCGGTCTAGTTTTTTCGGCTCAGTCAATAGGACGTGTTAAGAATATAGTTCAATATTTATAGCTAGAAATAAGGATGTAGTCTACATACACTGTTGAATTTTTTTTTCACCTCTATATATATTAGTTTAAGTTTTTTGAGTTAGTAAGCACCTTCAAGCAACATTACAAGACTATTTAGTTGCATATAGCTGGAATTGTGCTGCAATTTTAACAGCATGTAGGACCAAATAAAGTACGTGATTTGTTTCTTTTGAATCTTACTGTTGTAGTTGAAACTACATAAAAAGACTCATATGCAGCAATTAAAATTATGTCTAGTTGGCCAGAATTCAAACTACAGCAGTCAGAGATAAACTTATCTGCCTATTCACTTTTAAATAAAAAATATATATATATTTTCAATATTATGGGTAATTTCATCATACCATATATAGAGTAATTAAATCATAGATAGTGTTTTCAACTTTTTTCAATATTACGGGTAATTTCATCATACCATATATAGAGTAATTAAATTCATAGATAGTGTTTTCAACTGCGTGTATCTCGAACTATAACTTCTGCAGTTATCCTGTATTTATAAATACATCGAACCAACCAGCTGTTGAGAAGCACTTTTCACTTTATTCTTTGTGCTTTTTCTTTAGTTGAGAACTACATACAAAACTAAGACAGTCATTGTGCTTTTGTGTGTGCATGATCGGGACATAAAGCATATCTGAGACGGCACCCAAGAATCAAATTCAGGTAAACATCATGCCCTTCAATATTGTGAGTAGCTGCAGCAATCTTCTACAGTTGTTTCAATTATATACCCTCAATTAATATTTCCTCAATTTATTTTTCTATGCATTGATCCTTTGTTTTTTTGAGATTTTAATGCATTTACAATGTAATTAGATCTTTTGAGTCTCAATCACTGCCACAATGATTGTTCAAGTTTATGTATTATTCTGTGTATTCTTACTTACACATATTCATTCTTCTAAGTGTTATTTATTATTATGAAAAAGATTGATTTGAAGATAATTTGATAAAAAATAATGTAGATATACATGAAGAGGCCGAATAAGATCGGGCGAACCACAACACAACATGTACGCTAATAGAAAAGCTAATGAAAGAGACAATAAAAAGGGTTCTCGCCTTTTGATCATTGACTTTGATACCACATATAATTACTAAGAATTGATCGTATGGAAAAATAATTTAGAAATATTCTGAGCATACCTATAATTGCATTTCTTAATATTTTGCTTCTATCATACCTAATTGGAGTTCCTAGTAATTTAATTCACATGAAGTGACTAGTTTCTAGTTTCTTTCTTTTCCCTTTTCTTTTTTTCCTTTTTGGAGAGTAAGGTGACTAGTTCAAATTTTTCCTTTTTCTTTTTTCTTAATTATTTTCTAGGTATCATGCCATTATTGAATGATGACTTGTTAAATATAAAAAATATAAAATCATCGTTCTCTATTAGCTTAAGTTTTTAGAGAATTACAATTGTCTCATTTACTTTAACATGACTAATTAACCGGTCCATGCATAAAACCTTTAAATTTTTTTTTTTAGTTAAAATGTTTGCAGGTCCCCTCAACTAGGTAAACCCTAAACTAATAAATTTTTACTGAGACTCTCTCAGTTTTTTTTTTTTTTTTTTGGGTTTGAGATTTTATGGTTAGTTATGTTAAAATTTTATTAAATTTAGTAACTCTATTAATTATTAACCATCACTTTCTCTAACTCTGTTTACTAACAAATAATTAAAGTTATCAAATTTGGTAAAGTAACTAATAGATAAAATTTCTAAATTTTCTGACTAAAAATACTTAATTCTACAAAATCAAAAGTTAAGAGAGGCTTAGTTTAAAAAAAAAAAAAAAAAAAGCTAAGGCGGCCATTTCAAAATGCTATAATACTTTCGAAAAATTCTACTTGTACATTCCAGAAGGGGTTGAGATCTTACACCCCATAATTCTAGGATTCGTAAAAATTTAAATAATTTTTAGTAAAAATAAAAAAATTAATGTGACAAATAGTGAATGATAGCTTTTGAATGCAGATGACGTAAGATACACACTCCCACTTTCGAGTGTACCAATTACATTGCTTAATTTTTTGAGATTGAATAAACATTGACAGGACATTAGCTAGTGAACCTCTGAGTTGGCTTCTATGAAAAATGAATAAAATTATTATTTTTGAGGAAGAAAAAGAAAATTAAAAATTCAATATGATTAGCAATCAAAAGACAAAGAAGACTCAGCAGTTGCATCAACTGTACTCTCTGAATATATTCATATCCATACCATCATGGTTTCCTACTATACTAAGATACTATTTTTGTACTTGGATTAGATAGAAGTAAGCATAATATATAGTTTTTTTAAAAAAATACCAATCACAATATATTGTTAAATTTGGGAATCCCCTCAACTATAGTCCATTTTGAAACAAGCCATTAAAATTTATTTTTTTAATTAATGTTAAAAATAACACTCTCATATTAGATAGATATCGAAACTTAGCACTTATGCAATGAGCGAGAGTATTTTGATCTATCTGTTTATACTTTTGAATTGTCTTGTGTCTTTTAATATGACATTAGAGTTTGATTCACACCTCCTTAATTTATTTCTGATCGACTCAGTGATTGTAGTGTGTTAGGGTATCTCCACTCTCCAATTGAGTTACAATAACTCAAATCAAAATAAATAAATATTGAGAATATGTCAATTAAAAAAAATTAAAATTTTGGAACTATTTCAAATTGAGCTGAGCTGTGAGGGTCTTCGTACAAGTTCACCATCTATATACCTATATATTAAAGTTGAAGACTAATGAAATAAACTATTGGAATAAAGTTATATATCCTCAATTATTATTTTTAGATTGGATTATTGTAAAAAATAATAATTATTCAGTGCTCAATGACATTGAAACGCTGACTTTTTTATGTATAAAAATAATAGAAGATAATGTTGCTAGAGATGTTTCAACTGTGCTGGGAAGCTCCACCAACGGCTTCGTGGGGAAGCTTTTTCAAAAAGCACTTATTAATTGATTCTGAGAATATAAATATTAGATTCCCCAATCACTTTGGTTATTCCTAGACACTTGGAATCCATAGATTAAAAAAAGGATAATAGCAAGAATATTTTTCTTTTTTATTTTTATTACATCATTGGGGTATAAATGGTGGTTGCATGATTCCGATAGAAAATAAACGTACAAGAGAAAAAAATAGATGAGTTGTGCTATATATTCTCATTGATTCAGCGAGCCGATTTGGCGAGGACCCTTCGATGAAGGCAGGGACAAACATTTGATTTCGCAAGCCAATTCAGCTCGTCAAATCGATAAATTTCAATTTTTTCAAAATAGATTCTATCTGCAAAAATTGCAGTGAGAGCACTTCGTTTTCATTATAGAGTTTTTCTTTTCTTTTGTCTTTTTTTTCTGTTTTCCTTTTCATTATAGAGTTTGTCTATTGATTAGTAGTATTAACATTGGCGAAATTTAAAAATAAAGAAATTCAATAAATTAAAGAGTTCGAGCCAAATTGCAATATATGGAGTAATAGTACATGAATTTCTCATTTTACCTTTCTAAGCACGCCAAAACCAATTTGGCATCTCTTTGTGAATCTTACGGTTTATGAAAACCTCCTGAAAACAACTGGTTTAATAAGTGCTCTTATCTTAACTGTAATAGTGATATAATTATTGAGAATATTAGTTGTATACTCAACAAGAATTAGAATTTTGATTGCATATAATGTGCAGGAATGTTTTCATCAGTTACCTAAGGTTTTGGTTTACATATTAAACAATTTAAAATTGTATTAGAATTTGGTTCATATATCAACCTTCTTACAGCTAGTTTCTGTTTATCCTCATTTTAATTTGGTTTCCTTCGATTTTTGCTTCAATTATTTCAATCCGATTTTACCTGATTCTTGGATGATCGTACTAGACTTTGTATTATTTTTCTATCTATCAGCTTAAGCTTTTAGATTAGATTCGAGGAATTTTTAGCAATAATGAGTTTAAGCAACCAAAGGAAGCTTAACTAATGCCATAAATAAAAAACAATTTTTAAAAAGGGGCAATTGTTTTTATATTCCTAAAACGTTTTTGACTTTCTTATTTACCCCTCTCAGAAGGCTAATATTACAAATACTCTTTTAAGGTTCTAAAGTCTTTCAAATATATCGCTAGAGTTAAATTTTGTTTGTTAGCGGTTAAGAACCGTCATTATCTTTGTAAAATTATTATTTTGCCCTTGCAAATATACCCTTCTACCGTCACCAACTTTTTTATTTCTCCTTAAGTTAGGGACAAAAGAAGTATTTTAACTTTTTGTCTTTTCAAATATACTATTCTACTGTTACCAATTTTTCTTATTTGCCCTTAAGTTAGAGGCAAAGTAGAAGTTTCTTTATTAATAGGCTTACAAATTTTTATAATTATAAAAATAGTTTTATAAAAAATTTATTTATAAAATTAGGCATATGCGGTGAATGAATTACCGCATTCTAAATGCCGTAAATCATTCACCGCTTTCTTCAAAAGATTATAGCTACTTTTAGTATTTAATATATATTATATATTTTTTAAAGTTTGAATATAAAAAATATATATGTTAGGATAAAAGCGGTGAATCATTCACCGCTTTTACAGGTCTATTTTTATAAATAATAATTTTAAACGCCTAATTTTATATTTAAAATTTTTGACAGACTTATTAGCCCAAAAAATCCGGCAAAGTAGGTATTTTTACTATTTTTTAACCATGATAGAAATTTAACTCCGGTTTAACCCGAGATGACTTAACATGCACTAACAGCATGCATATTTTTAAATAACGGAGAAATACATGAGAGATATATTTAAAATAAAAAAGTAAGAATAAATAAGATATTTCAGAGTTTTTGAGAGGTACATAGAAAAACCCAACAAAATTTAACCAAAAAAGGGGAAAAAAAAGAGAACTCCAAACCTGATAAAACCCAACAAAATTTAACTTTGTGTAAATTTGTACGTAATCTCTGTAGCTGGCAGGTTCGGTGCAAAAACCGTTCCAACGGTCGTGAGGAGAGGACGCGCGAGAAAAAGACAAAAGCTTTGCCACGTGTCGTCATTCGAGAGGGTGAGGTTTCTTCGTCGGCCCACAAATCACCGTCCAATTTTGGGCCCCACACGCGGGGGGCCCGGGGGTGGGACGTTGTGGTGGAGAACACCTGATGTGGAATAGTAGGAAAGTTGTGGGGCTGACGCGAAAAGTTGCCAAGATGAGAACTGGCCCACCCATCCCCCCGTGACAGCGACGCCCACGAGGTGAGTTTTTTTTTTTTTTTTTTTTTTTTTTTTTTTTTTTTTTTTTTTTTTTTTTTTTTTTTTAATATAAATAATTGCCTACGTTGGCTATGTTATCTTCGAATTCTTCTTATCCAAGTCTATGGACACTGTATAAGAGTGTCGCTACACGTACCCCAAAACGCGTATATCATGATAATGTTCTCGATCATTACACTCTAAATATTTATTACTAAATCTCAAATATATTATTATTAAATTCTAAGTACTATCATTATATCTTAAATATGTCAACACATCAACAACATAATAGAATATCCAAAAGTAGGGTACCAGGCCACCCAAGCATTTCTCATTGTGTAATAATTTGATACTATGTATCGACTGCACCCTTCTTTTTTTTTAATTATCTCTATTGGCCGAGGATTTAATGGTTGATATTCAAGGTTCAAAGTTTGAAATTAACTTAGTTATTTTATATTTTTAGCTAACTTTATTTCAAAAAATAAATAAAGCGCGTAGCTTACTGTTCGAATCATTCTTATTGTTCATTTTTGGGTCTTATTATCGGACCCTTGGTTCGAATCTCCAAGCCAATGGTGCTCATATAACTTCAGATCTAGACCATATTGATTTTCTTCTAATAACGTATTTACAAACTATTTCATCTTATAAATTTATATATATCATACAGTAGGACCAAACAAGTTTACGTCACGCCTAATATGTAGTACTGCAACAAAGTATATACCATAGTCTATTATTATACTCCATTATAGTAACTTAGTTGCATTATTCAATATGAGAAATAAAGTAACAAAGGGGATCTGATTCTGCAAAATTAAAGGAACTTGGAAGTGCTTTTTACATACCAATTGTTCATGCATGGCCTTCTTGGTTCCCTAACCTCAATTACATTTACTCTTTTTCTAATCTTAAAAAGATGCATGATGAGATCTATATTTTACTTAGATGCTCTTAACCTAGTCCTCTTTGTAGATTTAATAAGTTATGTCAAAATTTGGAACATTTTTTTATTGATAATTGGTAATATGTCAAAAGTTTGTTCCAAGCATCTATTTTTAGTTAAGATAATAAAAAGAAAAATAGAAGCAAAAGGATTCATTTAGAGCCAAGTAGGGGAATGGCCCCTATAAGCATTGTTGTAATTATAATATTGCAAGTGAAATTTTTAAATATTACTTTAAAAAATAAAAAGCTATTCTAAAGGCAACTTGCTTAATCAAATGCTGCTTTGTTTTCACATCTAATCACTAATATCAAGTTAAAGTTCAAATTGATCCCATCAACAAATTATATATATTCGCAACTAAGGACTTTGCGCGTTCCTCGTAATGAGGGTAACTTAAGAGCATGTATGATTAAAATTCCCACTAATTGTCACTCTTTTTTAGTTTTAAAGTGCTTAAATCCTTTTCAAAAATTATTTATGAAGGACCAAGAAAAGTACTACTTGGATTTTGCTTCTTGTTTCTCTCATAGGTTGGTCCTCTGGAATGGAAAGTTTGCCTTGTATATTAGTAGCAGTGTTTTTAAAAGTTTGAAGATAATGTAATGTGGAAAGAGCTTTATTTTAAAAAAAAGACAAAAAAAAGGTGATATGGACCCTTATGGAATTTACTTTATTTTGTGGTGTTCTTGTCAAGAGATGCCCATTGACAACAAGAGCTTCTTGTAAGAGAAATATTTTGCAGCAAAGTCCAAATTTTAAGTGGTCCCAAGTCCACAAAAGTTGAGAAATTATAGGCTGCAATCCAATGCAACAGTAGATTCCGTGAATCGCACCTCATCATTTCTGTTTATTTCATCTTCCGTTTCAGTTCTCATCATCCGATCAGTAATAATAATAATATAGTTCTTAATTTAATTAAAGAAATTAAGTACGATAAAAGTTGAATGGTGCGAATTAAAATATGTAATGATATATATAAATTATATATATAATTTTATGTTTGTTTGCCCAATAGTTTCTCCCAAGACTTCTTAGTTTCCAAGAGGATGTTATATTAAAAAAAAAAAAAAAAGCTTCATGTATACACCTCATCTTTAAAATTCGTGCAAAATTCTTTTAGCATATTTATCTTTTGATAGGAACATGACTTTTTCACTCTTTGAGGTCTCTCTTCACATGGGATGCATCTTATAGTAAGAAGGAAATCATCATTATCGATCATTCTACTAATTCGAATCTCAAAGCAAGGGGATTTATGATAGTGATCCCGTGTCTCACGTACGGTGAGGTGCATATTGTATTATGGATTGTTGGTATTAACCCCTATAAAAAATTAATATTTAAAAACGTTATTTTTGATACTTAATGATGCTTAAAAGTATTCCACAATAATTTACCGTCGCATTTAAAAGTGTTAGCAAAGCGAAGAGTCGGCACGTATATACCAGCGCTTATGCCCAGCATCGGTAAAATATATTCCGACGTTTTAAAGCGTCGAAATCAATAAATTAGTTTGATACAACAGATGGTTTGTATGACGGTGCTTTTTGACGCGTTAGTATTTGTTATATTGCAGGGAGGCTTGGAAACGCTTCTTTTAAGTGTCGTCTAAAAAGCATCCTTGTAATAAGATTTTCTCGTAGTGAAACATTATTCCAGAAGCTCAAAGAAAGAAAACAACAAATTCACCTTAAGCATTCAGAATATAACGCTCGCAGATCTTGATTATGACTGAATTCATCCGAGTCTCTGTCACGTGAGTAGAATGTTGGCCTACTTGCCACATTTTAAGTAGGGAAATGAGAATGATTACATGGTGTTGAGATGAGAAGTGCGGAGATCAAATCAAAAGCTATAGTATGTCGAATATCAACAAACTTCAATGTCGCTTCTTTGATTTCTTGTTGAGAGAATGGTAACATACTATTACTTCGTTCATTATTTTTCAAAATATACTTAGTTGAAAATATGAAGCAAATAAACTTTAAATTTGAGACCTCAGATACTCATCATCAAGTTCTTTGTCATTTGCACTAGAACGGTCGGTAGCTTCGTTTATTGCCATCAAGTTTTTTTCTTTTTTCTCTTTGGGGAGGAAAATATTATCAACAAAGCACACATTTGGGTCATGTATAGTAATTACATTGTGGTGCTTCTAGTGACAAATCAAGCACCATTAGCAACCTCACAAAAGAGGCCTCATGATATTGCAGTAACTTTTTCACACATTCCCCAAAACCCGGCAACATGTCCCAAACAAGCTTCACTAATCTTGTCTCTTGGGCTTAATGAGTACATCTAAGCTGCTCTTTGGAGATTGTGACAAGTTAAAGACATAGCTATAATAACCCCCTCCACCACTCCACATTGGAGTTCCCCATCTCTCTCTCTCTCTCTCTCTCTCTCTCTCTAGAGGGGACCATGATAGAAATAGTACAAAGCACAAAGGATAGTTGTAGCTTCCCTTGTCTCCAAATCCAATGGAATTGCTTTAATTGTGGGGCTCTAAACACATGGGTTTTGTGAGCTTAACAAATGCCAACAATGGGCCAAGAGATGAAGGGGTTTCCCTTTCCAAGGAGGCATCCACATGGAAGAGCACAAGCTTTTCTTATTACCTTACACACTAAACAAACCCATGTGGGTCTTAACTCTTAAGTACTTATAGTGTAGGAGAGAGGGACAAGATAGGGTGATCTATCTAATGGTTTGTTTGATGTGACTTTGGCCCACTAATTTATTGGCACAATTGATGCCTCGTATTTCAAGCTATTTATGGAAATTAATGGGAGGGGGGAATTCCCTATTGGACAAGAAATAGGCACCTCATTGCTTGCTGTGAAGAACATGGGGAAGATAATGGAAGTCGTATACCTGTCGGAAGCGTAATTTGCTCTGATATAGATTGTATGATTCAAGATTTAAGATATCAAAAGAGAAAAACATGAAGAAGATATAATGGACGATTATGATAATTAACCAGACTTAGATATTTTATTAATGAACGGTGAAACACGTCTGGCTAGTTTGTAAGATCTTACCAAAATTCACATTTAATTCTAATTGAATGGACACAAATTTTAAACAAACTTTAATAAAAACAAATCCTCGATCCTACTCTAATTAACTATGTTATTTTAAAATATAATCAAAATCGAGAATTTTGGACTAAGTTTGGATTATCATTTCAAACAATATCACCTACATAAACACCCCCAACATTAATTGTTTATATATGATATTTGTAAGGAAAGCCAAATAACTAGAAGATCGATGTGCCTTTCTTTTGCATGCTTATATGATTATAGGAGTATTGTAGACATTTGACTCTCATGAGGTTGAAGATCATTAACTAAATATAAAACTAGATAGTTGGTTGAAAAAATTGTAGTTTACTTTTAACCTTTTAAAGTTCGAATGACTAAATAGTGACTCAGCGAACGTTTAGGAGGCTGTAACATATTTTAACTTACTTATGAATAACAATATCCCCTGTTTAATCAAAAAAAAAAAAAAAAAAACAATATCAAGGCTTATTCTAATTTAATCTCCAATCCCTAGAACTTATGCTTTGTCACTAATTAGCTAGAATTTTCAAAACTAATTTTCTAGTTAGGACTGAATGGTGACATACCAACATGTGAGGTGTACATGCCAAAACCCTACATACCATGGCCCTGGTCTGATGTTGTAGCCCATGTGATCTTTAAGGAAGGATACAAAATATAGTAGGGACTTTGAGGGTGACTCATGGGGCATAAACAAACTTCTGCTGAAGCTAATGTTGCAGTGTGGTAGCTTTCGAAAAAAGCCCTGGTTTTAGAGTGTGTGAACCCACAAGATTGTGATAATTAAAAAGATTCCAGGCTCCACCATTTTGGAGAGTGACAAAAAGGTTTGCGACGTATTTATGGCGATGTTTAGCATCCAGGATTTTATTAGATAGAATAAAATGATGAGTATACTGAAGGAAAGGGAAGGTTTATAAATTCGATGGTGTTAGGGGTCATGACGGGTAGGGGTTTTGGATAGGATTAAACGATAAGTATACAAAAGGAAAGGAAAGGTTTAGCAATTCGATGATGTTAGTGGTCATGACGGGTAGGGGGTGGAGGCAATAGAATATAAAAGAGATATTCCGAATTTAATCCCTTTCAATCCCAGCCTCTCAGGTGGGACTTGATTGTTCTATTCGAACAATGACCTAGGAGATAGTGAACCATTTCGCATTGCGTCTTCATCAGGTTCTTACTAACTTATCTTCAGGCTAAACCTTTCACAGCTCTCTTGGCGAAAGGGGTGCGTGATTTATGGGACACATTGGTGGATGTTAGAGAGGCGCACGTCAGGGGTAAAAGCCTCACCTCCCAAGCAGCTATCTGGTGGACAACTTGACTAGCGAGGAATCTTTCAGGAAAGAGGTAATGATCTCCTATTGGTGCTTTCGAACATCTGAAAAGCGCTCGCTCGGTGGGACCAATCTTGCTAATCTCTACCTCTTTTTGTTTTCCTCTTCTACCCTTTCTCTTACTTTTGTTTTTTATTTTTTTCATGGCTCTTTTCCGAGGCCTTGCTGTCTCATTCTTATAGCTAAGCTCATTTCTCCCTATAAATAAAGTGGGTAGCTAACTAGTTTTTTCTTCAAAAAAAAAGAAAAGAAAAGAAAAAAGGAGAGATTATTGGACCTAATCAAGTTCCTCTAAAAACCTCTGAGGCCAACAAATCACTAAACCTGGCCCTCCTCCAACTTCGCCTTGTATTTTCATTCTATCCAATCCAATCTTGCGTGCTAAACAGGCAATATCATGAGGTGCAAAAACAGAAACAAAAACAAAAAAACCTGTAACCTTTTTTGGTTAAAATTTCCCTAATAGCATCCTCATGAAAATAGGAGCAAAAGCTTTAGAGTTTCTGCTTTCATCGAAACTAAACTTGGGGTTGAAGTGGACTTTGGATTGAAGTGGAGTTCGGTAAAAACTACTTCTCCCTGCTGTTTGTTTTGTAGCTATAGAAATGAAGTTTCTTCAGTTCTGCTATTTGTTTGGCAGAAAGTGAGTAATGTAAAACTATAATTATATATAAATAATAAATAACTTAATAAATTATAAATTATAATATAATAAATAAAAATAATATAATTATACTCCTATATAATTAAAAATTTAATCTAAAACAACTAAATTATTTTTTTTATATATAAATTATAATAATAATACAAAATATATAAATACTTAACTAATCAATTTTTATCATATGTTATATGTACAAACTAAATGAAGGAAATACTAAAACTTAATTAATCAAATTTTATCTTATTTTAAATATGCAAACTAAATAAAAAAGTAATTAGCGTCATAATTAAATATATTTAAATATAACTAGCATCACTCATTGTATTATTTTATTATTTTTTCTTCACCTCTCTTCACTGTAATTGACTTCGGCCCGGGGTGGGCCGAAGTCAATTATGTTGTTTCGGGTAACTCTGAGTTTCTACCGTATTTTTATTACGGCGAAACAAACAGCAGAAATGATCGTTTACGGCTGAAAACGACTTCACCCCTCTCCACTTTCACCCAAACAAAAAGGCCCTCAGCTTTGGACTCTTTTTTTTTTAACCATAATTCCACTTAGACCAACAAATTTGAACAATGTAAATCATCATATATAGCAATCAATGACACTGTTTGGTATGTCACACAACTGTAGATGCTCATAATCTGCTGGTGTTTTTTGCAACATATACACACTTTATCTAAAAGTGAAGATGGGTTGAGTATTCTCTGCTTCTTTTGCGTACATATCAGTATCTGAATATATTTATATAGTTGTGTACAGTTCTTAGCAAGCTCTATCCTAATCTTAATTCATGGCTTATTTTTCTGAGAACCACTGGATCCAGATCTTCTGTTTATGGTTTGGATTTGTTAATTCGGCATAAATTTGGATCCATATGGGTATTTGGATACATTTATTTGGATTGCGATATAGGTTACATTACTCTATCCAAATTTAGATCTCTCTATGCAAATCGTAAAGTACTATAAAAGTTATATCCTGTACATATCTGATTACATTATATATGTTTGTGACTAAGAAAAATTGATCCATATCCATTCATAGCCATTAGTAAATTAAATAAGAATTGCTTAAAATACTATTATCTGTTTAATATCCTTGTATATAATTGTTTCTACAAAAATTGAGAAAGGTATGATTTAGCCGTTATACGATCTAGCGAACTAGCTTTAAGCCCATTTTCCTGTTTAGCTTTTCAACTAATATAAAATTAAGATGATCTGATCAGCTGCAAAAGCACAAGGTACAATTAGAAGCTTTTCCTTTGCTCCAGCTTTTAACTGCCGCGGGATCTTAATACGGAAGTTGTTAATACTAATTCAAAAGGTTTTTACTTCTAACTAAGAATCAAAGAATAAGGTTTTCATTTGTTAACATTTTATAGATTTTAGTATTAGTAATTATGTTATTACTCAGATATGCATTACAGAAGCATATACTTTGTGAATTGTGGAATCCCTCTCTTTGGAACTTTTGAAAACAATATATGCTAAATGCAAAAATGGCGCAAATTTCATAAACCATCTTTGTGTTTGCATATCCAATTCACCTGTCGTATATATCGCGACATTAATATTTGGAATATGCACCCACTTTTGTTTGTTCTATACAAATAGCAACACACCAGGAACAACAGTAACAATGGCTAGGCGAATTTGGCTCTTTTTCCATACTTTGTTACTCTACAAGCATACTAAGTATGAGAGAAATATCAGAGTGAAACAAATAAAATTAATGATAAGGGAATTAATCAGATTATAAATGTCTACAGATTTCAGGGTATCTGACTGAGAACATTCAGATAAAAAAGACTACAAATTAACAATGTCCGTAAATCGGCTTTGTGGTTTCAGAGTTGCTCTAGTATAAGAAATGTACATTGGCCATAGAATTTCCTCAGCATTTAAAACTTAAAATTTTAAAAAAATTAGAAAAAACTTGTCCTGTTGAAATGTTGGGGCTGATCCAAGTACAAATTCAAGCTGAAATTGTTTCCAGCTGTTCTCATGATCCAAATTACTTTTACATGCATGCATATGTATTACCTGAAAACCTTATTGTACTCTATGATGGTCAATGAAAGTGGTGAACTCTCCCTCTCTGATTCAAAGGGATTGTGCTTCTTAATACGAAAATCTACACAATATCCACTACCATCAAAGTGCTTGCTGATTCAACAATTATTTTAGAACTCTCGTAGCCATGGCCCAATCAAGCAGATATACTAATAAGAAGCTCAAAAGTCAACCATCAGTTTAACTAAGAAAAAGAAAGAGATGTTTCATGCAGAAACGGAAAAGTTACAACGAATTATATATGCGATCCGATCTAGTGGAAGATGAGTCATGTAATGTTCAAGTGCTCCAGTCACTTTTCGCAGGGAAAGTCAACATCTAAGTTGTATAAATGAAAGTGCACTAACCACATTGCTATATATTGTAGGATAAGATTTGTAAATGATGTGATGCAATAATGGTAACTTGGATTGAAAGAATACATGGATGTTGTATATTTTGCAGCAAAGAGTAGAAGCTTCAACACAGAACATGCTGACAAAAATAGACACTGATGAGATCTGGAATACTTCAAGCATTTGCGAATCCGCTAGTCAATTTACAAAAAATAAAGGAAATGAAATTTCACTCAACACATCATGTTGTTAATCATGTTCACGAAGATCGAAGGTTCGATTGTTTGATTTTCTTGTTGTAGCTCCAACAATCTTAAGCATGTATATGACAAATGCTGCACCAGCTAGCATGGCAGCATCTGAATTTAAGTTGTTGGAGTGTTTGAAGCAAAAATACTTGAGCTTTGTGTTAGAAATTCAGAACGACGAAAAATAGATCCAGAAAAATAATTAATGCGGAACAGAGAAAAGAGCACAAACGAGTACACCGATATTACGTGGTTCGGCCAACGGCCTACGTCCACGGGCGAAGACGGAGCAAATACTTTATTAATGTCGAAAAGGCGGAGTACAAAGAAGATCTCTCAAAGAATCCGAAAAAATTAAATATATAAATCGACAGGCGTTACCGCATACGGCACCTTCTTAGCGCATCCGGACAATATATCTCGGCTCGGCTCTCACCCGCTTGCGTACTTGATTAATTAGAGCATGCCTCTAATTAATATGCGCAGCTCCTCCCTCTGCAATGCGGACAGAGCCGCCGCGGGTGCACGCCAACACCAAAGAATACCGGCTGGACTTAATTTTTGGGGAGCTTAATTATGCATGGCTTCTTAATTAGCCGCCGCTTCTTCATTAACTTGGCCGTAGCATGTATATATAATACATGTCTCCAAACTAGAGTCTAATTCTAATTCGATTAGAATTAATCTTCTAGTCGTAATCCATATATGCCAAATTAAATCTAAATAATATCTTATCCTAATTAGATTAGGATTTAACTTAAATTTAGATAACTACAAATCTAAACCAAATATAACAATCTCCACCTTGGTTTAATTTGTAGTTTAGCCGCTGTGTCGAGATCGCCACCAAACTCCACCTTGAATTAATTTCACCTCAATGCTCATTAACGCACCATAGTTCTCCGTCTTCTCCAAACGCCCTATAGGGCCTCAAATGCTGCTAACTGCCACCAAGTCCAAACAATGCTTGAACTTGGCAATTGTAAGAGACTTAGTAAACATATCCGCCGGATTGTCTTCAGTACCAATTTTCTTAACAGTCACTGTGCGCTTTCCGATCACATCCCGAACAAAGTGAAACTTTACATCGATGTGCTTCGTCCTCTCATGAAACATTTGATCTTTAGACAAATGAATTGCACTCTGACTGTCTGAATAAACAATCGTCGGATCCCAAGAAGAAGTAAGCTCTCCAAATAAGCCTCTTAACCACATAGCTTCCTTCACACCCTCTGTCATAGCAATATATTCCGCCTCTGTCGTAGACAAGGCGACAATGGGTTGTAATGAAGCTTTCCAACTAACTGCACATCCACCAATAGAGAATATATATCCTGAAAGTGATCTCCTCCTGTCCAAATCACCTGCAAAATCCGAATCAACATATCCAACCACACCATCCTTACACCTCCCAAACTCCAAACAAGTGTTAGTGGTACCTCGTAAGTATCTCAGAATCCACTTAACAGCTTGCCAATGAGCCTTACCAGGATTGGTCATATATCTGCTAACCATGCTCACTGCGTAGGAAATGTCCGGCCGTGTGCAAACCATGGCGTACATGATGCTCCCTACAACACTAGAATATGGAACATGTGACATGTACTCCCGCTCATCATCGGACTGCGGTGATAACTCGGCCGAAAGTTTGAAATGCGCCGCAAAAGGAGTGCTCACCGATTTTGCGTCTGTCATCCCGAAACGCCTTAAAATCTTCTCTATATATTTCTCCTGTGATAAATGCAGTAGTCCTGAATTTCTGTCCCTCTTAATTTCCATACCGAGAATTTTCTTAGCAGCACCCAGATCTTTCATCTCAAACTCACCCTTAAGTGAAGCCTTCAATTTATTAATCTCAACTATGTCGTCGGAAGCAATCAACATATCATCGACATAGAGCAACAAATATATGAAAGATCCCTTCTCAAGCTTCCTA
The DNA here is from genome assembly GCA_016920855.1 of Puya raimondii. Classification (NCBI taxonomy): domain Eukaryota; kingdom Viridiplantae; phylum Streptophyta; class Magnoliopsida; order Poales; family Bromeliaceae; genus Puya; species Puya raimondii. Next base: position 69,736,722 of record JABWPP010000049.1, read on the forward strand.
AAATATACGCAACTGTCACGCTTGCTTCTAGAATATTCGTGACCTGTCATAAAGGAGTCAAACCGCTTATACCATTGTCGAGGAGACTGCTTCAAGCCATAAAGCGATTTTCTTAACAGGCAAACATGGTCCTCCTTCCCTTCAACAATAAATCCCTCCGGCTGTTTCATATAAATATGCTTCTCAAGTTCTCCATGGAGAAAAGCTGTCTTAACATCAAGCTGCTCAAGATACAAGTCCTTCATGGCTACTAATGATAAAAGAACACGAATAGAAGTATGCTTCACAACGGGTGAGAAAATATCATTAAAGTCAACACCTTCTACCTGACTGTAGCCCTTAGCAACTAAACGAGCTTTATACCTTGTATCTTCCACGCCGGGGATGCCATCCTTTTTCTTGAAGACCCACTTGCAGCCAACAATTTTCTTGCCTGTAGGCGGTTTTACTAACTCCCATGTGCGATTCTTATGGAGCGATTCCACTTCCTCATTCATCGCCACCAACCACTCCGCAGAACTGGCACCAGAAATAGCTTGATTATATGCGGAAGGTTCACCTTCATCTTCTGAATCTTGTGCCACTGAAAGAGCATAAGCTACCATATCCTCGTAGCCGTATCTCTGCGGTGGTTTGATCTGTCTCCTCGCTCTGCCTGTAGCAATGCTCTGCCTCTCAACTTGTGGGGTTTCATTAACTGAGGTGTCTGGCGACTGAACTTGCTCTGACTGAGAAGAATCCTGCGACTGAACTATACCATCGGTCTCTACCTCCACCTGCTTGCTAGTACTCGGGGTCTCCTCCGGAGTTTTGCAATCAAGTGCTGAATGTGGAGATCGATTTACCAGATAGCATGCCGTAGAGATCGCCTCTGCCCAGAAACTCTTGGCTAAACCAGCATTAGAGAGCATACAACGTGCTCTCTCTAAAAGAGTTCTATTCATCCGTTCGGCCACTCCGTTCTGCTGTGGAGTATGCCTAACGGTCTTATGTCTGACGATCCCTTCCTTCTTGCAGAATTCTTCAAATTCTGACGAACAGAATTCCAAACCATTGTCGGTCCTTAATCTCTTGATCTTCCTTTCAGTTTGCTTCTCAATCATAACCTTCCACTGCTTGAAATAATTGAACACCTCATCCTTACCTTTTAGAAAGAATACCCACACCTTACGAGAATAGTCGTCAATAAAAGTCAACATATATCTAGCACCACCATGAGTAGGAGTACGAGAGGGTCCCCAAAGATCAGAATGAATATAGTCAAGAGTACCTTTTGTCCGGTGAACTGGACGGCCTTAAAGCTGACTCTCTTTTGTTTGCCAAAAACACAATGCTCGCAGAAATCCAACTTTTCTAAACTCTGACTACCAAGTAAACCTCTCTCGCTTAACTTTATCATACCATACTCGCTCATATGGCCCAGTCGCATATGCCATAATTTAGTGCTATCTGAATCTGACATAGAGAAAGAAGTCACCGCTGCTGAACCTGTCACAGTGGAACCCTGTAGAACATATAACATGTCGGACAACTTGGCCTTCATCACTACAAGATTTCCCTTAGTGACCTTCATTAATCCATCAGCTGAAGAATACTTAAAGCCTTTAACATCAAGTATACCTAATGAGATCAGATTTTTCCTCATATCCGGAACATGCCGAACCTCAGATATAGTCCTCACTACTCCGTCGTACATCCGTACCTGAACAGTGCCAATTCCAATAACCGTACACTTAGAGTGATTTTCCATCAATACATCTCCACCTTCAAAAGGCTTGTACGTCGAGAACCAATCTCTATGCGTGCAGATATGGAAGGAACATGCGGAGTCCATAAGCCACTCATCCTGTCTGCGTGTCTTATCCGTAACTGTAAAGACGATATCATTACCATCTGATTCTCCTGCTGCAACACTTGCTTCTGGCTTAGTATTGGTGTTTTTCTGATCTTGATTCTTATCACCGCTATTCTTCCGCTGTTCTTTATTTTTTAACTTAAAACACTCAGCTTTTATGTGACCCTTCTTCTTACAATAACCGCAAATCAGATTCCTGTATTTTGACTTTGACCTCGATGTACCTTAATTACCGTAACCCTTCTCCCGAGACCTCCCTCTAGCGACTAAACCTTCTCCTAAATCTCCACCTGTCTCATTGCTTATCTGCATGTCAATCCTCTCTTTTGAAAGTAAAGAGGATTTAACATCATCGAGACATAGAGTATCTCGTCCAAACAAGAAGGTCTCACGAAAATTCTTATAAGAGGGTGGTAAAGAACATAATAATAAAAGGGCTTCATCCTCCTCATCGATTTTAACATCTATCGAGCGGAGATCCATAATAATAGAATTAAATTCATCTAAATGCGATTTAATAGAGGTACCTTCCGCCATGCGCAACATGAAGAGACGTTGCTTCAAATATAATTTGTTGGTGAGAGATTTCGTCATGTAGAGAGACTCCAATTTAAGCCAAAGCCCTGCTGCGGTCTTTTCATCCAAGACCTCGCGCAATACCTCATCGGATAGACATAATTGTATTGCCGTAAGAGCTTTGTCATCAATCTCCTCCTTCTGCTCCGCCGTCAAAGAATCGGACATCTTTTCTTTTCCCAACAATGCCTTCTGTAATTCTTGCTGCGTCAATATAGCACGCATCTTGACTTGCCATAATGCGAAACTGTTGGTCCTGTCAAATTTCTGAATCTCGAACTTCGTCGTCATCTTAATCCTCAAAGGGAATAGAATGGCTCTGATACCAGTTTGTTAGAAATTCGGAACGACGAAAAATAGATCCAGAAAAATAATTAATGCGGAACAGAGAAAAGAGCACAAACGAGTACACCGATATTACGTGGTTCGGCCAACGGCCTACGTCCACGGGCGAAGACGGAGCAAATACTTTATTAATGTCGAAAAGGCGGAGTACAAAGAAGATCTCTCAAAGAATCCGAAAAAACCAAATATATAAATCGACACGCGTTACCGCATACGGCACCTTCTTAGCGCATCCGGACAATATATCTCGGCTCGGCTCTCACCCGCTTGCGTACTTGATTAATTAGAGCATGCCTCTAATTAATATGCGCAGCTCCTCCCTCTGCAATGCGGACAGAGCCGCCGCGGGTGCACGCCAACACCAAAGAATACCGGCTGGACTTAATTTTTGGGGAGCTTAATTATGCATGGCTTCTTAATTAGCCGCCGCTTCTTCATTAACTTGACCGTAGCATGTATATATAATACATGTCTCCAAACTAGAGTCTAATTCTAATTCGATTAGAATTAATCTTCTAGTCGTAATCCATATATGCCAAATTAAATCTAAATAATATCTTATCCTAATTAGATTAGGATTTAACTTAAATTTAGATAACTACAAATCTAAACCAAATATAACACTTTGGATAAGACCATAAGATCCGATATTCGTAGTTAAATTTTCCGGTGATTGATTAAAGTAGTTTAAGTTCTTTAATAGTGTGATACCGACGAATATATTAGTACATTTATACTCAATTTTATCTAGCCTCTCATAATAAGTGAACATCTCCAAAAACAGGATAAAAAAAAAAAAGAACAAAACCCTTTTTTCACCTGATTGAATGATGAATTGCTTTACTAAACAGTACATTTTCTTTGATCCATAGAAGTTTAAGTTCATAATCCAAATTTTAATTCTTAAAATATGCCAATGTTGCAAACTGCAATGAAAGTGAGCTGTAAAAGCTACAAACTACTAATTAAAAAAAGTACTTATTTTTGCCATTTTAAAAAATGTACTTTCTTTTTGTTTTGAAAATTGAAACATTGAGTGATTCGTGTGCAAATATTCTAAAATATATCAAATTGTTAGTTTAATTTGGTTTCAAATTTAGGGCACGAGTTGGTTATCACTACTTGAATTCCTAATTTAGACACAATAGCATACAACTTAATTTCCACAACCCTGATTTTAAACCTCTTATTTAAATTACCTAAATTGTGGTACAGATTAGAAATTATTACCTGCACCAGGTGCATCTATACAAATCGTGCACCGCCCTCTACCATCCATCCATCCCATCACATATTGTGATCCCAACCGTCAAACTACTGAGCATCGGAAATGGAACAATAATGGACGGTAGGGATTGAAGTGATTGGGCGGTGCACGAGGTGCACGGTTGCACCGGGTGCAGGGAATAGATTTAAACGGAGGAATGATTGAGCAAACCTTAGAACCATTTATGGATGCAAATGGGCCTCAAGGGACATTAGGCCGCAGGCCCAACTCGAAATGGGCCAAACATTTCGGTCCATTTAATTGGGCTCGGAACGTGGCCACCAAAGTGCAAAAGTGGGCTGGGTTTTTACTATAATATTTGGCCCATTCGTGGCCCAAACTCTAAGCTGTTAAATAAGCCGTTGAGCTCGTTGAGTATTCAGTGCTTCTTTATTTGCCGCTACGACTGCAGAAATTGTATTTCTACCTAGAAATAAGCTAGTTTCTTATCATATTTTCTCATTGCATATAAAACTATTTTCCTATAGTTCCAAACGGAGGCTGAACAAATTCTCAAGACATCACGCAATAATTTAACCATTGGTGTGATATTCCAATCCCACCCTAACAACTAACCTACTATTATATGAGAAAGTCGAGAGCCCAAGTTGTAATGCCCTAATAATCCCACATCGGATAGGAAAGAGATTATGGATTTATAAGGATCAAGAACTTTAATAATAATAACTAGACTTAGGCATTTTTAGCAGTTGGTTTTGGCCCGTCCAGTTATTGGAGCTAGTAAACTTGGTCACTACAGTTGGCACCAAAGTTGAATACTAGTTAGAAGTGTAAGAGCCAAATGTTACATCACAAGTTAGGTGGAAGTCATCTCTTGAACCCGCATGAGGCACATCTAGAATTTCATATCGGTGAGACATCTCTTGAACTCACAAGAGGCACCTCTAAAATTTCACATTGCACGAGGACATCAGGGTCTCAACTGACGAGGACGTCAGGACAAAAATGCTATATCATGGGTTTGATGGAAACCACCTCTTGAAGGCGAGGACATTAAGACAAAATGCTATACCACGAACTCCCAGGAGGCGCCTCTAGAATTTCACATCTGGCGAGAACATCAGGACAAAGTGCTATACCACGGGTTTGATGAAAGCCACCTCTTGAACTCGCAAGAGGCACCTCTAGAATTTCACATCTAGCGAGGACATTAGGACAAAGTACTATACCACGGATTTGATGGAAGCCACCTCTTAAACCCGTAGGAGACTCCTCTAAAATTTCACATGGACGTTAGAGTCTCAACTGAAAGAATCTGTAACGCTCTAATAGTCTCATATCAAATAGAAAAGAGATTTTATTTGGCTATGTAAGAATCAAGTGCCTATATAAATATGATTGGATATATAAGAATTAGAGAGAAATCCTAATAATAATAACTCGATTTAAATATTTTGGATTGATAGTTTGGACGCGACGAATTATTAGTAACAGTGGGTCAGATGGTTACATGCACAATCCCCACAATTATGCGCTTGTAAGGATCCAAGCCCTGTGACTAGCCGTATTGTGTGTCTTTCCCCATCTTGCTATTAAAAGCATCAAGTCGACTAGGATATTGGATCAGGCACCATTAATATCCACGACAATGATGCCATCTACATTGATGATACATTGCTATTCTTTTTAACCGTTCATTCCTACAAAAAAAACTATAACAAAATCTACAAGATGTTAAAATACTATGAATCACAAAATAGTAAACTGATACCGCGTGTAGCACAGAAGGGCTTTTTAAAGTTTCTCCGCAACATAATCATCAAAATGGTGGTATTACCTTGGCTTGCAATTAAAGGCATGAAACGAAATAGATTGGATGGGGGATTGGTGACCATTAGTATCCATGACAATGACATTCATATGAAATAGAAACTACAATTGCATAGAACAAAAGCAACTATGGCTTTTTGAGCATAATTAGTTAACACGTCCACTACAAACACTTCATGTTCCATCAATTGCTTAACTCAGCTATTTAACTACTTACACCGACCGTCCCTAGCACAAGTGGCAAAAGACTTGGTGATTGGTACTCGAGGTCCCGAGTTCGAATCCTAGTTGATTCACATTTCCAGCTAAGTTTATTTCTAAATAAAATAAACGAAGCGGGTAGTATGCTATCTTTCTCTCAAAAAAAAAAAAAAGTTATTTAACTACTTACATAATGTGGGACATTGGTTCCTATTATTATATAAATTAAATTGGTTACATATTTGGTCATCACACTAATTTAAGATTAAATATCAATGAATAATTGTCTTGGAGCATATTTGTTTAGACATTAGTCCAATCAAACCCAACAGTACTAATCATATTATTATTTTTTGTATATATATTAAGAGAGTCCTAATTCAACTCAGGCCCACGTAATATAAGGATGCATGTGACATATTTGTTAAAACTCATTTAATTTAAAAGCTTAATTAGTATATAGGCTTGGACTCATTTATACATATTAGTCCTTTTAAATTCTATATTTACTGGTGTGAACTTTTACACCTGTAAATTTCTAACAATAAATTGGTTTTTTTTTTCCCCTTGTGAAGCTAAGTTTATTTAAAATTATCTTGATTATTATCCAAATAAGAGCTTTTTCTTTTTTTCTTTTTTCTTTTTTTTTTTTGGCTGTTCCCTGCAGAACACGTTTCTTTCTCATTCAATCGCAATCCACAATCAATTGATTGGGGGCCTAATTAAATGGGACCATTTTGTTTTACCAAAGTGTCCAAACCACTATTATCTCATCCCTAATTGGACAAGAGGAAGAGCATGTACAGCTCACCAAAATAAATACATTTTTATTTCTCTCGACAAGGATCTCAAGTACAACTCAAACACAAACAAGTAAAAAAAAAAATCCTAAACTATATTTTAAAAACATTAATTCCATATTAAATAAAATTAGAAATACTGGCTTAGTTTGAAAATGTGGTGACGAAATGTATCTATTCTGATGTTATAGAGGTTAAGACTAATTTTGAAATGTTTTTATATTAGATCGATTTTTATAAGTTGATAAAAAATCAGAGTCAGTACTAAGCCGCTTTGTTTCGAGAGGTCCAAACTCTCTAATAACATCGAAAATGAGTGAATTTGATTAGCGCATTCCTAAATTGACCTTAATAATGAGGTGTCAAGAGTTTAATTTATATATATAACTTATCTTATTTTTTTCAACCATGTTTTTTTTCGTTAGCGTACTTCTAAACCCTTTAATACAATTGGAAAAATTGAAAGGCAAATTAATAAATACAAACTAATCCATTCCAAGTAAAACACACGCATCATTAGTCATTACCCACCCCCAAAAAATCCCCCCCCCCAAAAAAAATGTGCGCATGGATTAATCCACATAATTAAGAACATGCAAAAAATTATGCACCCCCAAATCATGAACCAATCTCAAATTCTCTTTTTATTCAACCTATCCCTGATCTCCACTATCAACTCTATGCAAAACAAATATGTTATCTTTTCCCTGCATATACGTATGTAACTTACCAATCCAAATTACACTACAACAAAGCATCTCATTCACAGGAGGTGCAGTTGCAGGTCTTCGGAACGAAGCCGCAGACGCCGAAGGGCTTGTCGGGGAGGTTGCAGTCGATGCCGAAGCAGCAGGAGGTGTCGAGGCAGTCGGTCGCGTTGTCGGCCGCGCAGCAGCGGCACCCGAGACACAATTGGAAGGGGTCGAAGGCCGCGGTGTGGATCGGAGCGTTGTCGACGGGCCCGACCGGCAAGTATTGCACCACGGCTCGCGACGGTCGCGGCCCCTCGGCATCAGTTGCTCCTCCTGCATGTGTGCATAGATGGTATAACAAATACATCAACAACAAAAAAAAATTAAGTTACTGAATCAAAGCCACCGAATTCGAGAAACGATATCGCCTATTAAACTACATATATATTTATTATGTATAATTTGCTTGGTTCATGGGTAAAAGTGTGGAATTATTATACCTTTGATGGGGTTTTGGTTGATTAAGAGTACTAAAGTGAGAGTTAGGATGAGTTTTAGTTTGCCCATGAGAGAGAGAGAGAGAGAGAGAGAGAGGAAAATAGAGAAGAGTAGGTGAACAAGGCTATAGAAACTATATTATTATCTATGTCCTATGGAGGAATCCTTTTGGGTAAATTAAGATTTTTTTTTTTTTGGTTTTTTTTTTGGGGAGGGGGGATTTTGGGGTGGGAGAAATTAAAGCACCCATAGTACAAGGGAAATGACAAAAGCAATATTCATGGTGGTGTGGTTGTTAGTGAAAGATACAACAAGATGGAAATGCCAGGAATTCGATCCATTCCCTTTGTATACCTATCATGTATGGAGCAGGGCTATTGTGTTATTAGAAGCACAATAGTTCTTGTGCTTCTAAATTCGTAATTATTTATCAATTTTGAGAGGCGGCTGATCTCTCAATTTCTCTTCTTTTTAAATTTCTCTTCACTTTCTCTCGGTCTAATCATCCATTAAAATTGATGGATGGTTATGAACTTAGGAGCACAAAGGCTGCTGTGCTCCTAATAGCACAGTAGCCCTACTCATCATGTATGTGTGTGTGTCTATATATATATTTATATGAGTCCGGCTACTATCCTCTTAAGAGGATAGAAGCGTTTGTCCTATCAAATTTTTGACCGTTAGATCTAACTTTTAATCATTTTCAACCGTTAGATTATACTATTCAACCAACCACCCACTCAACCCTAGGGGCCCACTATCAACCTAACCGTAACCACTCTCATCCTAGCCGCACATCTTTTCATCCGAACGGTAGAAAACTTAGGAGGACGAAGGCTCCCATCCTCCTAAAAGGATAGTAGCCGGATTCATATATAAAGCACAAAAAATTATTTTCTCCGGAAAAAAAAATCTTTAAAAATGCTTTTTCACACAATTTTTTTCACATAAGAAATTTAAAACCAAATCACTATTTTTTATAAAATTTAGAAAAAAAATATAGAAAAATTACTTTCTCTGAAAATCAAATACACAGAAAATATATTTCCAACCGAAAATAATATTTTTTTAAATATTTTTTTAGAAAACCAGATACTCCCTAAGGCAGCATTTGGTTCGAGAACAAGGAGGAATAAGCCCTTGTTCCCCCCTTTATTCCCAAACGTAAATTTTTGTATTCGAGAACAGTAGTTCTTGGGTCTCTGGAATAAACTGGTATAATCCAGTATAAGTCTGGAACTGTTGTTCCATTCTTTTTTCTGGAACAAGCTTTTTTCCAAGTGAAAACAAGGTTGATTAAAATCTAAATTTAATTTTAATTATGGTATTAAATCATTAATTAGTCTAATTAATATATTTAAATCACTATCCATGGCTCAAATAATAAAGTAATTAATTAATTTATTACTTGTAATTAAATAGCTAAATAATTATTAATAATTTAATATGTTTATCCATAAACTAATATTTATATTGATCAACCATTAATATTTTTATTAATCTAATTAATTTTTTAACTAGATATCTAACTAAAATAATTTACTAACTAATTAAAAGTTAAATTATTTTTTATATTTAATTAATTAATTAATATATTTTCATTATTTTATACAATATTCATAGCTAATAAATTTATTAATTTATTAAATTATTTTTAATTATATTTTGATGTTAATTAATTAGATAAAATATTTTTAATTTAAAATTATAATTCTTATTCCTCGTGTTCGAATCTAACCATCCAAACACTATTTACCTTATTTTCATGAACAATTTATTTTTTTTCAAAATGCAAAATTGGTCTAGTTCCTGTTTATATCTGAACTTGTATCTATTTTTAGAATAAACAATTTTTACTTATATCCGAACCAAATGCAGCCTAAGTCAATAACCATATAGATATTTTTGGTAAACATGAATGGAGACCCTCTCAAGCTATAGACGAATTTGAAATAACTCCCTAAACTATATTTCTATATATTATATTTAGCTTCTTCGGAGTTTTGAGTACATTGACGTGAATGTAATTGATTAATTAAATTAAAAAAATTATTAAATTTATCAATAATTTTATCAAATTAAATAATTTAATTATTTTTTAATAAATAAATTTGGATCTTTTAATAGATAACACACTGTATACTGGAGTAGGTCTTGTGTGCTATTAGGAGCACGGAGGCCTCCGTGCTCCTAAGCTGTTTTCGATAATAGAATTTTTGAATCGACGATCGGCTCCGTTAAACTTGATCTAGCGTATTTGAACTATTTAGAAAATAATTTTTATAGATTTTCGATATCATTTACCTAGTGATCGAAAGGATTCAAAAATAATATTTTTTAATGGTTGATGTATGCCATTTGCAAGTTCATCGAAAACGGCTTAGGAGTACGGAGGCCTCCGTGCTCCTAATAGCACACAAGACCTACTCCACTGTATATGTATATATGTATTATATAATTTAGATAAAAATATGCAGAATTTATCTAAATTATGCACGATCGGTAGTTCACTACCTAATTTTGATTTTACTGCCCAACCTTTTAATTTGTTTAATTTCAGTCAATCAACGGCACATTGACTTTAAAATTTGAATGTGTCATATATCTTTACAAATATAGTTAATATACTTAATATAATTCTAGTAATTATAAATTCATTAAAGTAAATAATTAGTTTAAATTTTGACCTCAAAGTCCCGTTGATTGATTCGAATCAAATAAATTGAAATATGAGATAGTAAAATTAAATTTTGAAAGGTTGGATAGTCGATTCAAAATAGTATTATTATTACTACGGTCTATAGTCTTTTATATTTTGAAATTATATTATTACTACGGTCTATGATCTCTTATATTTGGGACTATTAGTGTGCCACAGACTACCCTTGTTATGGTATTATTACTACGGTCTATGATCTACCTTCGTTGGACTATTGGGGTGTCATAGAGGGGTGTCACAGATTTGGGATCCCAGTTTAGGAGCTGACAGTTAGGGTGTCACAGATTACCCCCATTATCTCTTATATTTGGGACCTGATGTCCTTGTCAGTTTAGGCTCTGACGATTGGGGTGTCACAGACTACTTCCGTTTAGATCATGATGTCCTTATTACCCCATTCACACACATAGCATAAAATCATCAGGCGGTGTGAGGTGAGCTACTTCCTTTTATGCACACAGTACAAGATCATCAGGCAGTGTAGGACGGGCCTGATTATCAGGCGGTGTGAGGTCCACCTCATACTTCCGGCTGGTGAACCGGCTCTGATACCAAATGAAACGTTTCGGCACAATTGTAATAATAAGACGTTGGACCCAAAATACTTTAGGCCAATTATTATTAAGAAGGTCTATAATCTCTTATACTTTTAATCACAATATTATTTTCATCCAATATGAGACTATCTACATAACGTCACAAGATTATAGTTTAAAAAAGTTCTTTACTTTTTTACCTATAACTTACATACATATGTTTGAAAATGTAAGAAGGAGCACTTAAGATGATGCCACCCACCATTCACACACTTTATTGCGCAATGCTCACATCACAAGTTCTAGACAAACTTATGAACAAATACGTTCATTATCTACCTAAAGTCTCAAGTTTCTGCACAACCTGCCAAAGATCGATGCGATCGAAAGTCAAATTTGGTGAAAAGGCATAAGGAGGTTTCTCAAAAGCCAATCAAACACAAAAAAAGATATATTAATAAAAAAAAGATTTCTCGAATTTGGAGAAATTATTGTCCGAAATTTGATCCACTACATCTATTATGGACCGCTGATTTGTCGCTCTGTTCCATCTCTTCTTTCAATCACAATCATATTGAATAATAAAATTTAAATATTTAAAGCTTATAATATAATGGGCGCTTAATGTAGACTAAAACAATGCTCGTATTAGGTTTAGGACCTGAATTTGAGTTGGGTCGTGATTGACTCTACATCTACTTGATCCAAATCAAGCCACTTTGGTATCGAACGTGTATTTAAAATTTTGGTAAAATTGAATATAGAAATAACTTAAACTTTGGTCATTTTTTAAAAGAAAATTTGATTCCGACGCCTAACCATTTATATCGATTAATTTGCTTCACATATATCTTGTGCATCATTCTTCTATCCATAATTAAAGTATTATATACTTTTAATCCGACAATCTAAGTATTAAATGTGTGGATGCACCATATATCTATATCTATCTATACATAATTTCTCATGGCTAAATCCAACATGGATGTACCACGTTCATTTGAGAGTGGTGGGACCCACTATTTATTTTAATTTTTTTCTATTCTTTTTTATCTTAGTAAAACCCTTCCTCTCCCCCACAGCTATATCCTTCAACTCTCTTTCTCACTCTTTTCTTTTTCCTCCCATCTCTTACTTTTCTTTATCTCCCAAACCGATAGCGGCATCTCTCCTCTTCCCTCATCTTACCTATGCAGCGGTTTTGAATTTCTTCATCCATGATTTTAAATTTTTTTTTCTCTCCCTCTTTTTCTTTGGCTCGCCGCTCGGAGCCCTTCGACCCCCATCCGCTGCTCCTCATGCGTCCTCGACAAGGATAACATACGGTGCCATCGCCGGCTGCCTATTCTTAACAATCATGGAATATCTATATTTTCATTTTTTTATTTTTTTTTATTTTTTTTATTATCTATCCGTCGTATCGCGTAAGTTACTACTAGTAAAAAATAATTTATCAAAGCTATCACATGTCTTAAAATAAATGGTTATTTGTAGATGACCTGAAGTTTAGATTACTTTTGTGATTTTTTTAACCCCTGAATATTGTGTCCGTACACAAGTCACTTTGTGGGTGATGTAACTTGGCCTGCTCTTTCCACACAGAATCTTCAAATTAGATTTTTAATCAATCTAGCAAATAGACAAATTTGCATCGCAGATCAAGATACTTCTTCAGAATCATCTTCTCAATTGGGAGTCATAGAAATAAAAAACCAAAAAAATTTATCATAAACACTTACCAATATTAATGATTGGGCCTCATTTGGCCGTAGTGTTTCTCCCACTTACCAATATTAACAACTACTATTCTTCAAAAGCTTAAACTACTTCAGAATAGTTTTTTTTAATAATTTTATATTTAGCACTCTTCCTCACGTCTAGACTCCACATTTTGTTAGATCCCGGGTCACGAGTGAAAATTAAATACATTTAAAAATCTGATCGGACTCGAATACAGAATCTTCTGCTTTGATAACATATTAAACAAAGCGAAACAACCATTGTTTTTCAAAAATGTAAAAGTAACGACTATTAACATGTTATCAGAATAGGAAGCTCTATGTTTAATTAAATTTCTAAAAATTTATTTAACTTTTTCTTATTTAATTCGAATTGATATTTTAAACCTATTAAAAATACTTCGAGCCAAGACGTCAGAAAAAATATCAAATATTACTATTAAAAATACTGTTCGTATTTTACATATTTTTCAAGGGCTTTTTTTGCAATTAGCCCCATGACAAATTTTATTTTCGAAAATAGCCCCACAAAATTTATAATTACAAAAATGGCACTATGTTTGCCACGTCATCGCCACGTGTGCTGTTTTTGTGGTGCGTGAAATAAGCTGAACACGGTGAACCATTCACCGTATTTAGAGACGGTGAATGGTTCACCGTGTTTAGACACGGTAAATGAAACACCGTGTCTGGACACGGTGATCCATTCACCGTGTCTAAACACGGTGAATGGTTCACCGTGTTACTTTTGTATAACAACCCTCCCCGAGCTGGGCCAGCAACAGTCGTTCTCTCTCTCTCTCTCTCTCTCTCTCTCTCTCTGTGTGTGTGTGTGTGTGTGTGTGTGTGGCCCACCCCGATTCTCCCTGGCCCCGCGCCGACGCCGCCTTCGACTGCCGCCGACGCAGCCCTTCACCCTCTCTCTCTAGCTCTCGCAGCCCGTCACCCTCTCTCTCTAGTTCTCGCAGCCCCTCACCCTCTCCCTCTCTCTCTCACTCTTTCTCTGACCCACTCGAAGTTCCCTGTCACCGCCGCCGCCGCCGCTCTCTCTGTTCCCACCCTCTTTCTCTCTCTAACCCTAGGCCTCCCCCACCTTTCTCTCTTCCTCTCACACTCTCTCTCTCTGCACCACATCCCCCCCCATCTGTGACAGAACCACCTCTCTCTCTCTCTGTGACCTCCTCCTCACAGATCTCTCCTTCTCTCTCTCACTCACAGTCCAGACTCCCTCCATCTCTCTCTCACTCATAGTCCAGACTCCCTCCATCTCTCTCTCTCTCTCTGTCACCACCCCCTTACTCCCCTCCAGAGGCCTCAATCGGCGTAGAAGTCGCGCAAAATGATAATTCCATCTCTCACATTTTCCTTTGTTGTATGTTAAATGCCATATGTTTGATGGCATGTAGTACTATATCATGAATGTGATGCATTTGTAATTGCCTATTTTTTTAAGAGATTTTATATAGAAAGAACAACTCACCTATATTTTTGGTAATATTATTTACTTTAGAATTCTATGTCCGGCGAGTGTGTTCCTTTCTGTATCCATTGGGACGAAAATTTAGTCGTGAACGATAATGTACCACGATACATTGGTGGCCGTAAAGAATTGGTTGGTATCCGACGCGATATCACATTTCGAGAGTTTGAGATAGAAATATACAAGGTTACTAACTATGATCAAGTACAAGACCGTCTTCGCATAACGGTTCGCTGTCCAATGGGAGCCAACGAATGAAAATTACTTAACATATCAAGTGATAATGCATTATTTGGCGTGATGAGTTTTTTCCCATTCCATGGCTGCATAAAAGTATACGTCGAGAAGCATGTGTTGACGACACAAGACCGTCCAACTTTTATTAACTATGCGAAAATGATTAGTAGTGATTACCAAAGGAATTACGTCAATCGCGAACAAATTCATACATCAAGGTATAGTGTAATGATCTTTGAAAATCTTTTATCATAATTCCTCCATTAGTTTAGGTGCGCGGAATTAATAACTTTGTCTTTTAAGTGTTACAGAGAGTTTGAAGTTCCATGCGTGCCATTTAGTGCATCATTACCATCTACTATGATGGATCCATCTCCATTAGTTGGTCAAAATGAGCGGTAGGTGATTGTATCGCCGTAGATGCACCTCCCACTATCGTACGAGCTACAGCACGAGCATATATACTATTTCAGATAGGGTGCATTTGAAGTGGTTGCCACTTTTAGAGGACTTTGACAGTTGCGGTGGGTTGGCATGGGGGGCCGCGACGCTAGCTCACCTCTATCGGGCATTAGCATTGCATAAAGGGAAAGGTGGAGTGTTGTTGTTTTGGGACATTACTGCAGGTACTTTCCTTTACTACTGATTTAAATCACAGTTTCTATTATAATTTCTAAATAGTTTTTTGGCAGATATTTGGGCTTGGGACCACCTGCACATTGGTCGACCTGAGATGGTTGGGGCGCAGCCTGAGCTTGTTGACGTGCCATTTGGTTGTAGGTGAGTCATTTTATATTAATTTTACTATATACAATTTTTTTCAGTACTAATATCATATAAAGAATCAGGTGGAATACTAGGTTGGCATTTCGGGACAATGTCATGACTACTGACATTGAGTTTTATCGTGATCAGCTTGATCAGCAGCTAGAGTCCCAGGTAAATGAAACTATTACGATTTTACTATAACAGTAAGTTTTTTAAAAAACGACTAACTGATCATATATGCTTTTCCTAATAAATTACATGGAGGCCTTATACAGATGCGGTGCTGGAGACATTGCCACCTTTTTGTGTAGCGGGGTCACCAGTTTGGCGATCGAGGACCACTTTAGTTTGCTTTCATATCATGTCGAGTGCTTCGGCATTTCGGCCTTCTCCAGCACATACCCGATTCAGTGGTTGACATACCTCGCATCACTTCACGAGGTAGAGCGGATGAGAATTGGGCGGCGTATCATGCATCGTATATTCAGCATTGGGATAGTAGATTGATGGAGATAGTAGAGGAGGACCCTCATGTAGACCTGAATCTTATACGAGCGACCATTGTTTACATGCAGTGGTACTGGAGGATCACCAGGAGGTGGAAATCTAAGCCAGTACAGCGTCCACCCCTCGCGTATCAGCCACGTGGACATGTTGAGAGAGTATTGGTATGATTTTAATATGTAATATCTCTTTATATTTATTTTATATATAATTTTAATTTATTGTTTGTCTCTTTATATTTATTTTCATGATGTTGCTTTTATTTCAGGTCGATGTCGTGCAGAGATCACATTATACGATCAGACGTGTCCTGCCAGATATTTCATATGGCGGAGCATTAGAAGCTCTGACACAAGTTGCCAATAAAATGAAAGCAATTTTGGAGACTCTACCTACGCTTCCTGATACTATACCTCTCCAGCCAGCAGCACATGGTGCACCATCGACGTCGGGTCATGTACCATCATATAGTCCGCCGAGGCGATCTTCACCGATAGAGGAGCCACTTATCATCCAGACGTAGTACCGGTACCAGAGGATCCACCTGTTGATGCAGACACAATATCGATATCGGTACCAGAGGATCCACCTCCACCAGTTGATATTATTTATCGTAGGCGGCGTCGGCAGTTGCAATCTCTCCACGCAGATCAGCCGTCATCTTCAGCTCTTTCGCAGCCAGACATACTACCCACACCTGCTATGGTTGAGCACGAGCTCAGACGGGTGATCGAGACGCAGGACACTCAGCCAGCTGTTGAGGGCGCTGCTATCGATCATCTCGACCAGCTGGAAGTCATAGAGCCCTTCGATGAGCATGTTGTTGATCGTGCTCGCGGTCGTGGAAGGGGACGTGTAGGTAGACGTGGTCGAGGAAGAGGGACTAGGAGGAGGACATGACATTATATTTTGTAAAATTTAAATTGCACCAAACTTTCTATATTATGGAAAAAATTGCTCTATTTTTTGATATTTTTGTTGTGATGATATGTGATTATATGGTATGGATCTTCTGTTGTGTGTTGGATTTGTTGTTGTGCTGTTGATGTTGGATTTGTTATGTTATTGATTGTATTTGCGGTGTTGGAGAAGATGCCCTCTGGGTTGGTGGCAGAGTTTAAAGTACACGGTGAACCATTCACCGTCTCTAAAGACGGTAAATGGTTCACCGTGTTCAGCTTATCCCACGCGCCACAAAAACAGCATACGTGACGATGACGTGGCAGACATAGGGTTATTTTTGTAATTATAAATTTTGTGGGGCTTTTTTCGAAAATAAAATTTGTCAGGAGGCTAATTGCAAAAAAAAGCTCATTTTTCAACAATAATCATATTTTTTGTTAAAATTTAATTCGAAAAAAGCCAGCTAATAAACGAGTACGTTGACACAAAGTTTGAAAACGAGTTGCGTGGAAAAACTATTGAGCTCGATCAGGGGGGAAGTGCGTGACAGGCGAGAACATTCCCACTCCCACGGCGCACACAAGCCGTGCACTTGTCACGCCCACCCAATACCCAAGGATTTTTTGTCGCGATATCTTTTTCGGAGACCATCCGGTGTCAAAAAGAAGCAGAAGCAGCTTTTTTAGGAAGCACTTTTTCTTTTTTTTCTTTTACTCTAATTAATCAAAGAAGCTGAGGACAATTCCCAGTTTCCCCCACACAGTTTAAAAACGAGAGAGTTGCGCATGGATAAGATTTCAGTGGCGGCCCCCGAAAGAGAGATCCATTGATTTTGATGATTTTGTACTACAGCTGGCATGGAAAAGGACCAACCAATCATGTATCATCATAATATTATTTCTAGTCATCTTGTATCCTATTTGGAGTAATATAATGTAACGTTTTAAATTTTTTTATAAAAAATTGATTTCTATTTGATGTGCAAGAAGTATTCTGGTTCTAATATTTGAGGCTTAAATATTTTTCATCAGCAATAGAACCTAATAAGTTGGTAATGTTAGTGGATTGAATCGCTGCTTGCTGCGTGTGTGTATGTATATATTCAGCTCCAGTATCTATTTATTTTTTGATATTTTATATTATTTTTTGTCAGTGCATATGACATGTGCGTGAGTTGAAATATTAAGACAATTTATAGATTATTTTTTAGCGGATTGATTTTTTAAATAACAAATAACGCTCGCACACACTCTCTCTCTCTCTCTCTAATGTGGTGTCATCAATGAGCTCTACTTTATTTGGAATTAATCAAAGAGGTGGCCCTACAAAATCGATTGAACTCTTGAGGGCAAGATACATGAAAATCATTATAAAGATTCGAGTGATCCCGATTACTTGTAGCCAACGGAGCAATGGCCCACCCCACGCAAAGTGAGTGGTTTCGACGCGGAATTAGCCGTGTGTATCAAACACTTGATACATACTAACAGCTTCTTGTTGCAGCAGAAGCACGTACTTAGCATTTGTATTATAGATTATGCTCTCGGGACTCGAACATACACGAATATTCTGCCATTGCAAAGTCCGAAGGTTTTGTTTGTCAAATACCTGACTATCATTTTCCAAAAATTATGGAAGCAAGCTTATTTCTGAAGTCTAGCGAAACAACATAACACTGACAAAGTAAGAGAGTAGTAAAATGGATGTAATTCCTACAAGATAATAGAAAAACTAATAAAATGCTCATTTAGTAACAGAGACAAAGAAATCACAATTTCTGAGACAGGATTCAGAATTAAAATTACGAACTAGTTGAGACTCAGGAACTGCTAGAAACAGCATTTCTCAGGGTAAGAAAGCAACTATTTCTCACTCCAATCTCATCTTATTTCACAAGTCAGAAAACATAACAGCATTCCCAGAACACAGACCATGTCATTTCAGTTCAACTTAGCTTTCATTCTGGAACAGAACCCTGCCCCTTTTTTGGGGCGGGCTTGCCTCAGTTGCGATACATAACACCGACGCAGGAAATTAAAAAGACATCACTACAAGCAACGACATGCCGACCGCATTTACATCAAAGTTAGGGGGTAGAACGGAAAACAGGAAAAAAAAAACCCACAAGCGCAAACAAGGACACACATGCGCACCCGAACGCACCAACTAGATTCTCATATACAAACTCCACCTACACCAGTTTGTAAGAGTCGAAAAAGAACTCGTACTCACCTCACCCTGCAAGCTGGAACAGCAGGGGAGCACTTCGTGCTCGGGCTTGCTCTGCAGTTGACGCCATTTCTAGAGAGCCCGTGGGCCGTCCTGTAGTCCGGTAACCGATTAGTAGTGAAGGACTGAATTGACTGAATAGGGCCATCACTCGGCCCGCTTCCTAGCAAGGGCTCGAGCGTCTCGACCACGTCACTCATGAGCGGCCTCGCCTTTGGGTTCTGGCTCAAGCAGTAGTAGGCCAGGCTGCAGGCCTTTTGGGCCGCTTTGACCGAGTACTGGCCCTCGAGCCGCAGGTCAATGATCTGGAGAAGCTTCCGCTTGTCATTGAGCTTGGGCCGGGCCCAGTCGACTAGGCTGTGCTCCTTGCTGGGCCGCGTCTTGTCCACAGACCGTCGGCCCGTGAGCAGCTCGAGGAGGACAACTCCGAAGCTGTAAACATCGCTCCTCGCTGTCAGGTGCCCTGCTCACGTAGTCAAGCGAATAATTCAGTTTAGAGCTGGGGACAAAATTTAAATAGGCAACTTGATGAATAATGTAACTATTTTTCTTTCTGAAAATTAAAACCCTAGTAGGACGATATTGGATGCTAGTTAATTTGGCTTTGTATTTCTCATTTTTTAGAGTATGCATTTCAGGGTTATGACACAATTTGTTCACTTCCAGTTGTTATTGTCAATAATAAAACTACAGAAATGAAGTCAACATAGCTGTTGAATTAACAAATTAGATTGGGAAGTTCAATATGTGTCGGAAAGTTCTAGTTTTTGACAAAATTCTATCTAAGTTTATGTCTAAATAAATAATTTTAATTGATGTTAGGACAAAAGAAAAACCTCCACAGGTCACAATATTAGAAACAAAATTTGAGCTAGCAGAGGAAAACTGTATTTGACTCCAGAATTCATAACAGATGAAAAACAAGTTGTGTAACTCAATCTGTATTAAATACTAAATATTAAGTACAAAATAGTATTTTGGAATGTCATAATAGAAGATCCATTCGAAAAGAGACCAATTGACGTATAAGGGGAAAAAATTGCATTTGATTTATGCATATCGCGACTTGTTTCAATGACCTACTTCTAGCGAAGTTCTTTCCTAAAAAAACTGAGAAGGTTGATGAGGTCGCTCTGGAGTAGGTTCGGGATATCAAAGTAGAAAAAGAAAGAATCCGGAAGAAATATAGATATTAAGACACAGAAAGATAGGGAATGAACCAGCACAAATAGACAGATCTAAAACACCTTAAATGGAATGGTACTAGATAAGTTCTGAGATCATTTATTGGAAATTAGAACAATTTGCCCAGAGATGGAGCACTTAGTGAGAGCACTAAAATCTTAATGATAGAAGCAATATTTAAATCATTTGGTTAAAGCAAGAAGGGAGGTGAAGTAAAGGCCCTCGTACTTGATATGCGGAGAGAGGAAAATTTTGTGGTCCAATGCTGGATTTCATTGTTGCCTTAGAAAGTAGAAGGGCCATAAGAGAAAAGTATGGAGCAAACATGCATACACTACTTGCAAAATTTGCTGGTAGTGGTGTGGGTCATTGCCCCCAGCAAGCCCCCTACACCACTGGTTCAGTGCAAAGGTCAAATAGAAGGAAAGATAATAGACGGTATAACTAGTATCACACAATTCAGTAAGTGCCAGACTGGCAGCACCCAGTAGAGCTAAAGACAGCAAGCATTGATTTAAGAACAACGTAAAGCAAATATAAAGTATAAAGATCCATACCAGTCATTACATATTCAGGTGCAGCATATCCATAGGTGCCCATCACTCGAGTCGACACATGAGTCTCGTCGCCTTCTGGACCAGCTTTTGCAAGGCCAAAATCAGACAGTTTAGCTGTATAATCCTGTGAAGATGTGGATAAGAAGTAGAATAAGTAATAGAATAAGTATAAATAAGACATTCAGTATAAGGAGAAGTAAATATGCTATAATTGTATGTAAGATGAAGAAAAAAGAACTCAGAAGGTCAATACTTACAGAGTCCAACAAGATATTTGAGGTCTTGAAATCTCGGTAAATGACGGGTCTTTCTGCGTTGTGCAGAAAAGCTAGACCTTTGGCAGCACCCAGAGCTATTGACATTCTTGTTGCCCAAGACAAGGGAGCAGCCGTCTCTGAGCACATGAAGAAAGGCGAGTGAGTATCAAGGAAAAAAAAGTCATATTTGTGAAAACTATCCAAAAATTGTACTGCATGGAGAAATGTAACTATTATTGCAATATGGTTTCTGAAGCCTTATCAGATGTTGAGGTGGAAATTTGATATTTTTCCACTAACAGTTAATACCCACATGTCATATAACGAGGCAGAAAAATCAGAAATTGAGCAAACACCATATACAGGACAGAAAAGAAACTGTCTAAGTAGTAATCAGTCTCTGAAAATTTATTCTCTTTTTATGCGTTCATATTGTTTTTTTGGGTCTAAATCAAGATATATCAAGATCTTTATACTTTTCAACTAGTATGTCTGGTTCAAGGTTCACACAATTTGCTACCAATGCTAGGAAACTGGAGTGAAAGGAGCCATATTAACCAGAAAGGTTCAAAACCTTATTCATTCTAGTTACTCTAACCAGATGAGAAAACGCCCTGCAAAAGCCAGATGAACTAATCGGACGGACTATGAGAACTAGTCGCCCGGTTCGGTTTGAGCAAACCAGCACTGCAATGAACATACTAACCTGACTGAAAGGAGATAGGTTTCAAACCCGCCCAAGTTTAAGTGTCAAATATATTGCCATCGACAATATTTCAAAGATATAGCACATAAATGACAACTATTTAATATCAAGAACTTTAAACTTTCCAAATACTCAAAATGTTAAATTAGTCTAATGCGGAAACTTTGAATTTCTCTTTAAAAGAGATGATGATATATCTTCTTTACATATTTTTCAAAAATGTAAATATCTCTTCATGATTGATATTGTGTAGTCTAATGTACAAATGGCTTAACGCAACGATGAAGAGGAAGAATAAGGTGCTGAGTTTAGGTTTTGTCAGTCTAGTCTTAACAGGTTCCCCGTGCCAGTTGCCGGCTACTTACCTTGCTTGTTAAATTGTAGAATAAGATCTCGTCTAGTAACACACTTTTAAGCTCTTTAGCGTTTGGCACACTAAGGGACTGAATCGTCGCCATAGGCTATATCTGTCACCACCATGTAAGACAAAGGGTTGTTGTAACTAACATAGATACTATCATTCCCATTTGTCATGTTGTCGCCACCTATTGTCTCCTACGAGAAGAGGAAGGCACTATACGACACATGCTCAGCATGTCAAAGCCCATCCGCGCAAAATAGCAAAGTACAAAACGATCGACAATGTCTTGATTTATGGTTATTTTACTAGAAACAATCACTGATGGTTCATCTAACTAGAAACAGAATGCTAGTCGTTATGTACTTTCATTCTTTATCTTTTTTTCATCCTCGTGCAGAGTGATTTTGAGTTTTCCATCTTAATTCTACCTTTCGTAAATAGTTTCCTAGTTCGCTGTCTCAAGCATTACAAATATTCACATTATAAGGTGAACATCAAAGTTGACAAGATATTATAATTACCCACGTGATGACCGATCCAGTTGGGTCGACGAGTTTGTCAAATCCTACTAGCTGATCTACCTGCGAAGTCATAGTAAAGTTTGATTCCTAAAGAGTTTAGAATTCCTTTTTTTTTCTTCTGAGAAAAGATAGTATACTATCTGCTTCATTCACTAGGCAAATGAACTAGGCAACGGTTACTAAGGCAACTATTCCTCCGGAATCGGGGAAAGAAAATCACTACAGATTTTCAACCCAAAACTCCAACATCCTATGAATATCCCTTAAGATCTGTGGCTGATTCCGGAAAACGACATTATTCCTATGTAGCAATATGCCCTACCACGCGTCGGTTAAAATGTTTAGCCCCTTCTTCTTGTATCATAATCCTATTGCATCATGAAGAAATCCCACATCTCCTCCACTTGTTGCTTTGGCTGCCGACACAAGGTTCCTACCATAGCACAGTAGGGAGAGGATGGAACATACGTAAAAACATCCACCAAACAAGTGGTCCACCGTCTCGTCCTCAGTGTCGCATAGTGTAACACCCCAATAATCCTACATCGGATGAAAATTGGGTTGTGATTGGGTACATAAAGATTATGGACCCTAGTAATAATAACTAGACTTAAGCATTTTGAGCCAATGTTTTGGGCTCAACGAGTTATTATTACTAACAGGTCGGTCGTTACATTTGGTATCATAACCGATTCATCTGCCGAAAGTGTGAGGCAGGCCTCCCATCACCTGGTGATCTTGGGCTGTATTTGATTGGGCTGACGAGGACGTCAGTGCCTAAATGGGAGGAGTCTGTGACTCCCCAATAATCCCACATCGGATGGGAACTGAGTCATGATTGGGTATATAAGAGACTATGGACACTAGTAATAATAACTAGGCTTAAGCATTTTCAGCCAGTGATTTAGACCCAACGATTGCTAGTGAGCCGGATCGTTACACATAGCACACGCCTTTGTTCGCTTGCCCATCCCCTCTTGAGAAGGTTATCAATCGTTAGGACCCTTCTCCTAAGAACTAACTATGTGAAAATCTTTACTTTCAGAGGTATTTTCTGTTTCCATAATAGCGGTATGGTGCGATCCCTTATCCCTCCGTTTGAAATAAGCTTGTAGCAAGAATTTACAATGACAAGTTCATTGATGGTCCATCTCCATTTAACACCATCAGTCCCTTCATTCAAAGACAAGTTGACAAGCATTCTTTTCAACTCTTGAAGTCAATCTATCTCTTGTTGCGTCCCTGCCGCGAAATATTGTTTCCTTATTAGTTTGATCTCTTAAATTATAACTATCTTCATATGGTAATAAATTCTTTTCACTAGGTAGGGTTTATTCTCTTATGTTAGGACTCATATTTCCGTAATTATAATATATTTTTTATCATATTAGGATGCTATTGCAGACTTCGGCTATATATAAAGTCCTCTCTTCCCTTTTCCATGATGGGATAATAGCCAAGCTACTAATGAGGATTAGTTCAAAATAATTAAGCTTTCAAAGTAAAGAATAAGCTCTACATTCTAAAAGGAAGAATGTGAGGCATATTCACAAAAAGGCCGAATGCATATATGGTAACAAAAGAGTGGTTATCATTGGCGGATCTACATAGACCTTAGTGGGATCCATTGACTCCACTGAGGTATGTCAAAAAAAGGCCACATTGGCCGATCTTGGGTTGTTGACCCCACTTTGGCGCCAAAGTTGACCCAAAGTGGGGTCAAATAATATGGCTCTATTTTTTTTATATCATAGGCCTACGTGGTAGTGGGCCCATGAAAAAGCATGGAGGGACTAGGTAGAACAGTAGAATAAAATAGGGGAAAAAAAGATAGCACGTCCAATAAAAATGTAGGACCCGCTAACCTTAAACTTTTGCTTTTGTTGAGACGAAGAAACATAGTGTTTCCAAGGATTTATTTACTTTTAAAGTTGACATTAATTCTACCAGTTACTACTGCCAATGGAAAGAACTTTTTCTATAATGAATTTCATAAAGAATAAATTGCACAACCGTATGTGTGATCAATTGATGAACGATTGCTTGGTGACATATATAAAAATATATATATTTGGCGGTGTTACTGATAAGGCTATCATACATTGAATTCAGAATATGAAAACACGTTGAGTACAATTGTAAATAAAAATGATACATTTTTTGTTTTTGCAATTTAATGACTAGTTTGTCTTTTTCTATTAATTTTTATTTAATGTTTTCTCTTCATTATATATTGACCCCACTAGTTAAAATTTCTAGATCTGCCAGTAGTGGTTATTAGTTATATATACACATTAGTTCACATTGAGAAATTACCATAGCATTAGGGATTTTGGGCGGGAAGCGCGCCCAAAGATGACAATGCAAAAATTAGGCAAGATCAAAGACTAATTAACTAGAAAGAATAGGAAACAAGTCACAATTTATTAAACATATGCCAATGGATATTGTTGACTATCATCGTAGTCAAGCAATCATTCTGCCGAAGAAGTGGACTTCATTCCACCATATGGATTTCAACGCTATTATCAAAATGTGCCGTACATGCCTGTCGTGCTGTTCGAGTCGATAAGCTTGGGTAGTACATGCCAACATATAAAAAAAGTCTGTGCAAAAGCATGCAACATGTTTTGCGATGTCGATGGCACGCTAGCACTTGCTATGCCAGTGGCATTGGCAAGTCTTGTCACATATAGCATATGATGGTGTATAATTGATAATTGATTGATTCAGGACTTAATTTAGGTAGAATTGTTTCCTTGTATGAACACGTCTATTGTATTACCGAATATTCCGATTCTGAGTTAGCTTCTCATGACTTCTCTCTACATAGAGAGGGCAATATGAATAAAATATGAGAAAGTGTATTTTCTAAATTTTTTGTTACATTACATTAGAACCAAAATTTTTTGTTACATTATATTAGAACCAATCTATGTTCCTCTTCTTTCTTCTTGTTCACCATAGTCGGCACTTAATCGACAAGCTACAATATAGCATCGCCCTTCTGCTCGAGACTCTTCCTTTGCAACACTATGAAATCATTTCTGCTCGAGCCACATTGTCAGCGTTTGTCAACATACACCTCCTCGTCATTGTCCTCTGCCGCCACTACCTTGTGGCTGTCGAGACACGCCACTTGATCCATATTATTGCCACTACCAAGATTGATTTGGGTTCTCTTGTGACACCGTCCATGACCGCACGACGACACCACTGAGATTATCTTTATCACTGTCGACCAATCTTTATCATCTCCTTCGCTCTTCTTATCGCAAATAAAGACTCTTTCTATGATTTTCTTTTCTCATCCTTAATTAGCGGTCCACTTCCCGACATTAAGCCTTCCTTTTTTTTGCATCGCATAAAGCACTCCTTGATATGTTTGTTCGACTTCCCAAAGTTGGCTTTGGCATTTGGACTGAAATTAGGCCCAATATTCCTTAGTTCTACTTTCTGAGAGAGAGAGAGAGAGAGAGAGTTTTCTTCTTTTTTGCATGCTTGGTGAAACTTTATAGGATCCTCTTTGCCGATTATAGCTTCGTTTGTTCATAATCTTACTCAACTTGATGATAAGTCGGGAAGTATGAATTATCGATGTCTCTTAAAAGCTTCTATTTGGTACTCTTGATCTTATCAGTCGCATTGACAACATTGCAATATTGACTAATAAAGAGATATTAACTAACGGGCTCTTGCTAATCAATGTGCCCACAGCATCATTCTTCTTTTGTGGAAGTTGAAATCGATATGCGGTTGGTAAACTTCACTCTTGAACGAGAGATGTGGGTGCATCTTCAACATTTTTGAACAATCTAGTTATGCCAAATCTTTGACCGAGTTTCAAGAGCTATCTCTAGCTCATCAGGGCGAGGAATTTTACGCCTTTATGCAAACCCGATTGTGTCAACTTGTAGAGCTCGCCCCACTTGTAGCTGTGCTGCAAAACAAAATCTAGTGCCTCAATAAGCAACGCCTCTTTCAATTTCTTATGCAGACACGACTTGTATTTTAAACCATGCGGGGTCAACTTCTTCATCAACTACCACTTGCAACACCAGATATAGCTCTAGTAGAGATTATTGCTGAAGAAACTCAACTTCGGATGATTAATTCATTTATACCTTCTCAACCAACTATCTTGGATGCAAGTGCAACATTCCTTCTCACTGTTGTAGTATTTTCACTCCCTATATACTCCCTCCTAGGGCTAGCAATCCAACTTGCTATTTGCGAGCCAGCTCGCGTTCGGCTCGAAATAAGCTTGAGATCGATCGCTGGTTTAACGAGCCGAACACGACCTGGGGTCAACTCGCTCATGTTCGGCTTGATATAGCTCAAATATATATATAATACAAATTTCTACTATTTGAATTTTAGGCAAACCCAAATGTAAAGAGACCTATACTTTGTGAAGTTTAATTATTAGATTAAGATTCTAATTTTCAAAGTAGGGATGACAATCTAAGTTGTTGTTCGTGAGCGAACTCGTGTTCGGCTCGTTTAATAAACGAGCGAGAACACGACGAGCCGAACACAAGCCGGCCCCAGCTGGCTCGTGTTTGACTCGTTGGCAGCCCTACTCCCTCCAGATCATCTGGCCTCCAAGAAAAGGCAAGCAAAGTTTCTATAGGTCACGCCATTAAGAAATGGTGTACAAATGATTGATTTGGGGCTTAATTTAGGTTCAAAATGTTTCCTTGTATGAACATATCTATTGCCGGATTCCAATTCCAGTAACCTCGAATAGTCCATGACTTCTATCTATATGTAGATGATAAATGATGAAG
Organism: Puya raimondii; assembly: GCA_016920855.1. Taxonomy (NCBI): domain Eukaryota; kingdom Viridiplantae; phylum Streptophyta; class Magnoliopsida; order Poales; family Bromeliaceae; genus Puya; species Puya raimondii. The sequence continues at coordinate 69,764,239 of JABWPP010000049.1, forward strand.
AAAACATGAGTAAAGCTACTTTCCAAATCTTTTGTTATCAGACACTACATACCATTTTAGCAATTCTATACCTCTAATATTTGGTTCTCACTTCTCATTGATACAAATAGGCAACCTAAATGCATTGATGTTCCTTAAAAATGCACTATCTATATTTTGTTACATAGGATCAAAGTTAGATAGAATAAAGTTTCCAAACACTTCAGTTAAAATAGCAAGTTCACATACAGATATCATATTGATAATATGTCTCTTTAGAAGTAAAATCCTGAGCAAAGGACAAGTCCGCATTCAAATGTCTGTAATAATGTATTGAAGGGCATTGAACCAGGAAGGACACTTAAAAAACAACTAAAATAAATTGCACGTGAAAAACTATCAAGCAAAAAGACCAAAAGCCATGCCAGAAATAGAAAAAGATAGAATCATTACTGCGGAATAAGTGGTTTTCAAGACTGCCCCGGAACAGGAACTCGTAGACCAGCAGCCTGTGATCATCTTCGCAGCAATAACCGATCAACTTCACCAAATTAGGATGCCTTAGCTGTCCCAAAAAGTTAACCTCTGTCTGATAAAACAAGAAATTAGTCAAATCATAAGATTCATCACAAATTCATCACAGCCCAACTATCAATGTTCTAAGTAACCCTACTAAGGTAATACTTCATGTTTAAAACTAGACATCCAGTTCAAAACCTTAGCCTCTGCAGCTCTGCGAACAAATTAAATGATAAGTTAATAGCCTTCACAAATTAAATGCTTGATAATGTCTAGTTTGTGCTATAACAAACAAAAAAATCAGTCATACCTGAAGATTATAAGAATATAATATACCAAGATTTAGAGAACTACAATATCTTTTCGATAATTCATCACATTTGCCAGGAGAAGTTAAGAAGTTCAACGAGAAATCAAAAATGGCATTCATTATGAATAAGAAATCATCACATAACTTTCTAGGATGTGACTATAACAAAGTATGAAAGTAAAATGTACCATCAGTAAAGAATAAATTTTGGGTCTCTACATGGAAAGAACAAAACATGGAAGTCAACTATGACAAAGTCAAACAATGCATAAGGATCCATTATACACAATCATGTGCAAGTAAGTCAACCAAACTCAGCAATGGAGCTTTCATGGAGAATCTTCTCCGACCATAAACGGCAAGGGAATACAAGAAGAAATGTGAGCTTACAAGCCATTCTCGATGCCCTTGATGACCATCCTTGTTGAGCACTTTGACGGCAACAGGAAGCGATTTGAGGCCAACCCTCACATTCTCATCTATGTATCCTTTGTAGACTGTCCCGAAACCGCCCTCACCAAGAACATAATCCGGTCGAAAGCTCTTTGTGATAGTCTCAAGCTCGAACAGTGTGAAGGCGATCACATTGGTGTATATAGAAATATTTCTTGTATCTTCAAAGTTCCGAAGGCTCGACGAGTCACTGATGTCCGAGAAGGTCCGGGTGTGCTTCTTCTCCGAAAGAGCATTTTTCCCAGGGAACATTTGAAGCTGCTGAACTGCAAGTAAGAAAATATGAAAGAGAAGTTAATCACTTCAGAAATTACAAAGAAGCCCAGAAGTAATGGCAGAACTTTTAAGACATAAAATTGCTTCAAGTAATCATCATTCTTGAGTTCAAATTATCAATAATTAAGAATGTACGAAGTAACTAAACATCTACAATTGTGTCAATAGCAATCCTGAGTACCTATAATTCAGCCATGATCCAAGGATCAGTTTAGACAAATCAGATCTGACAGATTGTTGCATGCAAATGAACAAATTACAACAAAACAGATTATCACAGTGGAAATGCGAATTTCAAAGTTTTACTCACTGAAATAAAAAAGGCAACAGAAAGAAAGAAATCCAAATCCGTAAACAAAAATCTTTTCAAACTAGACACTTGAAGAAAGGGATAAAATTTTACAAAGCTCCATGATATAAGAACCCAGAACATAAGGAGGTCCAGATATTGAACAAGAAAAGAAATTAGAAAAAAAAAATTAACATCAACACCAGAAAAGGACACAAAATGAAGAACCACCAACAAAAATGTCAATGTGAAAAGCAGAAACCGAATTAGGAAACAGTTAAACCTAAAAATCAAATTTTGGGGGGAAAAAAGGAAAGGAAAAAAAAAGGAAAGCTTTCTCTAAATCTATCAGTCAAATGGTCTAACAAACAATCAAAAAACCAAAAGGAATAGGAGTAAGAGGACATAAAAAATTAGGGAGGAATTAGGAAACCATTAAAACACACAAAAATCAGATTTTGGACAAAACACATTCAAGAAAACAAAGATTTGATTAAACCCACAAATCTATTGGGGACTAAACAACAATTTCAAGGGGGGAAAAAAAAAAAAAAAAAAAAAGAGGAATAAGAGGACATAAAAACTAGAGAACCAACAACAAAACAACAATGTGAAAGGGGCAGAAACCAAATGAGGAATCCATCCCCACCACAAAATGAAACTTTGGACATAAACCCATATGAAAGAACAAACCTTTGATCTAAACCCCTCAACCTAATGGGCTCAACAGCAACAATTAAAGGATGAAACAAAAAAAATCAAACAATAACAGGAGTAAGCAAAAAAACAACAATGTGAAAAGGGCAGAAACCGAATTAAAAGACAATTCAAACCCTAAAAATAAATTTCCGACAAAACCCTTTTGAAAGAGCAAATCTTTCGACTATTCCTTAATCAATAGGGCTAAACAACATCAATTCAAGGATGAAACAAAAAAAAAAAATCAAAAAATCAAAACATAACAGGAGTGAGCAACAAAAACCATTGCGCAAAGAGCAGAAACGGAATTAGGAAACAATTCAAACCTCAAAATCGAATTTTGAACAAAACCCATTTGAAATAACAAATCCTTCAACAAATCCCCTCAATCAATTGTGCTCAACAACACCAACTCCAAGGATCAAATGAAACAACAACAACAACAGCAGCAACAGCAAGAACAACAAACCCCAGAATAAGAGGGACCCAAATGCGGAACAATTACGTACCCTGCGAGTGAGCCGCGACCACGGCGTTCTCCTCCCTCGTTCCACAGTTTCCCATCCTTCACACTCCCTCTCATCCTCCGCCCCCGCCCCCCCAAAGGAAAAAAAAAAGCCCCTCTCCTCCCTCCGCGCGCCGCCCCTTAGCCGCGGCCCCGTTCTCCGCGCAAACCCACCTCGGCGCTCCGCCTCATACGCCCCTCGGGGAACCAAAGCTGCGGGAAAAGAACAACACCCAATAGAGATTAGAGAGAGAGAGAGAGAGGTTGGGGGGGGCGAGGGAGAAGGGAAAGGGACGAGTAAAAGAAGGGTTTTTTCTTTTCTTTTTTACATGGGTGGTTAAAAAACAAAAACAAAAAACAAAAAAGAAAAAAGAAAAAAGAAAAACAAAGTAGTGGGTTTCTACAAGCCGCTTCTTTTGATTCCGCTTTTGCTTGTTTCTTTTTCACCGCCTCCACCAACACCACCTCCCAAAGATTCCCCCGCTCCGCTCCCCTACAGCCCTGCTGCTGCGCTTTAATTAAGGGCGAAGGAATTCCCCTGTGAGCGTGAGCAATGTGAACCCCCAAGTAGAAGAGAGAGAAACAAGAGAGAGAGAGAGGATGGAGATGGTGAGTGTGCTTGTGTGCGTGAGGAGAGAGAAAGAGAGAGAGAGAGAGAGCTTGGTTAGGAGAAAAAACATGTGAGCCTAATTACTAAATTGCCCTCGCCTGTCTTTTTTTTAGGAAAAAAAAAAAAGAGACATTTATTATTGCTGGAGATTTGTGTATCTTAAATTACAATGAGACAATACTATCAATAGCACTATGCACTTGGCAGCACCAATTGTGTTTGGTACTATTAAATCTTTCGTTGTTAGATCTATCCATTTTATCATTTTCACTTCTTAGATCTTACTATTCTACAAACCACCCACTCAATTCTAGAGGACCACTATCATCCTAACAGCACATCTCTTCATCCAAGGACCGAAAACCTAATAACATTCATGACTTTGTACTATTAATAGTATTCTTGACTATTTTATGATATTTGTATATCAACACTGGAGGTATAGATCTCACACTCTGAATTTAAAAGTTTACAAAAAAAATTTAAAATTTTAGTGAAAAAAAAATTGATAAGACAAGTGGACAAATATAAGCCACACAAAAGCGAGAACGTGTAAACTGTAAATCTATTTTATTGGTATACATATAGTATTTCTCATCTTAAATTAGATTTTTTTACGCAAATGCCCCTTTAAAATAAAATATATTAGTGCCTATATTTTTTTAATTTAATTAAGAAAATTTAATTCTACTCTACTTCTCGCATACGTTGTACTGAACTTTGTATTCTCTTTTTTAATATTAAAATTTAGAATTTAATTGGTTCGATAGATTCGATGATTGAAATCATATACATATTGAAGAGTATAGTTTTTAAATGTTTATTTCTAATAAAGTAAATAATATTAAATTTTACTAGCAAAATGGCTCTATTAAATTGGTCAAATATAAATATTGTGTATATAATAATTGATCAGGCTTCCTACCTACTTTTATATATATTTCGTTGATTTTCTTATTTAAGTTTAGAGTCCTTCGTGTAAAGATATGTTTATGTTATTAAATATTTTATATTTCTAATAGAATTTTTTATATATTACTGATATATTAGCAAATTTATATAATATTTTAAATTTTATATATAAAAATAGATGAATACTAGCATAGCAATAATTTATTAAGATGGTACTTTAGAAATTCGAGCATTGTATGGATAGATAAATAAAACTATAAAATTTCGAAAAAATATAGATAGTGTTAAACCTTAAATTTTTAAAAAAGGTATGTTATATATATAAATAATTGATATTAGAAGGGGTAGATAAGTAAAAGACCACACTAATGAGAAGTGGCATCTTTTTATGGAGTCAAACTCCAACTTTAACTACTTAGCCGGAAAAATCCAATGTAACGCTTATACATACACGTTAAGGGGTTGATACGTGGACTTAACATGTGAGGGCTCAAAATAATAATAATAATAATAATAATAATAATGAGCCTTATTTATGCATGTGAATACATCTCAATTTAATTAATTAGGTGCTTTAATGAGCCAAAAAACATCAGCAATAACTCTTCTTTGTTTGCTTAATAATTGTAAACACTTGGTTGTATTTCTTATGATTTTTTAGAGAAAAAAATTTGTGAATATTTTGCTTTCAATATCACTTTCAATTCAATCACCCTCATGATGTTGAGCCATATGTGTTTAGACATTAATGATTTTTATGAGGTTTTATTGATCAAAGTAATAATTATGTTAATAAGCACCACTTATTATTATTTTTTTCTTATTTTTAGCGAAAGCCTGTAGAGCTATTTCTGTAGATGGCACAATAAAATTAGGCATGCACATAATCACATTATCTATATTTTTCAAAAATATGCATATATAATTCTCGAAATGTTTGTTGTTCAGATATATAATTGTCAAATTATTAGCTCATAAGTTGTTTTTAGGGGGGAAAAAATGAAAAGCTAGAATAGTTTGTGATCTATTTAAAATTTAGGATTAATTATTCTTTAAGTACTTGTATTTAAGTGAAAAAATTTCACGATTTACAATTTGCTCATGCATCATATACCCCTTCAAATAGCCATTAATGAATCTATATCTCATTAAGTCACAATATGCACTATATATACACTTATATATTAATATTACATATTTGCATCATATACCCCTTCAAATAGCCATTAATGAATCTATATCTCATTAAGTCACAATATGCACTATATATACACTTATATATTAATATTACATATTTGCATATCCATATTCTGCAGTAGTAGTACTTCAATACATATTCCTGCTTGGAAAAAATATATTTGGAAATGAATATAGGCAAAACTAACATTTGAAACTCAAATCGAATAAATATTCTTTGTCAAAAAAATCGGACAAATATTACCGACTTACTTTCTACTTGAATCTATTTTCAAGTTTGAGACATTTTTAGGATAAACTATAAATTTTTTATGCGTTTAAATGTTAAATGTTTATATTTTATTAACTTACTATATTACATTTTTCTTTATTCCAGCTTTTCGACTTTGAATTCCAGTAACCGAGTCTTATCGAATTTATGTCGAATGCTTGAATCATGATTAGAACCCAATTCATCTTTTATATATGTATTTACCTTACATAAGCAAATAATTCAGTAAAAAAGTAAGAAGCAAATAAATGAAAAAAAAAGTCTGAAAAAGAATTAAACAAAGAAGTTTAATAAGTACTTTGTCGTTAATTAATTAATTGAAAAAAATTATTAATTTCACCTCTATTTAAATTTCTTCTAACAGTTATGATTAATTTGTTCAAGTTCTATTATTGCTTGTCTCCTTGTGTACACATGGATGTCACATCTTCATCTGTTAAATTCTCTATATGTTTTTTAAAATTGTCTCTTCAAAGTATTCTCAATCTCAATTTTCGAAATTACACATTTCATTAATTAAGCTTATATAATTATTCTCTATTTCATTTATTATAAGGTTTTAGAGACCTATGAACAGCTTCAGAAAGAAATTGTCATATGCAATGAAATAAGCAATACAAAACTAATTATCACCAAAGCGAAGTAAATAAATAAATAGTGTATAATACAAACATAGCTACTTATTTTTAGATTGCTACATAAAATTTAGTTTCTAACACATATATGAAGTGTTGTTAGACATATCTCAAATTTTTTGAATTGATAAGCCGATTTTATTTTGGAGTCAGACTTTTTCCTTTTTAGTACGAAGCTAATTAAATTGCAAATATATTTTAAGTATGCAGTTTGTAGAGCTATATATTGGATAAAGTTATTATTGTTAACATTTATCAAAAGACGAATCATACGACAAATTGATTATCTAAATATACTGTAATAAGTTTACGCTCTTCATACCATTTTGACTGCACAGTTCTCTTTTTATGGTGATGTACTTTTCGAAAACTTTATTAATAGAGTCTCTCTTTGAATTCATATGGTATAATTTTCTTGTTTACTAATAGATTAGCCATTGAGCTCTTTTAATAAAAAAAAAATGGAAATTATTTTCTAACTCTAAGGCAATAATGGCTACTTATAGAAGTATATTTTGTATCATCAAAAGTTTGCTAATATGGACAATATTGAATATATTCAGGCACGCAATAAATTAAGTTTTTTTAAAGAACGAGTATTTTTTTTACACGGTTACAGTAAAATATTTGCTACATTTTTGCTTCTGCTATGTTAGTTCAAGGGTTAAATCATATAAATTACTTATGCACCTTATTTATTTTCTGAATTTTTTAACATGATCATATTACTATTTTTTTAAATTTTCGTTACGGGAAGAACCATAATTAATTGCAGGTATATACCCAAAATGAAAATAAACATAAAAGTTTTAACATTCGAAGTAGTTGAGTTTAGATTGAGCTAACCTGTCATTTATGGAGCTACATGTCACTATGTACTAACAAAAACAAAAGAAAACCTTTTTTTATGAATAAAAAATTTATTTATCTGAACTATAGATTATTTGGAATTGGCTATCTAAACTTTTAGAATCTTAATTTTACTTTCCAATCTTTCAATTTATTTGATTTGAATTAATAAATGGTGCTTTAATTTTAAATTTTAAATATATTATTTATTTTTATATGTTTAGTAAGTATATTTCATGCAATTCTCACAACTACAAAATTTTATAGTTTAAAATATTAAGTGAAACTATCGTTGATTGAATCAAATCAAACAAATTGAAATATTGAGTAATAAATTTAAAATTTTGAAAGGCTGGACTGCAGTATCAAATTGGTCCATAATTTAGATAAGTTTTGTACATTTTTATGTATCTTTTTTTCTTTTTCTTTTTTTTTCTTTGTACTTTATTTGTAGATCCCATATCTTATAGAAATTAAGCCATGCTATATGCAGAACCTATAAATATAGGTATAACATGTACGCTTTGTCTTTAAAAAGATTAAGATTTACTGACTTTGTGCTATCAAATTTTTTAATATTAAAAAAATTTAAATTTTTTAATATTTAGAACTATAAGGTGTAAAATATATATTCAATAATAATGTGTACAAATAGTTTTTTTTATAAAAATTCAGTCAAATAATTATTTTTTTATATTAAATCTAAAGTCAGGAATCTAAGAGCATGTTTACTTTGACCGAAGTAGAGTCGAAGTGGCGGAGTTTTCGTAACCAGAGTTCACCTCGCGAAACTCGACTTCCGTCGAGCCTACGCAACCAACACAGCCAAATTCGTCTCACAAGACGACGAGTTTACGTACGGTACGAACTCGCGACTTTGCCTCGATAAGCGCGAAGTCGATCGAGCTCCGTAACGGTTAGAACTCGCCGAGTTAGACGGGGTGTAATTTTTTTTTTTTTAACCAAACACGTACGCAAAGATGGGGGCAGGTGTTCAATTCAGTGATTTGAGTGATAAAGCTGTTTTTTTATTAGTGATCATGTCCACGGATAGCGTGGTAGACCAGGTCCAAGCAATAATTTGCTGTTAAGGTCACATCAACTAGTGGACCATGGTGGTGTTGTCCTCCTCTCTAATAATATCATCAGTACTAATTGTACATCTACTTTTGTAAATCTTATACTTTAGTCTCTAAAAAGTAATTATTTGAGAGTGCGCATGCATGTATTATTTTTCATGAAAATACCATAGAGAAATTATTTGTCTGAATCTGCTCCTCCACATTAGTTGTGAATCGATCAGTTGATCTGTCTTATCTTTCATTTCAATTTAAGTCGTAACCGTTCATTAAGTTACAACTTTCAAATAATTACTTTTTCTTAAGGTGATGATTAAAACGTAAAGGGTGTTTAGCCCATGTAATGAGTACATATTTTTGTATCATACTCAAACGCGACATTGCCTTTTCACGGTCCATAAACAGAATAACAAATCAGCACGATCGATCTTCAATTTTGCCGCTCAATCCAAAGGCGAGTACTTGCGCACTGCACGTGGCAAAGCGAGTTCGATGTGGAACTACAACCAAACCAAATGCAACTAGATATAGAGGGGACCAATATTTAGACCATATCAGGCAACGGATACAGGGGGGACCAAATAAGTGAGAACGAGACGCTGCTCCACATTCAAGTTTTTCTTTCAGAAATTTAAGATTCGAATGCGGGATGAATCAGACGACCTACCAAACTATCTCAACAGGATCGCATTGAGGCACTGGTCAGAGATCGATGGAAAGGAGGGCGAATCACCGCAGATGAATTCGAGGCTGAGAGTGTGGTGGTGCGCCGGGTCCGGCGAAATAGTTTGTTGAAGATAGTGGGCACGTGCATGGTGTGATGAGTGTTTGGTGGCCCTGGCCCAGGTTGCACGGGACAACCCAGCGCGAGCCATGGGGAGACAACACCTCCCCACCCAAAATCTCAGCTCGTGGAAGCATGTGGTGATGGGGGAGGGAAAAAGATGGTGGAGAGAGTGCAATCAATATTTATTAACACTAAAATATATATATATATATATATAGCATGGTTAGTCCCTTTGCTATTCCCGTATCGCAAGTTGGGCTCTTTATTTCTTAACTTAAATTTTAGTTTAAAAAAAAAACGTACAGAATTAACCAGAATTATAGATCATTTTTGTAACGCCCCAAATAGTCCCACATCGGATGGGATACTGATTTCGATCGGTTTATATGAGACTCGCACGCTAGTAATAATAACTAGGCTTAAGCATTTTGGGCCGGTGGTTTGGGCCCAACGAGTTATTGTTGCTAGCGGGTCGGGTTGTTACAATTGGTATCAGAGCCGAATACCGGCCGGAAATGTGAGAGCTAAGTGCTATGCGGGGCAAAGTGCTACACCAACTGATTTGGTGGGAGCCACCTCTTGAACCCGTAGGACATCTGTGATATGGTTTGGACCCAAACATGGGGAGTTATGGGGAGTTTGTAACGCCCCAAATAGTCCCACATCGGATGGGATACTCCTCTTGAACCCGTAGGACATCTGTGATATGGTTTGGACCCAAACATGGGGAGTTATGGGGAGTTTGTAACGCCCCAAATAGTCCCACATCGGATGGGATACTGATTTCGATCGGTTTATATAAGACTCGCACGCTAGTAATAATAACTGGGCTTAAGCATTTTGGGCCGGTGGTTTGGGCCCAACGAGTTATTGTTGCTAGCGGGTCGGGTCGTTATAATTTTAATATGAATATCTAATTTTTTAAAATATTGAATATAAAAATATGTAAACATTGTTCTCTAAAAGCTTAAGCTTTTAGAGTACAACGGTTGTTTCATCTTATTTAAAAAGATTTAAACACCGTTCTCTAACAGCTTAAGTTTTTAGAGAACAACGGTTGTTTAACATGGTATCAGAGTAGGAGGTCCTGAGTTCGAATCATCCTGCCAAGCTCCTAGCAGTATTAAATTCCTCCCATTTAATTAAAATCCACGTCATGGGCCTACGAAAAGTTTGGAGCCCAGATGTGAGAGGTTTAGAGTACAACGGTTGTTTAACATAAAAAAATTTAATTTTACACTCAATGTTTCAATTTATTTGATTTGAGCCAACCAATGGTGCTTTGACTTCAAAATTTGAATGCATCGTTTATCTTTATATGTTTAGCTAGTATATTTCAAATAATTCTTGTAACTGTAAATTTATTAAAGTAAGTAATTAGTTTAAATTTAAAAATAGTCAAAGTACCGTTGACTGTCTCAAATCAAATAAATTGAAACGTTGAGTAGTGAAATCAAAATTTTTAAACTAAAATGTGTAAAATAAAAACTATCCATATAGGGACAAACTTGGATATTGAAATGGTGCAGGGTTATGAACACATTTTACCTATCATTAATAAAAGGCCTTAAAGATCTCTTTTTTTATGAATAACTTATGTGGGTAAAACAAATGAGTCTCTACGTGCATATATATATATAAATGCTGGGCAATTAATGATCTGATTTTGGGCCCTTCTAAACCATGCATAGAAGCTACAGCAAAGGGACAGTGTTCATTAATTTTTTAAATAATAATAATAATAATAATATGGGGCCCTTAATTAATTTGCTTTGTAGTGGTTGAAACCCATCCATAGGTTATATATATCTTGTGATATTTCAAATTGTAAATGTTGTAACTCTCGGAAACATGATTGGTAATTAATTGCCGAAAAAATTAGTATTCTTATACATTCATTTTGAGTTTCAAAACACATAGTTGTTTTAACTTATCTATTAATTATGTCATTTAATTATGATATTTATCAATGTGTTCTTCTCATGATATTATTAGTTGAGAAATACGTATATCTAAAATGGCTATAGTACACCTTGGATTTGGGCTGAATTTTTTTTTTTTCAATATATACTAGTGCATTTCATTGAACAATTCATACCACTAAATATGATATTAGAATTTTTAAAATCACTAGAAAACGAATTTGTAGTTTTTCAATATTGCTTGTTATCAATGCATCAAAAAAGTTTCAAATTAACAATCTAAACAGTCAATAATAGATGTTTATTAGTTTAGTAGTTAAATATAATTTAAAAAAATTAAGAATTTGAACAGTAAATATTTAGATCATGAAATTTGATTTTAAATTGAGATACCCTGAGCTACTTGTGTAGGAAAAGAGATCCAATTCCCATGCATTTTGATTCATAACAACACCAAATATTCTATTCATATCCAACAACATGGAGTGTATAAATATGCTACTTCATAATATATATCAACTTTTGTGGATTTATATACAAATATATACTTTGAGGGGCATAGGTTCTCTCGTCATTTATTTTTAATTAGTTTTTATGTACCTTCTAACTACTATTAACTAATCAAAGTCACAACCCTAAAAGGTAAAAATAAAGTATATATATACACTATCAGCTTTGTAACCTGTGTTACTATAAAGTTGACCATTCTCATATCTTTTTGTTTCACGCCTATTCAAACAAATATTTTTGTAACTCCCATGAGAGTATGATCCTACTTTTATGGTACACCTTTATCTCCAAATGAACTAACTTTAACTTTGTATTAAAATATATAAAAAATAAAGGTACTATTACAAAACAATAGTATGTACATATATATATGTTGAGTGAACAGTTAGTTAGGTGTACTTTAAAGCAAAAAAAGAACATGCATGGTTTCTCCTTCGATACGATTAAATAAATGAATCTTGTTGCAGTGACAGTTGGAGAGAACGTGTGAGTAATAAAACCTCATTAATTATTTGATAATTAATCCTGGAGCTTTATGTTGGTATTTAAAAGTTTTTTTTTTCAATTTAATTCAATTAAATATTGAGTTGTCAAACTAGCATATATATAACTATAACATTTGGTTCGTCCAAGAAAATTTAAATTAATATAATAAGCATGCGGGTGTTTGGATTCTTTTGGAAATTAATATAACCTCTTTTTTTATGGTATATATGCTATTTTTGAAATGAAGTGATTCAAACAAAAATGGAAATGTTATAATTTTTACGACATCAAATTCCCGTTTAAAATTTGATTTATCCTATTCTCTAAAAATACGGTAATTTGCTGCTCAATCCCCTAAGTTAATCGAGTATATATAAATTAATTTTGTCAAAATCACAATATTTTGTTATAATTAACTATGTAGGTGCAAAATTTGAAAGGAGTAGCAACAGTTATCATTTTACGCTTAAAAAAACACTCTATATTTAGCTGGAACACTTCTTATGATAAATCTTATTCTCTAACCAAATGGTGTAAGAAAACTCCGCTTAAACTTCCCAAATAATCAATATCATCTTATATTTTCCTTTTCGACAATTCATTAGTTGTCGAATAATCTCCATTTTTACCACCATGTGATCGAAATCAAGAGTCAAAAGTATAAATATAATGGCCACAAATCAAAATTCACAAGTTATTAGTTAATGAGTACTATAAATCCCAAAATACTTCTAGTTAGGATTGTTATCTAAGAAATTAATCTAACAGAAAATAACTCAGCAATAGTTTTAACACTCACACATACTTACGTACGTGTATACAAAGAAAAACACATAAAGCGTTAAACCCACTGTCCTTTGGAACTTACGAAGCCTAGTATTGACTCTAATCGATCGCATCTTACCCGGAAAAATCGGCCTGATAGAATAAGGCATGAAAAATAGTTTTAACAAGAATCAAGAAATATTAAAAGGTGGGTGAAGTTATTATCTTTTGCTTCTTCTTCTTCTCATTGCATGTTTCCGTAAAATGACAAAAAAAAGAAAACAGGAAAAAACAGTGCTTAGTGTCTCCCAGTTGGATAATACAATACTTAATACCTAACTAAATGCACAAAGAGAAGGACAAAGTTTGGTCTCTTAGTTAATTAACACATAAATTAAGAAGCCCACTAGACAATTTTTTCGGTATTAGTAACTAACATCTATTACTATATATATATATATATATATATATATATATAATGTTATAAATGTATTTACATAAAATTATCAGTTTGTACGAGTGGTAGGTAACGCCAACTATGATAAAAGATAAAAAAAATGATCATGAATTGATGATGCATATAATTTATGGGACTAAAATGTACACAAGCATGTGTTTGGAGGCTTACGTGTCCTTAATTTTTTTCTTTTTCTTGGTTATACAAAGATGATGATCACGAACCAAATTGATAAGCCATATTTATCTCTTTTTCTCGTCCTAAAACACGCGCACACATTAATGAGAAAGAAAAGGGATTGACACGTTCAAAGCTAATTGGAATCAATCAATCATGTAGTTTCTAATTTTTGTGTGAGTGAGTTGTTCATCTCAATCTTTCTCTCTGCAGCTTTTGTATGTGAGAAAAGAAATTTGTTTTGCATGCGGAAAAAGTAATATCAACTAAAGCTTAAGGTGCTAAAAAGAGCATTACTTGGTGCAAATACAAAGATTAAAGTGCATGTACACTTTGTTTTTTTATTATAAAAATTTCCAAAAATTTATCCCAACTTTATGCTATTGTTACTAATGTTTTGAAACCAGACCGTCCGAACCAGTACGACGAGAGGTTTAAAATCAAATATTCAACCAGGGTCGGACCAGGATCGAACCATATTATATATAACAAATATAGTTTTTGATCTATATACAAAAAAATCCCTTCTAGAGCTAATCAAGTTTCTTTTTAATCCAAAAATTGGAGGCTAAATTATTCTTTTAATAAAAGCACGCGTACGGAGGGCACCGAGTCCCAACATCTTAATCGGTGATGAGAATACCAATCAACTGGTCAGTTCGAAGATGAATCGCAACCACGCGTTACATCGATGTTACGTGTCAATCGTAGGTGCGGTGTTGCTATCGATGATCATATGATATTGCATCATGAAGATCGTGACCATTTACCACCCAACCCCCCCCCCACAAGATTCCTCCTTTGCTCTAATTTTTCTTTATTTTTTTTTTTTCAAAGTAGGAAATCATTAGATTCCAACGTCTCACCAACCCCCCTCCTCCCACACGCGCGCATGTACGCACACAAACACGCACACACTCATGCGAATCCAAGAAATAATAATCCAAGGGATGGTTTGGGTTGACTTTGTTTGCAAAGGTTTGCAACTGGGGTTGCATTACCCATCGCTCTCACTCCCCGTTTTTTTCTAGGTTTAGTAGGGTCACAATATTGAGGACAATAATTAGGTATCATAATGATCGGAAAGTATTCGTACTTGTAAATCGGCTTGTAAATCGTTTTCGGTTGGCAACAGAGCTTTCGAATCGATGTTTCGTATCGTTAAATATAATTTAGAATATTTTTATTTATCGAAAAGCCTTCGATTGGTGATAGTGCTTTCTAATCGACGTCTCGTACTGCTAAATATAATTTTTAGCATTTAAACTATCAACAAATTAAATATTGTGAATTTTTAAAAATTATTGTCAAGTTCCTCAAGCGAGTAAAGAATAAACCGTCTCGAAATTAAACGACTTTTTGAAAATAGTGAATCAAGTTTTTTAATTCAATATTAGAGGTATTGATTTTGATTTAGATACTGAATAGAATTTTTTGTAAGAAATTCAATTGATTTCGATTATTCTGCAATATTTTTTATTTTATTTTTCTACATTGCTAAAGCAGAAAACGCTGCATACTAGCCTATTAATTAAAGTTATCACTTTTTAGTTTTTATTTTTTTGTGTAAGGTATATGATATTAAAAGATTATAAAATTAAATTTATAGAAATTTCAAATGCTTTAAATAATATTAATAGTATGGGTCATCGATTTTCAAGATCTATCATTAAAAATGACTTATAATTACAAAAATAATTATGCTAATTAATAATAATATAGTAGCTGCACTCCAATAATTATATGACTTGTGAATTTATCTAGTATTTCTTTGATATGATTGAAGTTTTTTTAAAAAAATGTTGTTCGATGAGAGCTGTTACGAACGTTGTCTTTTTTTTAATTAAAAAATGTCTAACACAAATCTTTAATACAGTTAGACTCAAAAAATATAGTGGAACGAATCAGCGTTATTAATTAATAAGAAATTTAGGATTATTCATTATAGTGCTCCATGTTGAAAGGTAGTTGAGGAAGCTTTTCCGAGCCCATGAATCCATCCCGTTCCAGTGCATTTCCTTTTTGGCCTTTTGCATTCTCAACAACCTATATTTCTCTTTCATTCTTTCTCTTGTATTATTTGTCGAATGACGGACGGAGAAATATTCCGACGAAAACAACCACCTAAGTTGCGTCATAAGCCCCGACGCTTACGGCATTAATCCTTTTTTACCATATTAAAAAGTTCTAGATGAGATAATACTCCCAGTGGTTTACAAACAATACAAGCAACTCATCTGATAATTACAGGATATGACGGCAAGGGAACAGGAGCCAAAAGTTAGAACAGTAAAACCAAAAAAAAGAAAAAAGAAAGAAAGAAACCAAAAATGAAATAAAAGAGACCCTCTTTATGTAGTAACAAGCTTTACGTATAATCAGACGAAAAGAACAGCTCTAACCACTGGCTAAAAAGCTATAACTGCAGCAGCCGATATATACTCTCAAGCGAATTGGAACGTGAATGAGAAACTCTGGATTAGCCTGCAGATGCAGGAGGAAAAGGATTTGCTGATCGAGGATACGAGAATAGTAGATGTATCGCCGCCAACAGTTTCTACCAAAGCCTCTAAGAAGAGTTCAGTCTCCAGATACATAAGTTTTGCCCTCGTAGTACTTCTTCTCACTCGCTTCTTTCTTTTCATTCCGTTTCTGTGCACATCAAATATTTTGAGCCAATAATATCTCAAGAAAAGAAGAAGAAGAAGAAGAAGAAGAAGAAGAAGAAGAAAAGCATGGAACTGTTGAACATAGGTTGACAATCAAACATGCTACCTATTGCTTATATATTTATAATTCACATGGAAGGAGATGTCCTGAAAAAGAGTCGGCACGAAATATTGGTTCTCAGCAAACTTTGCTATTAAACGTCATGTAATACGTTAAGGTTGTTACTAATTATGTCATAAACTGGTGTTTTATTGACAGCAAGGAACTTGGAGATTAATGTTGCTAAGAAAGATAGTACGCAGGTAGTAAGGAAATCATTATTTTAGATATCAAAGGTATTTACTAAGATATTACCTGATATGCCTCGTGATTGGCAACAATCCTCTTGATAATAGTACTAGTTGTGATGTCTAAAGGGCTTTCTAGTTGCTGGTAGTTGCCCATAGCCATTGGTACTGCATATGGGTTTGACTCGTCCTGAAAAGTAATCCATATACTATGATCAACCACTGGTAACTTTTCAGAATGTAAGATTATTTTGTCTTGGGGAATTATAAGATACTACCTTCCGAAAATCCATGTTTTCAGCAATGGTCCCATGTACAACCAACGAGATATTAAATGTAGTTATCTGCAAAAGAACAAAATTTAAAAATTGTTAATATTTCAACTTCCAGCAAAAGATGAGAGAGCGAGAAAAGAAGAATAAACGACCCAATGGTAACATCACTAAATGATAATAGAAAACAGATGCTGACGAAATATTCGTTGTATTTATGACATTCGTTTACGCCTTTAGACCTAGTATTTGCAAGCACTCAGATGACTAAATAGTATTTCAATCAAGGATTTAAGAGCCCATCCGCATGGGCCGTAGCCACCGTGCCGATAAGATATCGGCATGCTACAACTCCCGTGCAGATGACATGGCTCAAAACTCCCATTTCTTTGAAATTAGTAAATAGCTATCTCAATAAAGTTCAAAAGATTTGACAAACATATATAATTAGCAATTAGAGCATACTGGTGCCCAAGAAATAACTATTCACACCATTAGCTGTCAGGATATAGATATTTTTTGTGATTAGTACGCATCAGCACAGCATGGCACACATGCCGCACCGTGCATGCAGATTTTCAGCACGACCCCGTGCCACGGCACTTACGTCCTTGTTTTCAACATAATTGAGTTGATTAATAGTGGGAGCTAAGCAGCAAACAATATTTGCAGCTGTTACCAGAATGGTGATTAGGCAAGCATTTTCAGAAGACAGAACAAAGATTCAATAATCATTTCGAACCAAAATTGCACTTTTGCATTTCATGTTGGATCCCTCTTTCTCAAATTTAGCAAAATTGTTGCAAAATAATCTCCAAATATAACAAAATATTCAAACCCTCAAGTAAAAGTCTCCAATTTTGCCAAGGTAGGTAGCACAAATCTCCTTAACTTACGTGCAACACCAAAAATATGTTGAACTGTAACTCTCATGCTGGAACTGTTCATGATAGGAGACATGCATGAACTATTCAAAGTGTGTTCACGCACAACTAGTTTTAAGATAAATCAAATTGTCCCTAGATATGCTGCAGCAACAGATATGCCCTTTTGATTGCATTCTTTGCAATCAATCCACCTCTCAATACTGGGCAGCTTTTAATATTGTGTTCTTCCTTACACTACATTTATCATTTGAAAGAAGCATCTGATGTATTTCACAGCTTTAAGCAAAAGGAAAAAAAAAAAAGAGTAGAATTAAGAAAGAAGATAAAAGAAAATGATTTACCATATCTTTTGAAATTTCCCATGGGGCACCAATAATCACTTCATCCACATAACGACAAGCCAAAACACTCAAGCTTCTCTCATGAAGATTCATAATGGGGCGATGGTGTCCACGAGTAGCACTGTATATGGTATGTTAACACAAATTACTTTTTAAGCTGATATCATGGTAAAAGCACCAGTAACCACAGAAAAATGACCAGGACGCAACAATGAAGTACCAAACTAAAAACAGACCCAGCATGATCAGGTTATTGAAACCAAACAACTATGGCCTTTTGTTCTCTTATGGAGTTCTTACATAAATGTCATGGTCAAATGAATGCAACTGTCATGGTCAAATGAACGCAACTTACTTTAGCATTAAAATCATTGATAATCTAGCTCATCTTACTATAGTTACCAGAAACAAACATTTAAACCACCAAAATAAGCCAAATACATTAATCACCAACTTGCTAGATCAACCATTTCAAAGCAGTTTTTTTACTAAATATTTATGAAACACTGCTCTTTTCTGGTGTTCATACCTAACCCTCTTCATCCCCTGAAACTAATAAGACTGAAACATATTCACGCGAGGTACGAAAAGCATGACATGGTCCCCTCAATGTTTGGAGGATGAGAATAGGATACCACCAACAAGCTTTGTACTTGGAAATAAATTTAATTCTGGTCTCACAGCACAAATGATCGATTGCACTAAAAACCACCAGCAACAATGGATGATAACAGAAGTTCAACAAAAAAAAAAAAATCTTATTTTGAATAAAAACATCATTTAAACTAGGTTTAAGCTAATGTCTCTTAAACGACATTTACAACAAAGATGTTTACAATGTAATCTAATATACTCATAGGGGCATATATGAAAATTTCAACTTTTGTAGGGGTATTTATGAAATTTCGATCATTTAGAGGATTACTCCGCGCACTGCTTCAGTTTTCAACTTTCTGACTTCTGAAACCAAACCAAGCAGAAAGATTCCGGAACTAAATAAAACTGCATATACCAAAATTTTTGAATAACTAATTGTGGTTGGGTTATTCAGTCCATCCGGTTTTCATTTTCTTAAGCTGAATTCATTTCCTTAAGGTGATTTAATAACCGAAAGTTGGAAACAAAATAGGTCATCAAACAGAACAAAATGGAACCTTTTCCTCCAAGTAAAGCAAATCAAATGAGATGAAACATTCGGTTCACTAATGCAGTTTCAAATAATGCATACCTCTCCTATGGAGGGTTAAATCTCAGGAGCCATACTCCTGAGTAAGTTATTTCCACATAAGACAAAATCTCAGCAATATCAATAAGCAGGAAAAGGAACCAGGATCCGACAGAATATTGTAGAAGATCATAGGGAACCACATCTACAGGTAGAGAGATAGAAAGGAGCAATGAAAATCACCTGACTGTCTGATCAGTATGGATGCCCACAAGCAAGAAATCTCCAAGTTCTCGAGCAATACGCAATATCTGTTAAAATGATAAAAGGGTAAGTAAAAGGAAATGAACAGTATTTTTTTAATAATAAGTTATAACCCAAACACATATTTCCTTGTAAGTTGGACTAGTACAGCATTGCAGATCCTGAGAATAGCATGCAATCTACAATACCAGGAAACTTCGAAATCACCATTTTGGCATTTTCTATCAGTTAGATTTCTAAATTATTACGAAAATAATATACACAAGTAATGTATAAACAATTAGAACCAAGGAAAAATGAAAACAACTGTCTGATAATATGAGAAACAGTCTGAAATGAGGAATTTGAATGGTCCAAACTAATCTCCGATGACTACCAGTCCATTAGAAAACCAAGTTGGCATTTCACTGACATGGAAGGAATTTCCTTTTCAGCTACATTCTTTTGCTTAGGTGGAAAAAAGGTTATTTACCTCCACATGTCCAGCATGGAAAAGATCAAATGCACCATCTATGTAAATAACGCGAGCATCAGGACATGGTCCCTGCAAGAACAACCAATAAAAGTAGAACAATGAACTAACAAATCATATGCATGCTCCAAGATCATCAGTAGCAGGAAAACAATGAGAACTAAGATTAAAGAACAATAAAAGCCTCATAATTTCTTGTCTACGATAAAATATGTACCTTCAAAATTAAACAACAGTACCCTTAGCAAATTGAAAAGACTCTGTTTTCTGTCTACTCTTGATTTTCCTAGCAGAATTTTCTTAGTCAGCCAATTTAATGAAAGAGTACAAGTTAATCATGCTTATAAGAGGGGGGGGGGGGGGGAGGGAATGGCACATTTTCTTTGCTATAAGCCATGAGAATAGTTATCATCAACAGCCAGTGACAAAATAAACTAAAAGATAACTGCAGATATAAATAGCAAGGCACCAGCCACACCACTTTTTTGTTTTAGCAACCAGCTTAATTTAGTAAGATCTTTTATATAAGTACCTTAGTAACAATAATGGGACAAATATTTGCAAAATCAATTGCATGATGTAAACTTCCATGCGATAACATAATACTCTGACAAAAATAGATGGAGAACAGATAGAATGGCTAAAGGAGAAAAGATGATGATTATTAGCAGCTATTTTAGCCAGGCTTCGAGAACAGTCTTCCTACTCCTAAAGCAGAAATCAGCCATTCGGCGAACAAGACTGTTGGAGCTCCTGCAGTGGAGGAAACCCGAAATGAGCTCTTGGCACCAAAGCAGAAGCTCCAATTTGAAATTTTTGCTTCTGTTGCTGCATGATTTTAATCAAAAAGCTTTTAGCACTTCTCTGAAGAGCTCTTCTCAGATAACACTTTTGAAAATGCTTCATTGGGCCAGATGTGCCAGCCTTTTGCTTGTCCGCTGCATACGTGTGGGGAACAAAAGACGAAAAGCATTCCGACATAAATAAGTTCTCCCTCTACGGAGTTGGTTTACGATTGAATTAAGTCACATGAGACTAGTATTACATCTAAATATTAGTAAAAGAGACCAGCATGGAAAATGGTAATAAATTTTGTAGTTGACCAACCTTTGTCTACAGAAAATTATACTGGAAAGAGACCAAATTAACAGTTCAACACAAAGCAAATAATAGAGAAGCTTTTCATGATTAACAGTAAATTCAAAACCATAAGAAACAAATTTATGATGAGATATCAATGAACTGTACCTTCCCATTTGAGAACTGTACTATTCGTCGGGACGTAGGCAGAAAATGAGATATCCGAGTTCCACTTCTAGATCCACCTTCCTCAACCTTCTGGCTGTGCCCATGGCTAAACTGCCTTTGTAAAGAAGAATGATTATGACTATCACCAATGGATCTCTCCCTCACACAAAGAAGCATGCGACCTATAGTTGGAAAATTATGCATCCTGAATGATAGCATAAATTGCAAGTAACTGGGAACCTCAAAAGGAAGCACTGAATCCATACCAACAATGTCTGTGCTAGATACTCCTTCAGTTCGTTTAATCTGCTTATAACGGCCAGCCTTCTTTGCAAGGGCATAGGCATCTGTACCATCAGGGAGTAGGCAAGGATCATCTCCATGGATGATGTAGTCTATATTATACTCAGTGAACAGCTTGTTCATAAAATCTTCTGTAATGGCATAAGGGGCATCTGGAATGACCTCATCCACCCACTTTATAGCTCGCACCATTATCAACCTGTGACCAAAAACAATATAAGGCAATTTGGAGAAACAGTTAAAATATAGCTGTATAGAGAGCAGATTTGAAATGTAGTAAGGTGTTTATATATTTTGTTTAGATTTCGAAAGCGTATTTTCGTGAAGATGTTTCACATTGTCTTAAGCATAAATAATAAAGAGGCAGACTGAAATTGTGCACCGATTTGCTAATTACAAAATGGAAACATCCTATAATGCCCACATGCATATCGAGAACTTCATCTAGCTGCCACCGGACTGTCTCCTGTCACACTCTAATCTCAGCCCCAGTCATGTAATGAATCCAAACTTGAGACTATGAAAGGGGAATATGAGCATCAGAAGGTGTCTAGATGGATTCCTCTGGACATGTTCAGGTGATGGGGAACAATTCAATTAAGAACACCTACAAAACTAAGCAAAATATTGACGTAGTGTGTCAACAAATATAGATACAAATCTAGTATACTGAAACAGACATCGGAATGCCATAAGTCACAAATTTGCGCGCTACCAAAGATGACGATATATGAATCAAAAGTAATAACTAGTTGAGGGAGTTACGGAGGTCAATAGATGACGGATTGTTATGACCAAGAAAAAAAAAGAAACAAAAAAAAAAAGAAAAACCATAATTCATTCTAAAAACCATTGGTGATAAGGACATCATATTAATAGTCAGTTTAGTTAAATTGTAATTGATCCACCTTGACTACTGAAACATGGTAGAATGAGTCTAGAAGGAAGTCAATATTAGTCCATTGGGGCCAAACAGCCACTTTGGGTCTCGAATGACTCATCAAGTCTCATCACCGCACTTGCTTCCTTCTGGCAAAAGCCGCAAGACCACGAATACCTCGTTTGGCCAGAGCCAAACAAAAAAGGCCTAATTACCCATATGAAAGACCTCTTTTTTAGTTAACCATACTTTGCTCTCCATAATTTGGTGGTATTTCCTCTATTTTCCTCCTCTTTACCAGAAAAATCCTGTGATCCCCAGGTCGTCTTCCTCTACTAAATACAAATTCTTCATGTTCTATTACAAACAACTTGGACCTCCGCCAAAGATGACTTCAAGGCAATTAGACGACCAAGCAATCAGCCCGAACGACCAAGTAATCAGCCCGATGGAAAAGCCCACATGGATCATGAGATCCAAAGTTGCAACAACTGATCTACAACCCTAGACAGGAAGAGTATCAACTTCTAATTTCCTAATTAGACAACAATTATTATACTGTCTTATCTACTGAGCCAAGTGACAAGGTTAGTGGGTCCTCATGCATGGAGAGGCACCCTAGCGTGCCTAAGCACAGGAAACAGAAGTACCACGAGCTACAAGGAAAATCTGGTCTCATGGCATCATTGACATGATAATATACAATAAGGGAAAGACGAATTAAACAATTGATTAAGACCCCACAATAAATGTAGAACATGAAAAAATATATACATACTTAATCACTCTAATTTACCAGAAGAACAGCTGTGTTCCACTTAGATATGTAACAATGGTTGGTCCAAAAAATTAACTCTTCTAGATCGAACCATGCACTTAGTTATACAGAACTATCAAATTCAGATTAAATACAATTGCTCATTCAGATGTATCATAGCATGCAAATGAACAAACAAAAACCAATAAAAAATACAAATTTAAAACAAGAATTAGGTGGAAAAAAAAAACCATATACATCATCAAATAGCAGCAAATTAAACAAGCGAACTGTCAAAAAAATTAATTTAAAAAAATGAAATTCACGCATCAAGTATCACTTCGCTAATTCAAAAGATTACAGAGCTCATCTAAAGTAGAATCGCTAGGAGAAATATACAAAAATCGACCTCTCATGGAGCGGGGTCACGGGGGGGCCCTTGTTGTCGGTGATCTCGTCGTCGCTGACGACCCCGACGACGAGCTCGTCGCCAAGCGCCCGCGCCTGGCGCAGCGCGTTGCAGTGGCCGTAGTGCATCATGTCGAAGCACCCGTCCATGTACACCCGCACCGGCCTCGTCTTCTTCTTCCTCCTGCGCCACCACCACGTGTACGGCGGCGTCGGACGCGGCGTGGCGAGGCCGAGGTGGAAGGCGAGGGCGGAGACGCCGACGACGAGGCCGCCGAGGATGAGCGCCGCGACGAAGCGCGAGCTCGCGGGGGCCTCGGGCTCCATTTGAGAGGAATTAACGGCGAGGAGGAGGAGGAGGATGAGGAGGAGGTTTCGGATCTATAGCTTTTCTGGAAACTCTAGGGTTCGCAGAGACGAGGAGGCTCTCGAGCTCGCGCCATTAGAGGAGGCTTCGCGAGGAGAGAGAGAGAGAGAGAGAGAGAGGTGAGGTTTGGGGGGTAAATATATACGTCTTTGGAGGGTAATAACGGTGATAGCAAGGGAAATGACGAGAATAGTTGCATGGACCGGGTGTATCATGCACCCCACTTCTAAACCTCCAATTTTACAGGTTTTTAAATAAGAATTTAATCTCCTTCTCAAAAATAAGAATTTCATTTAGTAGATCTTTTATTATGACATTAAGCCAACCACTTAATGTGTAAACTAGTGTAGAAACCCGCGCGATGCGGCGGATAAAAATACTTTAGTAAAAATTAACAGACTATAGATCTAAAAATCAAAAAAAAATGTTAAAAAGAAACATAAGAAATATTTAAACACTTTCCAAATCACCCGCTCTCTCTAGCATTATCTTTGTGGAGCTCATAGCATGGGGCTCTTGAACCAGCACCCGGCGCGGAACCAAGCGCGCTCTGATGCCGCCGCCGCCGCCAGAGGGGGCTCCGGAGCCCGCGAGCTCGCCAGCGCAGAGATGGAGGGATCTTGTCGCGGATCGGGGTGGCGGTGGCGGAGACGTCGAGGGCGAGAAATCGACGGCGGGGGCCATGATGTCGCTCGCCTTGGCCCAGTTGCGAGCGCGCGCGAGCCGGGCGAGGAGGCGGCCGAGGCGGCAGCAGTTCATGCCCGAGCGGGGGCTCCGGTGCGGACCGGACCATTGTAGCTTATCGTTCAAACGTGACCTCGGGTGCTTATACCGCTGCGGTTCGACTTCGCGGGATGAAACTTCTCGAATGAGACAACGTTCTTTGCATGCTCTTCTTCTTCTTCTTCTTCTTCTTCATCTTCATCATCTTCGTTAACACAATGAGAAAGTGAAAGATGAGTGAGGGGTGGGAGATTAGATGATGAAAAATAAAAGGTCATAAAGAGAGGAAGAATTAATTAAAGAGGGGAGTGAATTGGAGCTACAAAGCCCACACTTATCGGTGGAATATGGTGCATTTAATTAAATGTTGCATGGATTAATTTATTTAAAAACGGTCACTTAGGGTAATCTATCATATCTTTTCCTCATAATTTCAAAAAACTGGGAATATGAAGGGTTGGACGTTGAGAATAGGAGAAAGAAAAAAAATAAACGTTAATATGGATTACCATTAATTATGATTAATTACCATTAGTTGATAGTTGATGAAATGTTAATATAGATTAATTATGATTAATTAGCATTAGTTGATAGTGAATGAAACGTTAATGGAACATATACTATACGGCTAAGAATGAAGAGGTTTGGCTTAAAAAGAGGCTATGAGAATGAAGGATATGTTGACACGTGGCAAAAGTTATCGATGCTTCATATAGTTTTATAGATACTATGCTTTTAATACTTGATAATTTTTTATTACTTTATAAATTATAAATGGGTTAAGTGCATACAGATCCCCGCAAACATGATGAATTGCAGATTTATCCCTGCAAAGTTTAACTTTCATAAGTTGTTCCTGCAAAAGTCCTAATGTTTACAGATATGTCCATCTGATTTGTTACCGTTAGAGAAATGTTTATTTTTTAACAGTGGATTCGTGAAATGACATTTTTGCCCTCACAAATATGTTCCTCCAAAAGGAGGATACGAAAAAGAAGAAGAAGGAGGAGGCGCCCCCGCTTCCCCGCCGCGGCGGCGTCCCTCGACGTGTGGATTGCCAAGCCCGCGCCCATTGAAGAGCGGCGGCACCGGCTCCTCCTGCAGATGGGCCTTGTCGGCGACCCCTCCCCCTCCCCTCGCTTAGGACCGGCTCCCAACGCCGGCGTCGCGCCGCCGGAGATGGGGAGATCCGTCTCCTGTGATGGGGTCTCCCCCTCTTCGTCGGCCTCCTCCTATGGCGCCGCCATCGACGTGGCCTCCATCGGCCGCTTCCTCCGCCTGCGGCATCTCCTCCCTCGCTGGCGACGACGGCGAGGACCACTCCGACCTCCGTCGCCCGGCTCCGGTGACCGAGTTCCACCTCTCTGACGTCTAGGTCATCGTCGCGGCGCCGACGAATCGGATGGCGGAGATCAGCTCGCGCCGTTCCCAATCAAGGAAGATGAAGAGAAAGAGGGATAAAATTGTCAATTCACTTTATTAACTAATCATGGTTAAGCATTTTAACTGTGATTAACTAAATTTCTCTAACGGATTCTAACGGCAGGGACATATCTACAAACATTAGGATTTTTGCACGGACAACTTATGAAAATTGAACTTTGCAGGAATATATTTACAATTCACCATGTTTGCGGGGACCTGTATGAAATTAACCCATTATAAATTGTAACATACATATAAAGGAAAATACGTACGGTGTAGGAGACATAATTCAAAATATATGATTATAACATTAAATTGTTCAAAATATATGATTATAACATTAAATTTATGAATCTAAATTTAAAAATTTATATTTTTTTTATTTTAAATGCTAATTAGTAGGAGCAGTTACGTGGGGAACCTTTATAACTGCTACCATTCAACGCCGAGGTGGTCTTTAGTGACGCTTACAAATCCGGGCTCTCACACTGACAAAGTGGGCCCACAACTTGCTGGAACTGTCTACGTGGCGTTCTAGCAACCGTTAGATACAAGCATCACGTTAAGGTTTTTTTTTTTTTTTTTTTTTGAGGCGGTTTGAGGACGTTAATTAATTATTTAAATTCGTGATTTTCTATTGTGGGACGTCACGTGTGTCTTTGTATGTCTTTATCGTGTTAGTTTGGATTTTTCTTTTTTGACTTTATTTTTCATAGATTTTGGGGAAAATGTACAATGAGCCTACAAGCTTTAACATTATTATAAATAGATCCCTACACTTATAATTTTGGTAATTCTAGGGGAATATTGAGGAAGATCCAAAAAAAAAAAGCATGTCATCACATGTCTTACATATAATTTTATGCAAGTTGAAAACACAAATAAATATTTTTTTTATTTTGTAGTTATGATAATTAAGCATGAAGAATAGATGAACCAATTTTTAATTATTATTGCTTTTTTTGTGTAAGAATATAAGAAATAGAATTTTTGGTATTTTAAATTTTACAAGATCATATGCAATACAAGCAATCAAAATGACTATGTTGTTATTACTTCGATTGAGAAGAAGAGTCTATTGAATTATTTGATGAAATTTATAGTGCATAATTGCTAAAATAATTATGGTCTAGATGTATGGTCTACATCTACCTACTCTATAGGTGTGTGGATAATATTACTCTTTGAGAAAGAAATATATACAGAGCCCTTCTGAATTTGCAAGCATTTTAATTTAAAAAATTATTTTTTTATTTCAATATATATAAAAAATAATAAAAAAACTCATGTAGGTTTATCTTATTCTTCAATTCTTATGATAATTATTGAAACTAAAAGATAAAGAAATATGGTTTTTTTTATATTTCAAAGTGTGACAATATTATATTTATATGCAAAATTTGCAATCAAAATAACTGAGCAATAAGTAACTTAAATTAAGATAAACAACCTACTGAATTATTTGATAAAGCTTAGAAAATTGAATAGCCAAATTTAAAAGTTCCAATGTGTAAAAGAGCTAAAGTTTATGAGGGTTTTAATAATTTTTTTCACTTCAATTTTATGTGGAAAGAGGAGGATATGGAGATGACACGTGGAATTGTTTAAGAAAAGATAGAGAGAGAGAGAGAAGTGCAGGTGCGAGTCAAAGATTAGCTGAGAACGTGACGTGGGATAATCTGGAAGGATGCTGCGTCAACAAATTAATTAATGCAACACAAGTATTACAATTACGTGTGGGAACTAATATTAGTGTGTGTATATATATATATATATATATATATACAGGATGAGGCTACTAGGATGAGGCTACTATATTATACTATAATATTATTTTCGATCTTAAAATATTTAAATCAATAATTCATACCATTAAATATGATCTAGGGTATATAAAATTTTTAGGAATAAAATTATAATTTTTTTCAATATCATTTACTTAGTAAGTAAATCATGTCAAAATGAACGGTGAAATTTGAACAATCTTTAAAATTTGAGAATAGGACTTTTGAATTCAAGATCAAGGATGCTGACCTTGATTTAGATAGTTTAAAATATTTTCTATCAAAATTTGAGTAAATTTAGATTCTTCTACACCGTTAAACTACAAATTCGGCATAGTAGCCATTGAAAATTGACAAGTTTGAAATGGTTTGATCATAAAGTAAACTATGTCAAAAAAATGTAAATTTTTATTTCTAAAAATTTCAAATATTCTAGATCAGTTTTAACGGTGTGGATCGTTGATTTGAACACCTTAAGTTCGAAAATGAGACTATAGTACCGGAGTCCCGGTACTATAGATAGTATAGCTGTATAGGAGCCTTACTCTCTCTCTCTCTATATATATATATATATATATATATATATTATTCACAAAGATAAGTAGCTTAAATCATAATTTTTAATGGCTAGGATGAGGTAATTTTGAAACTACTGGATCAATAGATAATTAAATAATTTTTAAAAATCATAAAATTTGAATTCTAAAAAATTTAAAGAACTTAAATTATTTTTAATATTGCCGATTATTGATTGGGATACGCTATAGTTCAAAACATTATGAAAATAAATGACTCTATTAATTTACTTTCATAAATATTCTAGCTTTACTCTCTCATATATATTACATATAGAATTTATTTATATGCAAAAAATGGTTTGGATAGATAAAATATGTTGTGTTAAAAACACGTGTTACTATCAGATTGCATGCATAAACTAATTAAAAACTTTCATCTTTTGTATGCCAATTTGTCAACTGCTTAAAAGATAACATTTTGGAGAACTAATAACCAATAAGCTTTTTTTGTACCAAGCCATTCTACGCATTGCTTTTAAGTTGATATGAAATGGTTAAGAACTAATTAAGGAACATGCAAATGATAATCTTTAAATTTCAATGTTCACAAAAAGTACTTAGTTTAGTACTCTTTTACAATAAATAGGAATGTTTGATTAGATATTATAATACCAGTTATGGAACGATGCCCTAAATTTCATTTAAAGGTCATGTTAACAGATTCTCAAAAATGTTGAGTTTTTTAATTATTAGTGGTAAAAATTCACAAGTGAATACTCAAATATAATCCATTTGACATTCTTTACTTGTGAAACAATTGATTATGTTAAATATTTAAATATTTACTCTTGTGTTTCGATTTTAAACATTAATAGGACCAAAATATGGAATTGAAGAAGTCTGACAGAATTTAAATTCAGGACCTTCTACACTTTGCTATATGCAAAAAATCAATCACGCTAGCTATGCGACACCGTAGACTAGCAAATAGTTTTACATCGGATAACCAAGGGTATGGTGTGGGGCATATAAAGTTGGATAGTCTAAATCAAATAACCGGACTTAAGCATTTTGAGCTGATTGATTTGGGCTCAACAGGTTATTAGGGTAAGGGTGCTGCGGTTAAGCAAGCCGTGGATTCTGGAATGAGTGATCCCCAGGAACGTGACAGTAGTATCAGAACGATTTGCCAGCGGAAAGTGAAAGAAGAGATTTCACATCGCCTGGCAATAATAAGCTATGTGTGTGATTGAGACTGACGAGAACGTCAAGACTTAAAAGGAGAATAGTCTGTAACATCCCAAGACTTAAAAGGATAAGAGTTTGTGACACCCCAGACTAGCGAATAGCTCCAATCGGATAGTCAAAGGCATGATGTGGGGTTGATAAGGTTGGGTGTTAAGCTCAGTTCCAGAAATTATCTCTTTCTTTTTGTATGTGTTTTTTAATTATTATTATTATAAATTTGACATGTTGATCACGCTTTCCTACAAAGTCTTAGTTATTATTAGTATTTTATTAAGAGTTAAAAAATGGGTTATACCCTAGAGGCCATTGGATACAAAATTATAAAGATTGCAGTTTTCTTTTGTTGCAAACTTAGCATTCCTCGTACATAATTAACCATGGATTACTTGACAAATACAAGCATGTGTAAATTGAACGAAAATACCCAACGTTTGGCCAAGTCTCTTTTACTTTTGATATTTGAGACATTAAACTCTTCAAAGTATTTTATTGTAGTCCTTATCCTTATTTTCCGTTAAAGAGAAAAAATGTATAGATAATCCCTCAAACTACGGGACCTAAATGCGATACGACGGTTCAGTTTGTTATGCACAAGCATTTGGTGCATGAATTGCGTGCATGTAATAATTTTTTTTTCCTTCCTCTAAAATAAGAATTAGAGTAAAATAGTTCTAAAAATTTGAAATGCTGAATGTTAAATTTAAAATTTTGAGAATCCAGATCAAAATAAAACTTGACTAAAAAGTTGAGGTGCTACGAGTGCAATTTGCACTTCATCCTCAAATAAAGCCGGACG
This sequence comes from Puya raimondii, assembly GCA_016920855.1. Taxonomy (NCBI): domain Eukaryota; kingdom Viridiplantae; phylum Streptophyta; class Magnoliopsida; order Poales; family Bromeliaceae; genus Puya; species Puya raimondii. The sequence goes on from JABWPP010000049.1 coordinate 69,794,741, forward strand.
TCAAGCGCGGTCTCGAACTGGCAAAAGAATAGCAGCACTCTTCGGTCACTTCGCCCTTAACGCACGTTCCTTCACCATTCCTCTCTGGACAAAAATTGTATGGGCACCATCCCCAAACTTATTAGTTTGCCGCGTAGTGAGCACACGCCTATCCCACGGACGGAAACAAAAAAATAGAAAAAAAAATTCATGTATCCTTATTTTTTTTTTAGAGAAAGAGAAAAAGAAGCAGGGAGAGAAAGGAAGGGTTGATATGGGTGCGCGCTTATCCGCATCCTATGATGCCACAATAATTTTTGTCCTCTCTCTCTTCGTCTCTTAAAGCAAACAAATTTGTTCAATTTCGAAGCGTTTATTACATAAAAAAGAGAATGATGATTCCAAATCGTCACAAGAGGATGGGGGCCCACCGACCGATCGTGCTGCTCCGTCCCGGGAGCTCGAACGCATCCACCGACTCTCTCCTCTGCTTCTCCCCCAACATGGTCACCATGAGCGGGTTCTTGCGCGGGGAGAACCCTCTCCACTTCTCGCTCCCCCTCTTCCTCCTCCAGCTCCTCGTCATCGTCGTCACCACCCGCGCCACCGCCCTCCTCCTCCGCCCCCTCCGCCTCCCCCGCTACATCTCCGAGATCATGGGCGGCTTCGTGCTCGGCCCTTCCGTGCTCGGACGGATCCCCAACTTCGCCGCCGCCCTGTTCCCCATGCGCAGCTTGCTCGTCCTCGAATCGTTCGCTTACTTGGGCCTCATCTTCTACATCTTCACGATCGGGGTCGAGATCGAGCTCTCGATTGTTTACAGAGCGGGGCGGCTGCGGCGGAGCTTCGGCTTCGCCGCCGCGTGCGCGCTCCCTCCGTTCGCGCTCGGGCTGCTGGCGGGGACGGCGCTGCACCGCCGGCTCAGCGAGGGGAGCGACGCCGCGGCGTTCCTGACGCTCTTCAGCGTGGCGCTGACGGTGACGGCGTTCTCGGTGCTGACGCGCATTCTGGCGGAGCTTAAGCTGGCGGGCAGCGAGGTCGGGAGGCTGGCGCTGTCGGCCGCGGTGCTGACGGACGGCTTCGCGTGGGCGGCGCTGGTGCCGGCGGTGGCGCTCGCGCAGAGCGAGGGCGACCTGGAGGCGTCGCTCTGGGCGGTGGCGTCCGGGGCGGCGCTCTGGGCGGGGAGCTTCGCGGTGGTGCGCCCCGCGGTGGAGCGGCTGGGGCGGAGGGCGGAGAAGGAGGCGGGGGCGGGGGAGGGGGAGGGGGAGGGGGTGGGCGAGCTGGAGGAGTGCGCGGTGCTGGTCGGGGTGATGGCGGCGGCGTTCGTGGCGGACGCCATGGGGACGCACGTCGTGTTCGGGGCGTTCGTGTTCGGGCTCGCCGTGCCGAACGGGCCGTTCGGGGTGGCGATCGTGGAGAAGGTGGAGGACTTCGTGGCCGGGATGCTGATGCCGATCTTCTTCGCCATCAGCGGGCTGAGGACGGACGTGTTCGCCGTCAAGGACGCCGGGGCCGCCGTGTTCATGGTGCTCGTCGTCCTGGCCGCGGCGGCGGCCAAAGTGGTCGGGAGCATCTTCGCGGCGGGAATGTACGACGTTCCCTTGCACGACGGCGTGTCGGTCGGCCTGCTCATGAACACCAAGGGGATTATCGAGCTGGTCATCCTAAACATCGGCAGGAACGAAATGGTATGAATATATTACTACCGATAGTATTCAAGCTTAACTCAATATTTTTGCAATTGATAACAAATGCTAGCTCGTATTATTTAATTCTTGTATGCAGATATTGGGTGACCAGTCATTCACGATCCTAGTCCTTATGTCTGTGCTAGTAACCGCGCTTGTGAGCCCACTTATGACGTCGGTGGTGAAGCCAGTACGACGACTCGTCTCCTACAAGCGCCGCACCATCCGGTGGCCCAACCCGGAGTCCGAGCTCCGCATCCTCGCCTGCGTCCACTTCCCTCGCGACGTCCCCTCGCTCATCTCCCTCGTCGACATCGCTCACCCCACCAAGCGCTCTCCCATCTCCGTCTCCGCCCTTCACCTCATCGAGCTCGCCGGTCGCGCCTCCGCGCTCCTCCTCGTCAACGCCGGCAATCCCAGCCACCACAGTAGCCGCCTCCAGGCCCAGTCCGAGCACGTCGCCCACGCCTTCGAAAGCTACGAGCAGCACACAGGCGGCGTCTCCGTCCACAACCTCATCGCCGTCTCCCCCTACGCCACCATGCACGAGGACGCGGTCGCCGTCGCCGAGGACCGCCACGCGGCGCTCGTCCTTCTCCCCTTCCACATGCACCGAAGCGTCGACGGTGGCATGGAGGTCTCCCACCCGGCCATTCGCGACTTCAACAACAGCGTCATGTTCTCGGCTCCTAGCACAGTTGGTATTCTTATCGACCGCGGCCTCGGCGGGCGTCGCGGCCTGTCCGGGCACCGCATCGCGGTACTCTTCTTCGGGGGGAACGACGACTGCGAAGCTCTCGCTCTGGCGGGGCGCATGGTGGGGCATCCGGCCATCGCGCTGACGGTGATCCGCTTCGTAGAGAAGGCTCCGACGGCGGCGGCAGGGACTGCGGAGGAAATAAGGGAGTGTCGGGCGGACGAGGAGTGCATTCGGGAGTTTCTGGCGAGGGTAGTGGACGGGGAGGCGGAGTACGAGGAGAGAGCGGTCGGGGACGCGGAGGATGTGATGGCGAGTATACGAGAAGCCGAGGGGGATGTCGAGCTGTTTGTGGTGGGAAAGGGGCAGGGCGCGGTGGGGTCGCAGCTCACGGCCGTGATGGCGGAGTGGAGCGAGTTCCCGGAGCTGGGGCCGATCGGGGACTTGCTCGCGTCGACGGACTCGACGGCATTGGCGTCTGTGCTGGTGGTGCAAGCTGCGAGAGCAGGCGAGGGGCCGGCTATGTCGCCGGAGAGGCGAGAGGAAGCGGTGCGGCTCTATATGGACGAGGGCGATTGCCTACCAAAGGTCGAGCGAAGATAGCTAATTCACGATGCTAAACTAACACATGACAGTAGATCAGGAACTCTGCAAAATGTATCGTTAGAGAGTTTTTCTTCAAAAATTTTGTTTCAAAAGAATTTCTTATGCAAATATTGGATGGGAGGGGCGGGGATCAGCAGAAAAGTTTAGAATACACTAGTTATATTGCTGATGTGGCGTTCTGACCAATCAGATTTTTGCTCTTGGGTTCATCCATCCCATCATGATTATTAAAAAAAATATTTTTATTATATTTTGCTCTTAAAAAAAATATGGTTGGCTGGAAATAGATGATATACTGTAAGTGTTACAATGTAGACTCTTTAGGGCCTCAGCTTTATATCATTTAAGAATAACTTTTTACCTACTATGTAGCTTTTCAATTTAATTTATTTAATTTGTATTTCATCTTACAAAAATATTGCTCGATCCAACTTCCTCTGTACATCAGTGCATCTATGTATGATAATTTATAACTTATTAGAGTACTTGCTTAGATAAATAAGGCTTAATTTGGTAATGTGGTGGTTAAAAATATTATTTTTTATTTTATAAAAAATTTAAAATTTTTAAAAGTATTTTGAATTTTTTTATACTATAAAATTACGATTGCAACCGCCTCGTTTGGCAATGCACGTCGCGCAATTCTTTTTTAAAATGATATAATATAAAATTATTCTTAAAAATAAAAGTGTGTTAACATAATAGAAAGTAAAAAACCATAAACATGCAATTTCAAAAGATATGATGGTGTAATACATAACATGTTAAATGTACAATAAATATGATTACGCAGATATTATATATTATTATAATTCAAATAATTATGGCTGAAATATACTTAGAAAATTTATACATTAATACATGGCAGATTTGTTGTTGTTGTTGTTGAGAGAGAATGGTAGCATACCACTATTTCGTTTTTTTTTTCTAAATAAACTTAAATGAAAATATGAAGGAATAGGCTTAGCATTTGAAACCTGGTATACCAACAGATTTATTTTTAATAAAGAAGATCATATGTAACTATAAAGGCATAAACTTCTCACATCTTCCTTGCTTTTATACATTTCTTTTTATCAACAAATTTAGGTGGTGTTTATAGGGGGAAAAAATAATTTCTCATTTATTTAACAACATAGAAAAGATTTGTTAATTTTCAAAATTAACAGATTTGAAGGAGAAAGAGGATGCGAGAGGATTTAGAATTTAAGGTTCCTATATTGAGGAAGTCGAAAGAGATAAGAGTTTCTCATTTATTTAATACTATATAGAAACTTTGTCAATTTTCAAATTTAACAGATTTGAAGGAAAGAGAGAATGTGAGAGGATTTAAGTTTAAGATTCCTCTCTTGATAAAGAAAGAGAAAAGAGATATTCTAAAACTAGAATAAAAAACTAAATTACAGAAAATTACCTTATAAATACTATTTTTTTTCACTTTTTCTTTCTAACTTTTAAAAATCTACATTTTATACCCTCAACATTTCAAGTTGTTGCATTTAGCCCCCCTCCGTCAGAGTTCCATCATTATTCCGTCTATTTCTTATATTTTATACCGAAAATATCCTTCAAAATGATAGAAATATATTAAAAAATTATTTTTTTTATAGAAAAAGTAAGGACAATTTGGTCAGTTTGTCCTCTCCATTGACATATATCGTACCTTTCTGAAAATATTTTTGAAATTTTAAGGAGCAAAATATAGGGTTTTGAAAGTCAGAGAGGAAAAGTGAAAAAACGGATATTTACAAGAATTTTTTTTGTATTTTAGCGTAAAAAAATATCATCTTTTCCATGAAAGTCAGCATTAAGGCGACGCTTCATTAAACAACACTATTCTCTACAGTACCATTCAAAGCATTTGATCAGGTACAATGTCAAGTTGATTAATTTGGCTTTGATTAACTTTTTCGGACTCAAAATCAAGTTAAAATTTATACTTCAAAATAGTGCAACCGGATTTAAACCCGAACCTCTAGCTTTATAGCCAACACTTTATCCACCTATGCTAAACGGATTGGTGATTGAAAGAAAGATTAATGTTGGCCACATAAGCTCAAGCTCAGCTAATTTATAAATTTTTTTTAAAAAAGAGCCAGCTCATTTAATTTAAAGTTGAACTAGAGTTCCTTATGGACACCTTATTTGAGAGTTTATCTTAGAAAAGTGATTATATTAGTATAGTATCTCAAAAATTAAGTTCTTTTTCCATATATATAAACATTACTACATATGTCCAATAAGCAATTATGTAAACTAACGGTGTAGGAAGCTTGTTTTATTTAAAGTATTTACTACTGGTCCAAAATATTTAAGCTCAAACAGTAAATACTTTATACTAATCACATATAGGGCCCTCCGTCAAATTAACTCTCTAAAATCATTCGATATATAGATTGCGGGTGTTACACGATGCACATTTCATGTTATTTTCGTTTACATCTATGTTTCATGATCGGAGCTTAATCGAGCTTAACGTAAGCGATCTAAATAAAGCCAGAACTCAACATGTACTTATTAAAACGAGCCGATTGAGCTAGCCTTTGTCGAGCCAAACATAGGCGATATTATGCATCCATAAATAATACCAATTTAGTTAATCAAACAAGACCATGATTATACAATTAAACCACCCTAATCACATTGCCTAAACTTAAAAAATCCTTAAGAATGGGTCAAACTTAAACCACATCCACTTCATAAGAGAGAGAATTCGCGAAATTTTAGCACTTGTTCTATGAGAATGTGTGAAAGGGCGCAATGTGAGGGGAAATGGGTGATGGAGAGATCCCTTTTGACCCTGCTATTGTGTGAATATAATATATTCATACCAATCAATTAATTAATTAATTAATTGTAACTAAAGCTAATTTAGAATGTTTAGAGCTCGATCTCTATCTCTTACACAACACTATAAAAGAGATCCCACACCACCCCCAGAAAGATCGAAGCTCCCCGGTTGGCCTTTCGGTCTCTCATCTCAAACTTTCTTTTCGAAAGTACTCCAAGCACTATCGGGGTTCTTCCAATGGCCTCTCGCTAAATTCCCATCATTATTCCCAAGGTCATTTCTTTTTCTTTTTTTTCTTTTTTTTTTCTCACACGCCTTATTCTCGTCATCTTTTATAGAGTTGAGCTCCTGTATTTTTAAAAGTTCAGAAATATTTATTCTTGTAATTTTTTAACTATCAAATTGCTTTAAGATCCGTACAACACTATTAATAGTGTGTCCTATTAAGTTCGTTTATTAGTACTGTACAGATCTTAAGACAATCTGACGGTTAAAAAATCACAAACACGATAAACTCCTATACTTTTCAAAGTGTAAGAGCCCAACTATATATAAATATATATATATAATGTTTTATAGAGATATACATTTGCTATACACTGCTCTAATATCATAAACAAACTCAAGTTTAGTCTTTAATTTGTAAAGAAATTTAATGCTTATTTTTTTCTTTATATGCAGGTCCTTTTTTCTTTTCTTTTTTAATTGGATAGAAAAGAGAGAAAGAGAGAGCAAACCAAAAACCAGAGAGAGGAGAAACCGAGCTACACATACTCGAGGAAGAGAGGAATTATATTTTTCTAAAACAATATAAAGATGGCACGTGTCGCATTGTTATTGGCGGTCCTATCAGTGGTGGGTCTCATGGCCGTGCATGCGGAGGACCCCTACCTGTACTTTACGTGGAACGTGACGTACGGCACGATCTCGCCGCTAGGGATTCCCCAGCAAGTGATCCTCATCGACGGTCAGTTCCCGGCCCCCAACATCAACTGCTCCAGCAACAACAACATCGTCATCAACCTCTTCAACTACCTCGACCAACCCTTCCTCCTCTCTTGGTAATTAGTATATGATTATATACATGCCTCTTCCATATATTGATCGTATCTAACATAATTGATGAAGTGCTTAATAATTAGTATTAAGATAAGTTTAAAGTATAATGACTTTATATTTTTCACTGAGTTAATTCTAAAAAACAAAGAAATGTGTACTAATGTTTTTTTTACTTGCAGGAACGGTATCCAGCATAGGAAGAACTCGTGGCAGGACGGGATGCCGGGGACCAACTGCCCGATCCTCCCAGGCCAGAACTTCACGTACCACTGGCAGCCCAAGGACCAGATCGGCAGCTTCTTCTACTTCCCCTCCCTCGCCTTGCACAAGGCCGCCGGCGGCTTCGGCGGCCTCCGCGTCAACAGCCGCCTCCTCATCCCCGTCCCCTTCGACCCCCCCGCCGACGACTTCACCGTCCTCATCGGCGACTGGTAACTAACCTAACTACTTCTTCATTAATTAGGAGCCTGACAGAACTCAAACTCATAAATACTCGATATAAAACAGTTCTGATACTACTTCTAAAAGGTTAAGCTGTCAGAGAGAACGATGATTTTGATATTTTTGTATTGAAAAGGTACACGAAGAACCACAACGTCCTCGGCCGCCTCCTCGACTCCGGCCGCAGCATCGGCCGCCCCGCGGGCGTCCTCATCAACGGCAAGTCCGGCGAGAACGCCAACGAGCCGCTCTTCACTGTGGAGGCCGGCAAGACGTACCGCTACCGCATCTGCAACGTCGGGCTGAAGACCTCCCTCAACTTCCGGATCCAGTCCCACACGTTGAAGCTCGTGGAGATCGACGGGTCGCACACCGTCCAGAACGTCTACGACTCGCTCGACGTGCACGTCGGGCAGTGCTACTCAGTGCTGGTCAACGCCGACCAGGCGGTCGGGGACTACTACATCGTCGCGTCCACGCGGTTCATGAAGACGGTGCAGTCCGCCACCGCGGTGATCCGATACGTCGGCTCGAGCGCGCCGCCGTCCCCGGTGCTCCCCGAGGCGCCGGTCGGTTGGGCCTGGTCGCTGAACCAGTGGCGGTCCTTCCGGTGGAACCTCACCGCCAGCGCGGCCCGGCCGAACCCGCAGGGGTCGTACCACTACGGCAGCATCAACATCACCCGCACCATCAAGCTCGCCAACGGCCGATTCGCCGCCGACGGCAAGCTCCGCTTCGCCCTCAACGGCGTCTCGCACGTCGACCCGGAGACGCCGGTTAAGCTCGCCGAGTACTTCAACATCTCCGACGCGGTGTTCAAGTACGACCTCATCGGCGATGAGCCCCCTGCCGTGGGCGCCCCCGTGACCGTCGCCCCCAACATCCTCACCACCGAGTTCCGCACGTTCATCGAGATCGTCTTCGAGAACCCGGAGAAGAGCATCCAGTCCTACCACTTGGACGGCTATTCCTTCTTCCCTGTCGGGTACGTAGTATATCATACTGTCTGAGTAGCGTTATTAGAAGAAGCATGTGCGGTTGTAGCTGAAGCGTATGTTAACTTGATTGTTGGTGCAGGATGGGGCCGGGGAAGTGGACGCCGGAGAACAGAAGGACGTACAACCTCCTCGATGCGGTGAGCAGGCACACGATCCAGGTGTACCCGGGGGCGTGGACGGCGATCATGCTGACGTTCGACAACGCGGGGATGTGGAACCTGCGGTCGGAGATCTGGGAGAGGCACTACCTCGGCCAGCAGCTCTACATCAGCGTCGTGTCACCGGCGCGGTCGCTGCGCGACGAATACAACATCCCCGAAAATGCATTCCGCTGCGGCGCGATCGTCGGGCTCGCGCTCCCCCCGTCGTACGTTTGAGCGCGGCGCCGTGAGCAACCAGCGAACCTTGCTAAGAAGAAGATGAGGAAGAACAAGATGATGAATGAGCTAGTATTGGATATTTTCTATTTTTCTATTTGGTTGGCTGGTTGTGATGTAATCTGGAGCTCTCTCAATATTAATGGAAAACTTTATTCAATTAATCTTATATTTGGTTAATTTTGAAGCTTGGTTTCTAATTAGTAATTTAATATGTGGTTTTTTCCGTGAACAGTGATATTATAGTAACGTTTTTTCTTTAATCTGAATCTTTTTATTGGTATCAATTTCAGCTTTGTTAATGGAATCACCCATTTTACACACTTTCATACGCCATTACGCTTACTGTTTATGATCAGCCCTAATTAATCCAAGCATACAGTAAGAGGATTTCGCGTTTAGGAACTGTTTGTTATTAGTGAAGTGTACTGCATCCATCTCACGAGTTTTCAAAACTAACATTGGCGGGGATTGGGCAAAATGCCACTTCACGTCCATACTTGAAGTAGTGAGCTTATAAGAGGATATTAAGATGGGTCCCGCGATGATCCCTCTAAAACAGGAGTTTTTGGGTTACTAGGCCTACAAAAATTTTTAAATACAAAAATAAATTTCTAAAACTCTTATTTGTAAAAGTAGACCTATAAAAACGGTGAATCATTCACCGCTTTTAAATACGGTGAATGATTCACCGCTTTTATCCTAATTTATATATTTTTAATATCTAAACTTCAAAAGATATATAATATTAACTACTAAAAATATGTATAAATTTTTTAAAAAAGCGGTGAATAATTTATCGCTTTCTAAAAACGGTAAATCATTTACCACATATACCTAATTTTATAAATAAATTTTTTAGAAAACTATTTTTGTAATTATAACATTTTTTAAGTCTATTAATAAAAAAATTCTCTTAAAACTCCTGTTTCGTTTCCTTTTTTCCACACATCACTGTTGCATGTGGTGTGTCCACGTTAGTTCATTTAAATTTAATCCGATCTAAATAAAATATAAATTAAGATTTATTCTAATAAGTTAAAAATAAGAATGAATTATATGTTTCTTATTAATTAAAAAACGTATCTTCTAATTAAATATTCCGAAGATATTTACATAAGATATCTATTATATCTGAATATATATTCTAATCCTAATCTATGTTAGTGGGAGATGAAGATACATGGAAGGTTCAAAATATTGAGATAAGGACGATTCAAGAAGGCTGGTAAAATAAACAATTTGATCCCTTCTTTGTTTTTTTTTTTTATTTCTAAATTCGTTGGCTATCCAGTTTGAAAGTTTCTACAGTCCTTTTATTCCAACAATTAGTATCAAAGCCGTTTTACTAGTTTTCGCCTCATACCTATGATGCTTGTTTTGTATGTATGTTACATTGATCAATTTTTTATATAGATTTGTTTTATAATTTTTTTTTATTTTTTATGTGAAATCGATTAAAAAAAAATTAAATTTGTTTTAGTTTTCTTTTAGGTTGATCACGAGACATGCGAATTTTTTTTATTTATATTAGTTGTTGTTTTTCTATTTTTATTTCGTGCATTTATAAAAAAAATTATATCTAGGCCTTTTTGCATAAAAAATCTAATAGTTTTGGACTTTTGCAAAATTGGGTCGCTATTTTTAATTTTACAGATTCGGTTCGGATTTTCAGCAAACTGAACAAAATACCCCTTCTTACTTTTTCTCTCTCTCCTTTTTTTTTTTTTTTTCTCTCGCTCTTTTTTTTTTCTCTCCGAACGGCGGAGGCGGAAACGGCCCGCCTCGCCTATGCCCCTCACGCCCTCGCCCTCGCACGCGCACCCTCGCCCTCCTCGCCTCCGACCTCGCCGAGGCCGCGCCGCGCCGCGACTTTTTTTTTTTTTTTACCTCTCCGACCCTCCTCCACCCGCCGTCCCCACCGCCGCCGCCTGCGACGAAGAAGTGTTTCTTGGGGCCGAGAAGCACACCGGTGAGGGAGGGAAAAAAAATAGTTACACTCCGACGAAATCGGTTGGTCGTGATAAAAAAAAAATTGTAAAGAGAAAAAAAAAATAATAATAAATAATATTTTTTTTCTAAAGTAAAGACTAAAAATCATAAAAGAAGGAATAAAAAGATGAAATTGCACTGTTAAAATAATTTTGCACTGTTTTAAAAAAATTTATACTATTTTAAATAACTTAGAGACAGAAATTACAATCTTTGAGATAAAAATTATAATTTTTAGATTAAAATTATATTCTTTGGATGAAAATTATATCATTTTTTTTTTTCTTTTTCTTATGGATTGCACAATTTCTCTTTTTTTTTTCTCTTTCTCTTTCTCTTCTTCTTCCTCCTCCCATCCTCACCGCCTCCCCCGCACCCCCCCCCGCCCCCCGGCGCCGTCGACGAACCCCGCGCGCCATGATCGTCCCCAAGGCGAAGGCGTGGGCCTCCGCAGCCTCGGATCCCACGGCCCCGAGCCCGAGCGGCGCCCTCGGAATAATTTAATTTAATTAATTAGGAGGTCGCAGTAGTTTAATTAATTAGGAGGTCGCCCACCGCTCCATCTCCGAGCCCGAGGTCGCGGTAATTTAATTTAATTAATTAATTTATAGGATCGATGGAGGAGTGATTAATTATATGATAATAATAATAATAGTAATTATTAGGAGAGCTTGACGACGTTGGGGACGTGGACGGGGTAGCGGTGGATGCAGGCGGCCCAGGCCCGTCGACAGGCCGTGGACGGTGCGGAAATTAAAATTATACTACTAAATTAAAATTATACTGTTTTAAAAAATATTTACACTGTTTTAATAAAAATTATACTATTTAAAATACAAATTACACTTTTTTTAAATAAAATTTACATTCTTTAGATCAAAATTACACTCTATATAAAAATTTTGCATCATTTTTTTTTTCTTTTTTTTCTCTTTCTCTTCTCTTCTTCTTCCTCCTCCCATCCTTACCGCCTCCTCCACCACCGCTGCGGCCCCGCCCCCCACGGCGCGGTCGATGAATCCTGCGCGCGCCGCCTCCGCGGCGGCTCGTCAGCACGTAGTCGTGGCTGAGCGCGAGGAGGCACCCCGCGGCGGCGCGTCTCGCCCCTCCTATGTTCCCTCCCCCTCCATACATTCCCTCCACACAAATTAACACACAACCCATTATTCACATAGAGAGAGAGAAGCAGAGTCTAGAGAGAGAGAGACCAAAACAAAAATAAAAAAAATAAAAAAAACATCATCACCATTTCTCTCTCTTTTCTTCCTCTGCTGCGCTACAAATTGAAGTTCCAAACAAAAAAAGAAAGAAAAACAACATAAAGGAGTTAAGATGGCGCCGAGCACGATACGGAAGACGCTGAGAGCGGTGAAGGACCGGACGAGCATCGGGCTGGTGAAGGTAGGCAGCAACGGGTCAGTCCTAATTAATTAAATTAAATTATTCCGAGGGCGCCGCTCGGGCCAGGGGCCGTGGGATCCGAGGCCGCGGAGGCCCACGCCTTCGCCTTGGGGATGATCATGGCGCGCGGGGTTCGTCGACGGCGCCGGGGGGGGGGGGCGGGTGGAGGAGGCGGTGAGGATGGGAGGAGGAAGAAGAAGAGAAAGAGAAAGTGAAAGAGAAAAAAAAGAGAAATGATGCAACGAGTAAGAAAAAGAGAAAAAGAAATAATATAATTTTCATCTAAAGAATATAATTTTAGTCTAAAAAGTGTAATTTTTATCTTAAATAGTATAATTTTTGTCTCAAAATTATTTAAAACAGTGTAAATTTTTTTTAAAACAGAGCAATTTCATCTTTTTCTTCCTTCTTCTATGATTTTTGGTCTTTACTGTAGGAAAAAAATATTAATTTTTATTATTTCTTATTTTTTTTCTCTTTATAATTTTTTTTTGTCACGACCCACCGACTTCGTCGGAGTGTAACTATTTTTTTCCCTCCCTCGCCGGCGTGTTTCTTGGCCCCAAGAAACACTTCTTCGTCGCCGGTGGCGGCGGTGGGGACGGCGGGTGGAGGAGGATCGGAGAGGTAAAAAAAAAAAAAGGAGTCGCGGCGCGGCCTCGGCGGGGTCGGAGGCGAGGAGGGCGAGGGTGCGCGTGCGAGGGCGAGGGCGTGAGGGGCAGAGGCGAGGCGGGCCGTTTACTCCTCCGCCTCCGCCTCCGCCTCCGCCTCCGACGTTCGGAGAGAAAAAAAAAAGAGCGAGAGAAAAAAAAAAGGAGAGAGAAAAAAAAAAGAGGAGAGAGAAAAAGTAAGAAGGATATTTTGGTCAGTTTGCTGATAATCTGGACCGAATCTGTAAAATCGAAAATAGCGACCCAATTTTACAAAAGCTCAAAACTAGTGAATTTTTTATGCAAAAAGGTCTTATATCTATTGTATTTTTATTTATTTTTGCTTTGTGCATCAACCAAAAAAAAAAAAGAGGGGAAAGACCGCCGCAGGGCGGACCCGCGCACCGTGCGCGGGCGCAGGACCCGGCCCGGCGTTCCCACGGGGGGCGCGCGGGCCCGGCCGGCAGCAGAGGGCCCGAGAGACCGGCCCGGCCGGATCGGGCGCGGGGGCCCGGCCTGGCAGCAGCGGTTGGCCCGGCTCGGCCGCATTGGGCTGGCGTTCCCGGCTCGCCCCGCTGCGGGAGGGAGGACTCGGCCCGCTGACCCGGCCCGGCCGCAGTGGGTGCGCCGGTCCATTCCGACACGCAGCGGGCCCGAAGGCCCGGCCCGGCGGCAGCGGGCGCGGGGCCCCGGCCAGGCAGTAGCGGGCCCAGCCCGGCCGCATGGGGGGCGCTGGCCCGGCCCGACCTGGCCGCATCGGGCTGGCGGGCCCGGACCGCCCCGCAGCAGGAGGACTCGGCTCGGCCGCAGCGGGAGCTAGGGCCCGGCCTGGCAGCAGAGAGCCCGTGGGGCGGGCCCGGCCGGCCCCGCAGCGGGAGGGCTCGCCCTCTGTCCCGGCCCGCCCCGCATCGGGAGGGCTCGGCCCGCTGGCCCGGCCCGGCCGCATCGGGCGTGCCGTACCGGCCGGCTCCGCAGCGGGAGGGCTCGGCCCGCTGGCCCAGCCCAGCCGCAGGGGGCGTGCCGGCCCGGCCCGCCCCGTAGCGTGCGCGAGGGCCCTGCCCGTCGTAAGTGGGCGCCCGGGCTGCCCGTCCGCGAGGGGCTCGGGGGCTCGGCCCGGCCGTAGTGGGCTCGGGGGCCCGACCGCAGCGGGCTCGGGGGCCCGGCCCGCCCTAAGCGGGCACGCGGGCCCGGTCCGCCCCGCCGCCGGCCTGAGGCCCGGCCCGGCCGTATCTGGCGTCCCGGCCGACCCGCTCGCCTCGTTGCGTGTGGGCGCAGCTCGCCGGCCCGGCCTGCGTGTGGCCCCCTTTCTTTTCGTTTGTTTTATCTATAAAAAATAATATATTCCTGTGTGGTAATATTTTTTTTGTAGAGATTTTTTTGTGTGTGGGATACACAACAACACAAACAAAAAAAATCTTTTTTTCTTAATTCCTGTGCGGTACTTTTTTTTAGCTTTTGTGGCATCTTGTGTTCTTTGTTTCATTTATCCTTCGTGGGTGCAAACATTAATATTTGTAGTATATTGAGATTGTATTTGTGTGATATTTTTTTTAGACACATAAGTAATTGTGTTCTTTCGGTATTTTTCAACAAAATTTAATTTTAGAAAAAAAGTTTGAGAGAGACTCTTTTTTATAACATTTATACCATATGTAGGATGTATTCTAATTCAATTTTATTATATTTGCGAGACAGTAAAGAGCCTAATCAGGAATTTACCTCATATTAAAGTAAAATATTTTATAAAAAAAATTGTTAGCGTACACATGCAATCTTAAATATTATTATTTTTATATAAAATAACTATTATAAAAATAACTTGTTCATGGAGAGGAGGTAGGAGGCAAAAGGAAAATGCTTATCTTCATTTGCTTCTACTCTTAACTTCTTTTTGGCTCAAATCAATTGCATAGTAACTCTACGCACAAGAAATCTTTGCCTACGGCGATCACATCGTTCATTTGAGGTAGAAAAAATTTGAACTTTTTTGTGCTTTGAGCAATCACACATCGTTCATTTGAGGTAGAAAAAATTTGAACTTTTTTGTGCTTTGAGCAATCACAATGCTCATTAGAGATAGAAAATTTGAACAACTGATGCGGACATGCTTTACATCACTGCCTCAGATGGGCGGTTGAATCATCTCATGCACAGAAGTTTCCACAATTTCTGCAACAAAAAAAGTGAAATCACCAAAGAGCATGGTATAGAACTATAGATAGCCTTGAGATCTAAGATTTCTAAATTTTCCAGTAACAGACACATAAACTACAATTACGACAGTTTGCAGGAATCGATTTCATCATTCATTTATTCGATTGTACATAAATCCGGAGAATATACACGAATTTTCAAGTGACTTTCTATTTTCTTATAAAAATATAGTAGCCAAATAAGAATCAACCTCGGTCAGTTCTATGTAAAGTTTTAAGGTTTGGCTGTAAATATTATGCTGGCTCTTGCGACCGCATTGCATTCACAAAAGACAGCAAAAAGGGCATCGAAAACTGCCCTTGAAACAAAAAGGAGGGTTTGTTAGGAGGTCTACAACGAAAAAAGACCAGTTCGACCGAACTTGGTTCCAGAGCGAAGGCTATCACTTGTAGAGAGAGAACTGTTGAAGATGAGAAGCATCGGTTGCGCTGAGATGCTCGCACCCTGCAACCTTATCCCAAGGGCTTTTACAACGCTTCTGCAGTTCTATGTACCTCTCCATGTTAAAATGGTGCTTCTCAAGCAGCTTTTTCTGTCTAGAAGTGAAGAGCCGTTCCATGAAATCTTGATAAGTCGGATCCCTCGATGTAATTAGAAAATAAGCATATCCAACAAGAAGGCCGGTCGTCGTCGTGAAGAATGCTATTGGTTCCATGACATCCCATGAGAATTCCCAAAATGTGAGCCGAAAGAAGAGCCCAACCTGAGTGATGAGAAACCCTAACCCTGACCATAGAATTCGTCGGACCTGCTTGTGGGCAAGCTTGTCGATCTCTTCCTTCTTCAACTGCAGCTGCTTCAGCTCCTCTTTCCTTGGATCATTTTCTGGCACGAGTGCGAGGGGCACGGCTCTTCTCACCAAATCCACAACCTAGCGAAAGACATATATGGTTCCACATCATAAGCTTTGGAGTATAAGAAACAATAGGCAAAAACATAAATTTATTATAGGCTAGCTTATAAAAAAACCCCTGTAAATACCCGCTTTTTTACTTTCCCTCCTGACTTTCAAAAACCTACATTTTGTCTCTGTAAAATTTCAGAAATATTTTTAAGGGGGTACAGCGTTAATGGAGATGACAAAATGACCAAATTATCCTTACTTTTTCTATAAGAATTTTTTTTTATTTTAATGTATTTCTGTTATTTTGAATGGCATTTTCGGTATAAATTATAGGAAATGGACGAAATAGTAATAGAACCCTGACGGAGGGGGGCTAAATGCAACAACCTGAAATGTTGAGAGGGTAAAATGTAGGTTTTTAAAAGTTAGGGAGGAAAACTGAAAAATCAAGTATTTATAAGAGAATTTTCTGTAATTTAGCCTTTATTATATTTCAAAAGATTAAGTAACGGAAAGTTCCACAATGTTACAACATATTCCATTAAAAAATTAAGAATTACTGTTAAGATGTGGCAGAGAAGTACTTAAATCAAACTAAAGGTTAGGTAATAATTACTAAGAACAACAACAACAACAATAATAATAATAAATAAATAAACAGTACAAGCATATAAAGTAAACCGGCAATGGTAAAAAAAATTGCACTCTTTGGACTCAGACAAATAGTAAGAATTCAACTTTGCCGGGAAGTTATGGTATCATTTTATAATCCAATCTTTAAAATAATATACTCTGAGCTCAGAGATTACTAAAAAAATTTAATGGCTTTTAGAAGTTTAAGTTGTCAAAAGCACCACTCAGACTTCTAGGTGATCTGTCTACATGCTTATAAGACAGATTGCTAGCAAGCACCAATTTGGCACCCTTTGATAGATTGGTGTACTATCAGGTTACTGCTTCGTTTTCAATATTATAACTACAATCTAGTAGCACTATTTTGCTACATATTGTTTCAGGAAAAAGAAAGTTAAATGAAAAGAAAAACAATGAGATCTCTCTTTGTGTAAATTATTTTTGGAACATGTGAAAATCTCTGACTACAAGGACAAGAAGGTAGAGTCAATAAGGATTAAATAGAAAAGGATGAGATCTCTTTCAAATAAAATTTTTATGGAACAGTGGACATGTCACAAAATCTTGTTTATCATAATAGCAACGTATTGTTCCTTTTCCATGTTCCTCTCTTTTCAGTAATTGTTTTGGACGATACTTTGAGAAGATGACACAGTGAGGTAACTGGAATGTCATGGAATCTGATTTCTTACAATAAAGGAAAAGTGAAATGGGTAATCTGCAATTTTTAGCCCACGCAAGAGAGTAAAATGCCTAAGAGCCTCGACAATCATATATGGAACGGTATCCATAAATAAATTACCCTATAGTAATCACTTACCACATCCGCAATTAATTATGAAAGGACTAACTTCCAGTAAAGGCCTTATCATCTCTTCACTTTAGATGTCAGCCATCATAGAACAGATGGATATCCAGAAAAAGAGAAAAACAAGACACTTGCCTAATTTCCATTCAAATATCGAGGTATCGTTCGTGCTGATGTTATGAGCATCACTTATAATTAGCCAGATGAATTGTTGAGCTTATCTTACCAAAAAACCATATAGATGACGTGAACTAAACATGGGAGATTTAAAGCAAAAGGTAATAAAACAGAGGGAATAAAACATAAATATCAGCAATAACATCTGCCATTTAGATAAAGCAAAGTAAAAAGGCGGGGAAGAGGGGGGAAAACGCCAAATATATACATGCTTACGCTAGAATTTTTTTTTTTTTTCCTTCTCCAGAGCAAGAAAAACAGCAAGCCCCACAAACTTTAAGTACGTTCTGACAAACTTAACAGTATTAACTGCTAACCTTCAATCCTTTAATCTGTAAAACCAAAACGTCGCTAGAAACCAAATACAAGAATCTGCTTCCAAATTGTCTTAGGAGACAACAAAACCCTTTTTCTGTAGCAGCAAGTGAGGGAATCTTAGTGGTCCACAAATAGCCAAAAGTTTATCAGGGGACGCAGAGATCTCTAACAGCTATCTACATGGACTGCATTCCTTCCAAGAATCAAAACTGTCAATCTCAAATCAAGAGTGCCCAATGGCAAAACTGTAAATATCAGCCGAAATCTATGTGTATTGGAATCTTCCGTCTCGATCAGTCTTACGGCCTGTTTGGTTGTGTTCTTGCTTCTAGCATTTGGGAATCAAAAAGGTCTATTAGTTTTTGAGTTTTTGCTGCAGCCGGAAACAGAAGTGTGATTCTGAGGACCAAAAATTGAACTTTTTCATACCGTGCCTCAGATAAACAGTTAGAGAAAATTTAAACCTATTCCGTCACTATTGTAACAAGGATAATCACTAACCAAATTTAAATCCTTAACGAGCTGAGCTAATCAGAAGAAACAAGATAAGCAGAACTAAATTGCGACAATTCTAGGACGAGGAAACGAATCAAAATCCCATTTTGCCCGAACGCCTAATCAGTTTATTCCCCTAAAACACAAAAAGATTGAAAATTTTTACTTCAAAACCCTGAATCAAATTAACTGCTTATTAACTAATTGCAATCAAATAATGAATTCGAAGAGGTGTTGAGGGGGATTGTAGAGCTCACGAGCCACCTTGTCGGGGTGGAGGTAGACCTTGTCGCGGAAGAGGAGGACGACCCCGGCCTCGTCGAGGACGCGCGCGAACGCCTCCGCCTCCGCCCGCGTCCGCGCCACCCCGACCCCCTCGCACGCCGCCAGAAGCTCCGCGTACCCGATAACCTCCCCGCCCCCCTCCCCGAGCCGCCGCTTCAGCGCCTCCACGTTCACCAGCCGCATCAGCCTCCTCGCCTCCGCCGTCGTCACCTCCTCCCCCGCTCCGCCGCCGCTCGCCGGCGACGCCGATGCGGAGGAGGAGGAGGAGGAGGAGGAGGAGAGGGAGGTGAGGTGAATCCAGGGTCGTCGGATCGGGCTCTCCGCCCCCCATCGGCGCCCGCTAGGGCGCGCCGGGGCCCCCGCCAGGGCCCGGAGGAGCGCGCGCGACGAGGAGCGCCACCACATTAGGGTTAGGGTTAGGGTTCGCGGTCACTCGCGGTGAGCGGAAGAGGAGGTGATCGGAGACATTGGGGTGGAGCGGGTACGGTGCTTTTTTTTTACTTTTTATCTGTGGGGATTTGAAGGGTCGGAGAGAGACGGAGAAATAACGGGGAAAACAGTTGTGTCGGAGGGACGTTAACGGCGTTATGTGGGATTCGTGTCGGAATAGGATATGCTCACCCACCGTGATTGTACGTTCCCGTGCTCTTTGGATCTCTCTAGCTAACTTTTTCATAAGATTTTCCCTTTTTTTAATTATTATATCTAATTATGTAACAACACCTTCTTTTCTTGTTTTAATTAATTTTCACGGTACTCAAAATCCAATATCAAAGAAAATAATTTACACAAATAAGAGTTAATGTATGCTCTTAGTACTAATGTTGTTGTTTTTTTTCTATTTTTTATGTATAGATTTTTCTTTATGACGCTCATTATTAGAAGTGTATTATTTGACTGAGTCCACTAATTCATTAACTAACGACTTAGTCACATAATGAATAATGAATGCTGAATGCGTACTCGAACATTATGTTAAAATGATTGATTTTCTATTATTGCTTTAACAACCAAGTTTTTTTTTTTTTTTTTTTGAGAGAAAGATAGCACGCTACCCGCTTCATTTATTTCTTTTAGAAATAAACTTAGCTAGAAATGTGAATCAACTAGGATTCGAACTCGGGACCTCGGGTACCAACCACCAAGCCCTTTGCCACTTGCACTAGGGACGGTCGGTGCTTTAACAACCAAGTTAAAAGGTGAAGCCCACATGGGGCCAAATAGAAATATACTTTGCAATGAATTGAAAAGAAGATCTGGAATTAAAATAAAACAAGAGTAATATATTGTCTTCACCTTTTTCAATATTCTATTTGTTTCAGAAAAAGCATAATACAAAAAAAGCAGTTTGAAGAAATAACAACATACGATTCGTTAAGAAGCCTATTAATAATTATTTCACTACGTTTGATCCGGAATATAAGTAAGAACTACTTATTTCAGAAATAGGTACAAGTTCAGGTATAAGCAGAAAACTAGACTAATTTTGCGTTCGAAAGAAAATTGGATTGTTTTTGGGAATAAGATAAATAGTGTTTGGATGGTTAAATTAGAACAAGAGAAATAAGAATTATAATTTTAAACTAAAATTATTTTATCTAATAAATTAATATCAAAATATTAATTAAAAATAATTTAATAATTTAATAAATTTATTAGATATGAATATTGTATAAGATAATAAAAATATATTTATTAATTAATTAAATATAAAAAATTAATTTAACTTTTTAATTAGTTAGTAAATTATTTTAGTTAGATAACTAGTAAAAAAATTAATTAGATTAATAAAAATATTAATGGTTGATCAATATAAATATTAGTTTATGGATAAACACATTAAATTATTAATAATTATTTAGCTAATTAATTATACGTAATAAATTAATTAATTACTTTATTATTTAAACAATAGATAATGATTTAAATATATTAATTAGATTAATTAATAATTTAATACCATAATTAAAATTAAATTTAGACTTCAATTAATATTCCCACTTGGGAACAAAGTTTGTTCCAGGGGGAGGGTGGAATAATAGTTACAGACTTATTCCCTCCTTGTTCCTGAACCAAACGCCGCCTAAAAGTAGAAGCTTCAGGAATTTCTTTCCGTCTTATCGAAAACAATTAAAATATATGAACGAAGCAGGAATTTCATATTTTTTATATTATTTTATTGCCTATCAAATAGATGTAAGATGAAAGACTGAAAATAAATATTCTTTATTTTTATCTTGTTTTAAATAGTTTAAAAAATTTTCTGACAAGATTCAACTGATTTGAAATTTTCTATACTGTTAAACGAGCAAACGAGTCGTACCGACTCATTCATTGTTCGGTTAGTAAAATGGTTTAGATCATGTTCAACGATACTGATCATCTATTGAAAATAAATTGATAGTAAATTGAGCCGTTTACTACTGATAGTATCCGAGTAATGCTCAAATTAAATACACCCCGTCAATCTAAAAAGTTCGTCTTGTGGACCCAAATTTAGTCGAGCTTAATTACTTATCCAACCAGGTAGGATTGGGCGTGGCGATCCGCCGACGTTTTATCATGTCAAAATTCAACACTTCCTTGGAATCAAAGACACCATTGATTCTCCATGTAATCTTTTTTTTTAATTAAAAAAAAATTCTTTTCCAGCACTTTGACTTTGTGTTAACCCCACAAATAAAAATGAAAAGGGACCCACAAAAGAGAGAACGCTTTTGACTAGGTCCGAGCATATCCAATTAGCCAAGTTATAGATAAACGTGGTTCGCAATTCGATTATTTTTGTGTTTAGTCATAAGCTCAGCCCTTTGATTTTGAAGCTAGTTTCCGCCTCCCTTTGTTCGTAACGTTGGGATTCCATAATCACATAAATGAAGGAAGGTTGTGTTTGATGCTCGCTCTTCTTTATCATAAGCCTTTCCTTGCTTGAATGCTTTCGAAGAAAAAAAAAATAGCGTATTCTAAGATCGTAGTAACGATTCTGTCAACGTGGCATGTGTAGCTTAATATTAGGGTATGTGAGGCCTATCCGTCCGTCTCCATTTATTGTAAATATTTTATAAAGTGGAGCCCACCTATTATTTTTCACTCTTCATGAATGGGTTCCTCTTCTATCATTATGACGTGGGGCCCACCTGTTGATTTTTCAACTTCCTAAAATCAATTTCTCTTTCCATTTTAAATATTTCTTTATGACGTGGGGCCCACATGTCGGTTTATCATTTTTTCATCAACCCACCTGTTGACTTTTCAACTTCCTAAAAATCGATTCCTCTTTCCATTTTAAATATTTCTTTATGACGTGGGGCCCACATGTCGGTTTATCGTTTTTTTTATAAACCCACATGTTTGACTTTTCAACTTCCTAAAAACCGATTTCTCTCCCCATTTTAAATATTTCTTTATGACGTGGAGCCCACATGTCGATTTACCATTTTTCATAAGCCGGTTCATATTCCAATCACACATGTTCGGATGGATTTCATAGGAGATTATAACATTCTTCGCTTAAGACGGATCGCCATCGCTAGGGTTAAGATTTATTCGGGGCTCTTTTTAGGGTTTCGTGGTGAGTCGGAGGGTTAGAGAAGCGGAAGTATAGAGAACGTTGTTTGAAGGATTTCCTCTTGGAGCGGAATGGAAAGGAAACGGGTCGGATCAAGTGGCCGAGGCAGCGTCACCTTTTTCCTAAAGAGATTGGCAGCGACGCCGGTGGTGGCCGCAGCCAAAATCATCTCTACTTTTATTTCTATTATTATATTTATTATATTATTATTATCTATTCAACTACAATAAACTACGTACTCTTTAAAACTTAATATTTACTTTTTCAATTATTTTTAAATTTCTGTTGTTGGTGGGTTTTTAATGTAATTCTTTTGTATATTGTGAACTGTAAGATCGAATGGATAAGGACGAGCTCTTCAATTGCGAGATCAAACTGGTAAGCATGATGCTCCCTATGTTGCTAATTATATCTTGCTTCTTATGGAAATAGCAAAACCCTAAATTCACTAATCATTGTTGTTATTTATTAATTTTGTAGAGAAATGATCCTTGGAAGCACAAGGATAGGACTTCTGTTGGTTTTGAGCAGGACTTGGCGGCCGTTCTTCTCACCAGAGGTGGAAGGTGGTGGCTGGGGCTTAGCGTTCTCCATGGGAGGGCCCAAGGAGGAGGATGAGGAGGAGGGTTGGGTCTCAGCGAGTCTGGCGGAGCTGGGGTTGTGAACGGCGACGGCGGCGGTGGCGGCAGCGACAGTGTTGCTTCAAAGGGCCGCATTGAGTGAGTCTTTAAATTAATCATTTCAATTATCCTCTTGATTTAAATATTGTGCCAATTATTTATACTTTATGGTTGTCTTAAATATGTGCCAAAATTTTGTGATAATTGGCAGACAGTGTGTTGATTATAAAATTTTCAACCTAAAATCTGTATCTACAATTCTATTAGACTATATTCTAAACGACTATTTATCTTTGAGTCATGATGATCATGCGAAAATAAAGATTAAGAATAAACTTTAAAATCAGAATCATAGTAAAGAAAAAAAATCAAACAACATAATTTATAGAAGAGAAAAAAATAACAAACTTTATAGTAGTAAAATCAAAGTTACATATTGAAAATTACAAAAAGAAGCTGAAACAAAATAAAATTTATTGAAAGATAAAAAAAAATATATTACCCACTAAGACGAAGGATTAATAGATATGATAAAAATTGACTACAATAATTAATAGATATGATAAAAATTGACTATAATAATATCTACCCGCTGCATCGCGCGGGTCACTACACTAGTTATTATTAAAGCAATACTATCTGTACATCCAATTTTTTTTATAAATCTAGCATTCTATTTATCTAGGAACCCTTATTTTTTTTTTAAACTAAACTTATTGGTCTTTTCTTTTAATATTTAAAACTTAAAAGAAGTGTCTAAATATTTGGATATATAGATATGAAATTTTTGTCTTATTTTTGACCGTACAAGTAGCATTTCGAGCTAGCTTAAGCTCGAACGATTTTTAGCTTGAATCTAGCTCGCTCACTTATTAAATAGGATTAATTTCATACAGCTCCCTATAAACTCCCTACAATTAGAATTATGTAGAAATATCATTCCAAAAATTTTCAACAACCATCTTCTTTTTTCTATCATCACAAATAATATAAGAGGGGTAAAAAGGTCAATTTATCTTATTCACTAATCAGGGGGTAAAGTATTTTACCTATGGTTAACTATATTTTTCTAACGGATCCTAACAGCAGGGGAATATTTGAAAACGTTAGGACTTTTGTAGGAATAAATATGAAAAGTTAAACTTTATAGAAATATATTTGCTATTCGATATGTTTACAGATAAGATAAGTTCAAGCCACCAATAAAAAGGACTTTTATTCTATGCAAGCCACCAGGCCAATCTCGAACTGGCTCGAAAATTTGACGAGTTGAGTTTGAGCTTGAGATTGACCTCTGCCGACTCGAATCGGGCTCGAGCCCCCGCCTTTGGCTAATCGAGTCGACCCGACCTCAGCTATTGTGCTCGGCTTGTGTACACCTTAAAAAACAAACAAACAAACTTGAACTGAACAAAATGTAGTAATTCTGAATCTGTGCCTTGTCGATCCATTTATACATGTCAAATATTTTTCTTCGCAATAAATAACACAATATGGTAACCTACTCAAATTCATTTTTTTGGCAACAAATTTTCAGAAATAAACCTTAGACAGAGCCCATGAAAATAGCTTCAGATTTTAATTAGGGTTGAATCATGCAATCCATTTGGGCCTTGGTGGGCCTTGGATGGCCCAAACATAGCTGGGCATTTGCTGAAGCCCAAATAGTAGAATAACTTTTCTATTTCGAGAAGCACTAGAATTTTTATTCGAGAAAAAAATAGAGATTTTGCTGTAGTGTGTTCTAAAGTAATCAATCGAGCACGAAATATAACAAATTCAATTTGAAACTGCTATACTCGATATAATAGGTGTCGAGGGAAAGCTAATTTAGTCGAGCAATCGATAAGTTTTAGAAAGAGTTTACTACAGTTTCGGCCATGTCTCACTTAACCCTCAACACAAAAAATATCATTAAAATTAATCCTATATCGCTAACTTCAGAAATAAAACTTCACAAAAGCAATTTGGCAAATGAACTAAGTGGATTGTTAGATAAAATGCCGATCCTTATAACTTCTAGTATTGATGGTTTGAATCTGATTTTAGTCCTCCAATTTAAGTGCCAACATGCGAGAAAATATTCAGACATAAAACGGAGGTAACTTACCAACTCATTTCAACGAATTATTGCATCCAAATTTCATAGTCATTCTAAAATTTTAGTTTTATTTGAGACAGTAATATACTGCAAGCTAAAATCGACGAAAATTTGAAAACTGGGAATTTTGAAAAGTTTACTGTTATTGAGAAATTTGAACTCAGAACTCACAGTACTTCTATAGCAGAAATAAGACTCATAAGTATAGAATCATTAGGGCTAAAATGAGACAGCAAAAGTTAAATTAATTCCTGATCAATTTTGTACCTAACTTATCTGAGTTGTGTATGAATGTGGTTAATTACAGCAAGTCAGTAAAGAACTGCAGTGACTCTGTACAGGTCAGAAAGGTTCAGAAAACCTGCTGGTCTAAGCTGCAGGGTATTTTCAGCTGCCTACAGTTACAGATCACATGTTAAGTTAATGGACATTGAAAAATATGATACAATTAAAACTACTGTAAATTTAATAAAATGCCAATTTCAAAAAGGGTTAATTACACCAGTGGTTTTTAGGTTTTACCTAATTATTTTTATTTTTAGTTTGGTTCAATTGAGCTCCTAAGCTTTATGGGAAGAATTAGTATTAATGTGGTAGATATGATTTCATGTTACTATGGCTATGTTCATCTAAATTAATAAAATTAATTATGAGTCTAAAAGGAAGAAAATGCTTTCCTGCAAATATCTGCTTTTGAATTTTACCTCCGTTTCTCTTAAAACCTCTATATTGTTATCTTAAAATTTAAAGTTGTATCACTTAATTATGCACGGTCACTATTTTGCAATTATTCTATATATAAATTACGTAGTACAACCAACTTACTAAAGATACCTATTATAAGAATGAGCAATGCTACTTATACACCCCTAGATTAGGAGAAAGTCTTCTATGTGGCCGTCACACTACGTCACCCGTCTCTCAACTAATCAAAAAAATTTTAAGAGAAAAGTATAATAACAATACTTTTCTAAAAATTATGATGGGCTGAGCGAATCCTAAGGGCGAATATGATTGGTTGGAGACACTATATCATCTACGTTACAGTCACATTTTTTATTTTTTTCTAGATTAGATATATATCTTACATTTCATTCATTCAAGAGAATCTTTTTTCTCTAATCTTACCAACTTTTTTTTTGGTTACTAAAACCAATTTGAATTTCTGTGAACCTCAAGATGGAGGAGGTGTAAGATTTACATCTATATATCGATGTACATGTAGCATATTCCTATAAGAATATTTTCGTGTTTCTTAAATTATGTTATTATATAGAGATTTCCTACTACTTACTAATTAAATTTTAATTTTTCATTATTTTTTAAGAATAAAGTGTGTATATTAGTAGTTATCTAGTTGAATCATACAATTTACAAAATAGGAACGGTGTTGTTGCACCCCCACAATTGTAAATTTTAAGAGGACAAAATATAATTTTTTTTCAAAATAATGAAGTAAAGTATCTAAGCGGACATTTATAAAAAAAAATTTAATATTTGAACTAATAAAACAATTTTGACAGAAGAACCTGAAAAACTGGAAGATGTTAAAAATTCAATTAATAAAATCAAAAGTTCTGAAAGATACCGACCGTCCCTAGCGCAAGTGGCAAAGGGCTTGGTGGTTGGTACCCGAGGTCCCGAGTTCGATTCCTAGTTGATTCACATTTCCAGCTAAGTTTATTTCTAAAAAGAAATGAACGAATCGGGTAGCGTGCTACCTTTCTCTCAAAAAAAAAAGTTCTGAGAGATAAAATTAAAAAAAATACTCACTAACAACACAATCGAACCGCCGGCTTTCTTCAGCTGGTGCGCAAAATTTTCTTATGTAAGCAGCTATATATTCTGTTATCGATCTAAATATGTGATCAATCTATGGTGCGCAAAATTTTCTTATGTAAGCAGCTATATATTCTGTTATCGATCTAAATATGGGATCAATCTAAGGCAATCAGATGAATTTTTGCTGATTTTTTTTTTTAATGAACGATGGAATCGTCTGGTGCATGGGACCAAAGAGGCAACAAATTTTTAATCTTTTTTATTTATTTATTTTTTGGCAAAAAAAAAAAAAAAAAAATCTCCTTACCCTGGAATCGCTTTCGTTTGCATTCCACTGTCATTGTCCGAGCATTTAAAACAGCAAACCTACTCCACACGACCAACATCAGAAATATTAAAAGAAAAGGAGGTTTTACGACGCAGCGATTACCATTAATGCACCGCCCAGGTACTATCCAATCCCAGATATCAATAACCCTCGTCCAATCCATTTCCATGTACGGACACGACTTGTGATCTTTGAGAAGAAGCAGCAATTACCGTTTATTGCGGGTGAAAATTGCATGCATGCCCCTCAACTATAGCTCGTTGTGAAACAACCCCCCCCCTTCACTTTCTTTGTTTGGGCAAAATTATGTTTTTTTTCTAAGATGAGAGATATTTCTGATGTAAGGTTTTTTAGATTATCGCTGTTAAGTCCTGTAGTTTAAATTTGACATATTACTGATGTATGTGATATTTTAGTAATTGTCACTATATCTACCGCATTACTGTCAAGTCGCTGCTACATTAACGACACATTATTATTAGTAAAATTTAATTATAAAAATTTAAATAGTAAATTATAATAAATTAAAGTTTGACTACTAAGTGGCCGCATGTCTCGTAGTTTGAGAATCAAAAATGTAATTTAGTAATTCCTTTTTTTTTTTTTCAGTTGACACTTGCTAACGTCCAACTTCTTTTATATGAATTTTTCTAGGTAGTTAAATTAATTTTTTTTAAATATAATTGCTCTAATAACTATTAGTTGTTAATTATTTCAGTTTTTATTTTATAAAAACTAACTAAAATTATCAGATTTGATAGAATTATTTCTACTTTGGTACATGTTTTTATCTGATAAAAAAGACACTTAATTATCAAAAAAATAATCAAAAGTTGATAGATGCGAATTAAAAAAAATTGTTAGGGGTTTTCGTATACTGGTAAATAAATTTAAAATAATTAATAATTATTAGTTCGTATATTGGTTCAATTTACTTAAAATTTTAATCTAATTAAACAGAACTATCCGATAATAAATATTAAAATTGAAGGGTGGGGTGTGTTTGTTTTGCCGGAATCGAAAGAGGACTAAGGTTGCGCCTTCTGGCACTATATTTGGTCTCGACTTCTCTTTGATAGGGGATAAAATAGCGCTTCCATGCTATATACGAAGTCGAGCCAGTACTCATAGGTCGTATGCTTCCAATCGCTCTCCGCATTCAATCTTAGAGTTTTCTTGTTTCCTCTAAATGTCCGCGCACTGGCGGTTTCGAGAAAGTAATGAACCTCTATATTGGAGATTCGACTGTGTCATTATTAAAGAAAAAACTTATGAAACTTATCTGAAATAAAAATTATTTTGATTCGGTTATCCAATCTTTTAATTTTTTTTTATTTTACTACTCAATTTTTTAATTTATTTGATTTAAGTCAGTCAACCGTACTTTGACTTAAAAAAATTTAGGCTGATTATCTACTTTAATAAAATTATAATGGCGAGAAGTTGATTGACTTAAATAATAAATTAAAAGACTGGATATATATATGAGACCTTAGGTAGTCCTACATATAAATATAATATGGCTAAAAACTCTTAACCCGGCTATAGCATTTTTCACCGTGGATAGGCCCAAAAAGTTAAGAGAGTTAAGTGTGCTAGAACTAGAGTAGTTCTAAAATAGATAATTTCCTGAGAAGTTGAGCGTCACAAGATAATAAAATTAAAATTTTAAAAGATTAGGCATAATTTAGATAAGTTCAGTATATTTTTACCTATGAAAAAAAAGGAGGGGCATAATCTAAATCGCTTGTAAGTGAAGGGTATGCATACAATTTTACCTGATAATATCTCATCCTCTCTCTCCGACCAAAGAAAATTCCTCCAATCGCTTGACGTGACACTTCAATAAGCTAGTCCCCCTGACATGTACACCCAAATCGGGTGGGGGCAACCACTCCGGACCCCACCACCCACACAAAATTCTCTTCCTACGCCTCGTGCATACGTACGTTTCATGCACCGCACTCTTAAAACACTGCCTCAAATTAAACTAGAATATTATTTGACAGTAAAGAAATAATATTTACTATTCACTACTATTTTTCTATTATTAATAGTATTTTTTAGTTTTCCTCTAAGTTAAATAACCTAATTTTTTTTAAAAATAATAAGTTTTAAAAGTCTATATGGTTATAAATTTGACATTCTCTTTGAAACAATTTTCTAAATTGATGAGTGAAAGATTTTAATTATTTATAATATATTGGCATGTAAATTTCTTAGGTTGACTTTTCTTTCAATCTTATACTACTTCAAAATCTAAGAAGTGGGAGGTACGAATTGCCTTTTTTAGATGCGCATTCGCGAGGTAGGATCCTCTGATTATTCTTTAGATATTGTAAGTTATAATATTAGAATTTAAAGAAATTAATAATCAAATATTGCCACTGGTGCATGAGACACCAATGCACAAGGTGCAGGCAACAAATTTCTCACCCCCACCCCCCTCCCTCCCCATTGTGGGCCCCGCACACTCCTTCGCGCAAGCCCAACCACGTGACCACACCCATTCTACATACTTCCAAATTCGACCCGTTTTGACACCTTTTAACTCTGAGACATATCACACACCCTACACATGCTTCCTCCCTCCAACTGGAAAAAAAATAAAACG
This sequence comes from Puya raimondii, assembly GCA_016920855.1. Lineage (NCBI taxonomy): Eukaryota > Viridiplantae > Streptophyta > Magnoliopsida > Poales > Bromeliaceae > Puya > Puya raimondii. The sequence continues at coordinate 69,824,207 of JABWPP010000049.1, forward strand.
CCTCCCACCTCTCCAGCAATATAACTCCAAAAGTATTACCAACATAGTAACAACAATGGACGACACTTCGGACTCACCTAATATCCAACTGTTCTGAATAGTGATGAAATAATTAGAAGCCAACTCATTTAAGAGACGGAGAGAGTTCTAGAGAGGGAGAGGGGGGGGAGAGAGAGAGAGTACTACAAAGCCAACTCAGCAATTGCTTGTACCATGACAAAGGACATGGTAGGGAAAACGAAATGGCAATGGCCTTGTCCGAGCCAAGGCTACAGGGTAGGGTACGGCTTTTTGCAAGAGCGAAAAGGACCACTCAGTAGGGCAAAAAGAAACCCATTGGCGACTAGAAAAAGCACTCATTAGGAGCAGCCCCAGCATGCATTAATTATAGCTGCTCCCGAACCCATCCACTTCATTAGTAGGCCAAACATCAGCTTCTTCACAGCTCGAAGCAGGGAAAAAAGGAAAGAAAAAAGTGGATAGTGATGATATGTGAATTTTTTTTAGTGTCAAAGATCCATTTTAGAACTAAATCTGCCTAACTACACGGTGAAAAGCAAAACAAAATGATAGTGAGACGTAAACGCAGTAAATATTATAGAGTTCGGCTCAGATGATCATCGTGAACGACGCACTCGACTCGAATGGATTTGCGAAATGATCTTGAATATTCTGGCTCTAAAATTAGTGCGGCAGTTAGTTCGGATTTTGATGAGATCACTTCCTTCTTCTTATTCTGCTGCTGTTAGTGCGCCCTTCGCGTGAGCCAAAGGCTCCGACATTGTATCGTGATCTAGCGGGGCGGATTGGCGGTTTGGATCGGGCGCCACGCCGAGGCGGTGAGGAGGCAAAGGTCCTTCCACCCGAGCTTGAGCGCGCCGTTCTCCTCGACGAGCGTGTACCCGTCGGAGGGGAACATGCCGAGGAGGAGCGTGGCCTGGGCGGCGGCATTGCCCGCGAGGGAGACCGAGCGGAATCCCGACTGGGCCAGCTTCTCGCGCCAGTTGCCGAACTTGACCTCCCCGGACCGCGCCGGGCCGCCCACGGCGAGCACGTTGCGGATCTCGCGCGACAGCAGCTGCTGCTCCACGACGTGCCGCTCGGGGCTGTCCTCGCCGTAGCTCGCGCCGAGCGAGTCGAACAGCGCCGAGTAGTAGTGGATCGCCTCGACGAACCGCGCCAGGAACGAGCCCCCCGGGCTCAGGTCCTGCTCCACCATCGTCACCACCTTCGGCGCCAAACTACATCAAACAAACCAAGCAAACAAACAAACAAACAACAAATTTTCAAAATGGTTTTTCTTTTTTTAACCCTAAAATTTCGAATCTCATGTAATGCGTGTAACACGTGAAATAAAAATGAATAAAAATCTTATCAAAAGTCGTACTCTTCTTATACAGTACGCCGATCCATCTATTAAATCCTCCTAATCATGGCAACTAAAGAACTCTTGAGATTATGAGATTATGGAAAAAAGGGCAATGGCTTCAAAAGTTAGTCATAATGACTACTTTTAGCTTACTTGTGTAATCTTCTATAAAGTATTAAAAGTTCTTTTTAGCGCGCTCCACATTTCCAAGAGACAAAAAGTGCTTAACACCACAACATAATAATAGTAATGCAAGATACAAAACAACAACAGGAAGAATATATATATATATATATATATATATATATATATATATATATATATATATATATATATATATATAGTTGGAGATTGAGCAACACAAGCGATTGATTGAAATCACTTCCGTCTTCGTGCAAAAGCACACATATCGGCACAGAAACCAGTCAGAAAAATAATGCGCCCGTACTGTTTCCAAGTTCTATCCTCTCTTTTTTTTTTTAAAAAAAGAAAGAAAAGAAAAGGAAAGGTTGAATATTAGAAAGTTGAGGTTTCTTCTATTAATTTTGTAGTAATTAATTAATGTGATATTGATTGAAATGTAAGGTAATGTGAGGAATTTAGATGATGATAGTGAGGGTTTTAGATGATGATAGTTACCGCTGGAGGAGCCAGAGGGTGTTGGTGTCGGAGCCGGTGACGTCGTAGAGGGAGTGGTGGAGCCAGTGGACGGCGAGGGCCTCGCGGCGGGAGACGCCGAGGCGGTCGGGGTCGAGGTTGCCGACCTTGTCGGCGACGGGGTGGAACTCGAAGGGGAGGCCGAGGGTGTCGGCGAAGTCGGAGAGGCGCTTGCCGGTGGCCTCGAGGGCGTCGAGGGAGGAGCCGAGGCCGGTGAGGCGGACGCGCGGGGGGCCGCCGGGGCGGGAGGCGAGGATGTGGAAGAGGCCCGGCCACTGCAGGCCCTGCATGATGTCCAGGTCGATGATGTGCACGCGCTCCTCGCGGTCGAACGCCTCCTGGATCGCCTGGTTCGCCGTGAAGTGCGAGAACTTCACGAAGGGGCTGATGCCGTTGAACACCTGGAAGGCCGCGGCCAGCCGGTGGTGGAGCCGGAGGGCGGCCGGGGAGGAGGGCGGCAGCGGGGCGTAGAGCCCGAGGCAGGAGCTGACCAGCCGGGCCGACATGGCCTCCGAGAAGTAGGCGGCCACGCGCTGGGCCGAGCTGCCGAAGGGGGTCGCCAGCTCCGAGATCTCCAGCAGCAGCCGGTTCGCCTCGTCCAGGTTGTCCGCCGCCACCGACTCCGCGCACTGCAGCAGCAGCGTCAGCAGCTGCAGCCCCTCCTCGTCGCGCTTCTGCTGCCGCAGCTCCTCCTTGCGCGCCGTCGCCGCTGCGGACGCCGCTGCTGCGGACGCCGCTGCTGCTGCCGCGGCTGCTGCGGCGGCCTCGTCGGAGGTGGAGCTGCTGCGCTGGGGGTCGGAAGAGGAGGAGGGTTGGGGGTTGGGGAGGCGATGATGAGGCGGAGGATGGTACGCGGGCTCCTCCCAGTTGGGCGGCTGCTGATGCTGCTGCTGTTGTTGGCTTTGTGGCGGCTTGGGAAGAGGCGGGGCGGGTGGGGGCTGGGGCGGGGGAGGGGCGAGCTCGCGGCGGCGCTTGTCGGGCTGGGGCGCGTCCGGGGAGGGGAGCGGCGGCGGAGGAGGAGGAGGAGGGAGGGGGCCGGAGGAGGCGAGGGAGCGGAGGCGGTGCTCGAGGACGGCGGCGAGGGCGGGGTTGCAGGGGTGGATGACCTCGCGGACGTTGTGGATCAGCTGCGGGATCGACACCGCGGGCGCCGCGCTCGTCAGGAGGTCGCGGATGATCCCGTCCACCCACGCCGACGCCGCGCCGCCCTCGTCCGCGCCGCCGCGGCCCACCCCCTCGTTCGCCGCCGCCGCCGCCGCCCCGCCGCCCCGCTCGAGCTCCGCCGGGAACAGCGGCAGCCCCGAGAACCCGCACACCGCCGGCGCCAGCGCCGGCGCCGGCGGGGGGAGAGACGGCAGGAACTGCGTCGGGTTGCCCCCATGCACCAAAATCGGGGCGTCCAGAGCGCCACTCGATGCCGAATACAGAAGCGCCGGGTGCCCCGCCGCGCTCTCCGCGAACGGCCCCTGCGCCGCGGCCGTGGAAGACGAAGCCCCGCCACCTGCTGCGGCCGCCGCCGCACCGCCGCCGCCGCCGCCGCGGCGAGGGAGTCTAGGGTTGTGGTAAGAAGAGGAAGAAGACTCGTGCTGCAGATCGAGCTCCGACGCGGGGCGCTTCCTCACCATGATCACCTCGCCCACCTGCTGGTGCTGGTGCTGGTGGTGCTGCTGCTGCTGTTGTTGTTGCTGCTGGAGATAGAGGAGATAAAGAAGCTCCTTTTCCTCTTCAGAGTAGTAGTGAGATATGCGAGGATCATGAGAAGAAGAAGACGTCGTGTTTGTGTTTGTGGTTGTGGTCGGGGGCAGGAGCAGTAAAGAGGAGGAACCCATCAGAAAAAACAAAGGGAAAGGGCTCGGCGCATGCTAGTGCAGTAGAAGAAGCGGTGAGGTGGTGGGAGTAGGAGGAGGGAGGGGGTGAGGGGAGTAAAGAAGAAGAGGCCGAGGAGCAGAAGCCGCGCAGAGAACAACAACAACAACAATAACACGAGACCAATAGTAATAATATTATTATTATTAACAGAGGGGGTTTGCATATAAATCGGGTGCGCATTGGGGTACGCATAGGGGGGCGGGGAGGGCTCCAAGAGAAAAACGGCGGGGAGATTCGGACATGGGGGGAGGGGTGGGTTGTTGTTCGGGGCTGGATTCGACGTTAATAAGAAAGAACGAACCTGTTGCAGCGTTTGCTATTACTCTCTCTCTCTCTCTCTCTCTCTCTACCACTGTAATTTTTCTTTTTTCTTTTTTCTTTTTTTGGTTTCCCACTCTCTCTCTAGTCTCTAGAGAGGGAGAGGGAGAGAGAGAGAGAGAGAGAGAGAGAGAGAGAGAGCCGTTGCCGTTGTCGCGCTCGGCCCTCGCGCGTCGCTCGGGGCGCCTCGGGAGACGACGCGAAACCCCAGGCGAGGGGAGAGGAGAGGGGGTGGGAAAATCGGGTTGGCTTTTTCTCCGCCGTGAGATTTGTGTGGTGGGATTAATGAAAAGGTCGGATTAAACAAACAAGCAAAAAATGCATATAGACCCTTCAACTTCAGCTTATTTCGAACTAGATCACCAAAGATCTTCTTGGGATGTGCGAACATGACACTTCTCAAGGATAAAAAGGGCTAAATTATAAAAAAATCATCATGTAAATATTCGTTTTTTTTATTCCTAATTTTTAAAAATTTATATTTTACCTCCTTAAAATTTAAGAAATACACGAATCTTTGGGGACACATTCTCTCAGCTAAACAGCATAATGCCTCCCTCTTTTTCCTTTTTTTTTTTCAACCGTTCACTTTGTTCGAGGTCTTATGCTGCCTCACCCATGTAGCTTAATTCATTTTCCCTATGAATAAAGCGGGTAGTATGCTATCTTTTTCTCAAAAAAAAATTAAAAAAATACTTTCAGAGAAGTATGATGTTAACGGAGAGGGCAAAATGAGCAAATTGCTCTTACTTCTTATATAAGAAAAAAATAATTTTTGAATATTTTTTATTATTTTAAAGGGTATTTTTGGTATAAATTATAAGAATTGAGAGGAATAGTGATAGAATCCCGACGGAAGGGGACTAAATACAACAATTTGAAATGTTGACAGGTAAAATATAGATTTCTGAAAGTTAGGAAGAAAAAGTGAAATAACGAATATTTATAAGGAGTTTTTTTTGTAATTTAGCCAAGAAAAAAACTTCCTCTACACTGTTAAAATGTATAAATCTTATGCTCATAATTCAAGAATTTTTAAATTTATTTTAAATTTTTAGTATTAAAAAACTTAATAAAATTAGTGAATAAATATGAGTCTTTGAAAAACTCTCCAGTAAAATTTGTGTCTTATATGTAAATGTACAGATAGCTCTGCTAAGCAAAGAATTGCTACTTTTTCAACCACTTATTGGTTGTAATCCTACAACTCTATCAACCATGAATATATATTTTCACTATTTACTAAAATTTAAAAATAATTTTTAAACTTTAGGGGATAGGACTACAATTCTTGAATTATGGGTTCCTATAACTCTTTTAGGTTCTAGACGTAGCATTTATTTCTCTGGTATATTCTTTTGATTTATCCAAAAGGGTATGTATTATTTAAAAGATAAGAAGTGTGATAAATTTTTTTGAATAAATATTATATTTCGCTTTCAAGTTACTTTTTCGGAATAAGATAAATGACATTATTGTAGGATGAATAGTATACTATTTCATTTACTAAATTTCGGATGTCAAATTAAATTTTTGACGGAGAAAAAAAATCAAACTCCTAAAGTTTAATACATAAAAATTTTATACCAAATAAGTTATTATTGAATATCTTATTCTGATATTTAAACAAGAAGTAAAAGCTTATTTGGTAATGTTGTCTTTTTTTCCTTATTTTTAAAATTAAATTGCATATAATTCGATATATTATATGAATTACACATGGTATTTTTATTTTTATCATGATTTAATTATCCTTATTAGGTGAAAGATGATAATTTCTTTTAAAAAACTAAAGAAGTAACAAGAAAATTACTTCTAAGTTTTTTTTTACCTTTTGTTTTAGCCAAACAAGTTTAGGTGAAGGAATTATAAGTAGCTTATCATCCAATCCTATATTTTTTTTTATGTAAATTCTTATTTAGCAAAATAAAGCAAGAAAACAATATCAAACAAGGTTTAAATTTATATATCTTTTTAACACTCTTAGCTTTATTTATTTTAAATGAATTGAATTAGATACTTTTATAAATATTGAGGATTGAGGAAAAAAAAAAAGTAAAAATTTTCAGTTAGCCCCATGTGATTTAACGTATTCTCATTTTATCATCCTATAGTTAAAAAAACGACAATTTATTCTCTTATATGATTTTTATTTTTGTCTAACCATAAGAATTCGATGTTAAATAGGATATATAATAAACTGATATAATTATAAACCACAAAATAGTAAGACACAATATTTGTATAAATCAGAAAAAAGTAAAATATAGCATTTTACTAGCCTCTAATTTTTATTTTACAACCTTGTCATAGATAATAGGGATAACTTCAAATACCACCCCTGTGGTTTCGTACTTTCTCACTTTAGTGCCATGTGGTTTAAAACGTATCACTTTAGTACCCTGTGGTTTGGTTATTCTCTTTTTTTGTTATCTTTTCGTTAATTTTTTCGTTAAATTATACAGAAAAACTTCAAATATCTCACCTATGATTTATCGAATATTCACTTTACTATCCTGTAGTTTTAACTTTCTCATTAATTTAACAAAAAAATTAACAAAAAGATAACAAAAAGAGAATAACCAAACCACATGGTACTAAAGTGATACGTTTTAAACCACAGGGTACTAAAGTGAGAAAGCACGAAACCACAGGGGTGGTATTTGAAGTTATCCCTAGATAATAAAATAATATTTTTTAAACTGTAGGATGATAAGTTTGGGGGCCTATTTTAAAACATTATATAGTATTCTTATCTTAAATTAAATTAGTAAAGAGGGTAGGCTTTTTCATTTTGACTTGGAAGAGTTGTGTAGGTTTAGGGTTAATTGGGATGTGGGTGTTATGGGAAAGGGTGTAATAAACAAATTAAGTTCTTGATTGTGGGGTACTGTGTAAAAGTGAAAAAGGTGTGTTGGACTTTGGTCCTATTTCTCTCTCTCTCTCTCTCCTCGTTTCCTGATACAATTAGAAAAGGGTTTTTATTTTTGTAAAGAGAAATCTTAGAGAGGGGAGCTTTTTGAGACCTTGATGAGTAACTGCTGTTTCCAATTATCATTGCATTTGGTTGGGTGGCTTTGACTTTGGAAACTTTTTTCTGGGGTTTGATTTTTGAAATTATGTATATTTTTTGTTTTGAACTTGTTTGAAGTTTATGTAAAAATTTACAAATTATTGTTTAGAATAAATCTTCTTCGTGAAATAGTATTTTTCTAAATCCAAGATGTTTGTTTGACAATAAAGAGCTTTTAAGATTTCTTTTTCTCTTCGTAAGTCCAATCATGACAATAAAGAACAAAGTTCTTTTGCCGGTATGTCAAATTATATAAAATTAGTATTTCAAAATAGAAGAAACTGTAATGATATTTTTGGTTGATGGTAATTGATATTTGTATGGATATTTGAAGCTTTATTTGAAACCATACCTAAATACAATCGCTTTAACGGAATATAATAGAGAGTGGTTTTGGTGATGGGGTTGTAGTTGTGTTAAGTAGGATCTAGATTGCATGTTTAGAGATAAAATAAGTTAGAAGAACTAAACAAATTATATTTTATTAATTAATTAAACCATCTAATACATTAATTCCACTACTCTATACATCCTTGGCTTTTGGAGGAGGCCTCATGTATGAAAGCTTTTTCTTAACTCTCTCATTAGGAATTCATTGTATTCATATGAAGATTGATTTTAGATCATTTTTTATTGATCGATCTTTTGATAATATAATATTTAAGCAGATCCAAAGTTTCCTCCATTTGAAAATGACATATATGTCTGTCTATTATTCTTTTGTTGAGTTATATAATATTAGAGCCGGTCCTATAAAGTTCCCTCCATTCGAAGAGCTCTTACGTTATTTTATGGCGTCTTCCTATCTATTATTCTGTACTTGTTATACACAGTAAAAGTGTTAATACCAATTCTAAATCATTTTCTATTAGATCGATCTTTTGAGTCAACGGATTGGATAAGAAATAAGCAGGATAAGCTTCTGATCTTTTATTTGTCATGTAATCATTAACAAGAGGCATGAAACTTCATGAGGAGAGGTTCTGACTACTGCCCTACTAAATAGCATTCCGGATAATAATCAACTACTCTAAAATAGCAGTAATTGGTACATTTGATATGCATTTACGAGTCAAGCTGGAATACTTCTAGAAGTAAATGAGAGAGTTTACTTCAGTATCGTTTTAACCGATGGGGTATCTAAATAAAGGATCGGTGTTGTCAAACACGATTTAAGCTATTTTAGCACGTCATTTGCCTAGCAATCTAAGTAGTCGATCTCAACTTCACTTTATATTAGCCATAAAAAATGCTTAATTTTGAAATCACTCGAATACTAGGCAAATGATATTGCGAAAGCGCAAAATTCAAGTTCTAAGAAGTTTAAGTATTTTAGATCAAACTTAACAGTATGAATCATCAATCTGAATAATTTATCTCTCAAAATAATACAGAAATTAATAGACGTCTTGTATACTTCTAGAAGTATTTTAGCTTTATACATGGCCTCATTAACGAGAGTCCATATATCATATGATAATGATACTTTTCGGAGGGACAAGCTGGAGCAGCACTAAAGTCGGCAACGACGTTGATAGTCGTTGCGTGAAGTCGTCACCTAATTCGCTACTCCACGTAGAAAAAAGCCATGGATGGCAGCTATTTTTCTCCAAACAACAACCAGACGGTCACTGCATCTGCGGCCCACGGAATGTCTTCGCTTTGACGATGCCCTTCTCTTAATTAATTTTATAATTATTGGGTTAATTAGTTAATTGTACTCGATAGGTCAAACAATTGCGACCTTTATTAGATTCTGTTTGGATGCATGAATATTTTATTTCGAATATTTTTTTGCTTTACTTAAGAAGTTGTAGTATTTGGTAGATGAGAAATATAATCAAAGCGTCTAGAATGGAATAATATATTCCACTTTCTAGTTAATTTTTCGGAATAAAATAAATATTTTATCCTACCAAATTAAAGACGGTAAGAATTAAACTTTTTGCCTCGCGCACAAAAAAAACTTCAAGCCGAATAAATTATTCAAGAATAACCTATTCCAACATCCAAATAGGGTCCTAAGGTCTGGTTTGAATATCGGAATAAATTATCCAGTAATAACTTATTCCGTATGAAATTTTTTTTCATGTTGTTTGGAATTCAAAAGCCTTGTCACCCATGATTTGATAGGATAAAATATTTTACTTATGAGGTAATTTATCTGTTTCAAAGAAAAAGGACACGAAAGTCGAATATGATATTCATTCTAAATATTTGATTATACTTTTTGATCTTGCTTGGATGTCGGAATGAGTTATCCAGTAATATTTTATTTAATATAAAAATTTTCTATTGTGATTGACGGTTAGCAGTTCATGTTGTCAAATATCTAGCATAGAATAATATTTTTCAGATTTTAGGTAATTTTTTCGGAATAAGATAAATCACCTCGTAGGTAAAATATACTATTCTGTCAAATAATGGATGTCAAAGTTTTTTAAGGAGTAAAAATCAAACTCTTGCTTTTTAATTACACAAACTGAATAAGATATTATTGGATAACTTATTTTGATATCCAAATAAGGCATTTATATGCAAAAAACTATATGTTTCTCAAATAAATTTTAAAGATATGCCGATTAAGATGTTCATGCATTCAAATAGTGCTTACTGGATTATTAGTTTCACCCGTTTATAACATCACAATAATGTACATATTTTATATCTAACATGGCAAGTTGGTTACTGATTAACTATGCCACTCGAGTTAAGAGGACACTAAGGACTTGTATAATTTTGTTAATAGACTTTTCATTTTTACCATCAACTATGGAAGCAACAAAACCTTATAATATATTGTATTGTAATAGGTCTAGTAATTGAGAATCTATGCGGATTTCACAAGTTAGTCAACACCTTATAACGATTTGAATATTTGGAATAGAAAATATAAAGAATTTTCGAAATATTACAAGTTGATCGAGAAACGAATGAGTTTGTTACTAACAAATCATATCAATTGAATCTGGAGGTTGCCGGAGATTTGTATATTCTTATTAATAGACCACTTATGATCTTATCAAGTATAAAAATAACAAAATCTCTTAATCTATGATATGATGAGTCCGGCTACTATACTATCGATAGTACCAAGCACTTGGTGTTATCGAATTTTTCGTCGTTAGATCTACTCCTTTGATCATTTCTATCCGTTAGATTATCCTATTCAATCAACTACTCACTCAATCCTAGGGTATCACTACCATCCTAACCGCACATCCCTTCATCCAAGTGCCGAAAACCATATATATATATATATGTATAAAATTAGGCTGGAATGCTATTTTTATGTAGGGGAGGGAAAAAAGTCTAGAATGTGACGGTTATATTATTGCTGACGTGGTTTCTCGAGCCAATCAAACTGTACTTCTGAAATTTATCCATCTCATCATAATTTTTAAAAATATTAATTTTATTATATTTTTATGCCAAAAAAATTATATTTAGTTGGCTATAAATAATAGAGTTTGACTATGGTGCTTTCGAAAGTATAAAGTAATTGATACTTTCAAGTTTTTAAAGATAGGATCAACTCTTAGATCATTTCGAACTCTTCGACTAATATTATTTTTCTAAAAAATCTATTATAATTTCAATCGTACAGTTCTTGATCTAAGAACTAAAAAATTAGAAATATCTACTCTTTTACACTTTCGAAAGTACAGTAGCTCTACATTAAATAATATGGTGTGAGTAGACTTTCTGGATGGATGAGGGGGAGTTTTGTCTTTCCCCGGCAAGATCGCCGTCATCAGTTGCAGAGTCGTGGGCCCCACCTGCTACTTTTTTTAGCAGATGGCGTGGCGAGAGAAAGCTTGTTGTCTTTTACCCATGCACGTGAGTGGCAACGTGGTCCCCCAAACAAAAAGGAAAATGATCAATTATAAGCTTTGTTTTTTTTTGGTTTGTTTTTTTTTTTATTTCTACTTTTTGGGGCCTTGTTTTTGAGAAAAGAAGAGTGAATTGTAAGAAAGTTAATTGATCATTGGAATAATATCTAATATATTCTTTAAAATTATAAAAATATTTAATATATATCTCTAGTTAATCAAAATATTTTATTGATTTTCAAAAATCTCATAAAATATTCCTAAATTTTTTGGGTTTACGAAGAGAAATTGGGATTTATATGGGTATTTTTGATAATTTCAGGGTAAATTCGAAAGTTTTGAATAGTCAGGGATAAGAACGCAAAATGCCCTAAAATTTTTATTTATTTATAGATAGGCACATAAAATTTTATATTTTTAACTAATTATTTAAAATTTGGAACCGATCATTTAGGGCCTGTTGGGTATTGTCGCTTTTTTTTTAATGTTTTGAAACACTAATTCTATATAATTTAATATGTTGAAGAAAAGATTTTTTTTATTATTATTATAGTTGGTTAGCTTACAATACATCCGACTAATTGAAAATAATAAATTATTTTAAAAAGTTTTGGAAGCAAAAGTTTTTCTTTTTTATTGCCAGGTAAATATTTTGAATAAAAGGATTGAAAGCAATTCACTATTCATTCTTTCATATTTTGATATATAAGATTTTATTTAAGAAAAATAAAAATAAACACGATACCAAATGAGGTCTTAGTTTTATATTTTAATAATATAAAGTAACTAATATCTATCAAATGATCCAGAAATAATAAATAACACATGTCGATAATATAGCAGGATTCTTTTGATGATAAAATTCCATCTTACAGTACTGTAGAAATTTATTTTTGGCATTTAATTTTTATAAATTAAATATAATAGTTATGGCCAATTTTGCTCATGAAAGTAAATTTAGGTATAAAAAGACTCATCTTACAGCAGACATGCATTCTTTATTATTTTTTGACCAAGTAACTACTATTTATTACTTTAAATTGATGACACATAAATCCATGTTGTTGATTACAAAATTTTGAAAATTTGGATTGTAAATATAAAATTTTGAAAGTAGACTTTTGGTGCATTTAACCCATGCATTAAGCTAACCTTGTTATATGTAGGCCTAATACATCGTATAATACTGTATTTTAGTTTTTTTTTGGGGCTTAATTATATCCTACTATATTGTACTTTAAAGTTATTTTTATTTCCTACATGATACAATTTTCTTTTTAAAAAAACATCATTCCATTATTAAAATGTATTGCCTACATTTGATTCATCCATATTCTCTGAATTTTCGTTGACTCTTCACCATGACTCTTAAATTTAAGCTCACGCGGGAGCTCAAACCTCCATCCTTATATACATGACGTCTAAATAACTAACCACTAAACCACCAATGATTTAGTTATAATTTTTAGTTGCGCAGGTCCTTATTTAATAAAGAACTATCCTATCATCTGATTCCACTGCACTTTTATCTGATTTTAATTCTATCTTTTTAAGTTTATTTCTAAGAGGTTTTCTGTAAGATTGATTTTCGGAGATACGGTATGAAAGCAAATTCCAAAGCCTTTCAATTGCGTGTTGTTTGAGTAGCACTACTGGAGGAAGTATTAAGAGCTAGCTGTTTCGTTAAACCACCTCGACATCTCTCTACAACGAAAGCAAGAGTTTCACACTAAAGTTTTTACTTGAATGTTACTTTAAATTTTTATCACTGCTATTTCATAGTCATTTCACATTAGAAATCATTGTCTGCTCTTGGTGCATTTGAATAAAACTATGGCATACTGCCCATTCAACAGCCATTCGTCTAATCACTTTAAGTTTCAACCATCTATATTCGAACTAGTAGCCAAAATATTATAACTCATTTTCAGCTAAACTGAACAGACACTAACAACAAAATTCTCTTTCCGAAAAGCAATATTATTAATCATGTTATTTGTATTATTATACATGAATGAGATTTACTAAATTTGATCAAATTTAAATATACTTGGTGAATGGTAAGTACATTTCATTAATCTAATCACAGGTCATGTAGCTTGATGAGTGGTGACTGATCAATGAGTCTACCTTGTCACCTTTCATAGGCCAAAGAATCAATCTTATCACACTCTCCCAACTTCTCTCTTGTGTTGTGTGTGGTTCCATTAATATCAAGGAAATAATAATTACAAAATAATTGGGAGACAAATGCAATGTACAATGCAATGCAACATGGGGAATAGTAGAATTTATGTACCCAACTTAAGCATGTTGCATAGCTTATTTGACCTATTTATGCTTTTCCCCATTACCATGCTCATCTTATTCATGGCTTTGCTCCCTTTGTCCCCTTCCCCTTTTCCACCTCTTCTACTCGTCTCTTACATTATCTATTCGTCCCCTTCTCTCTTGTATACATCCTTGGCATGAATATTTTGTCTACCTGCCCCCCCCCCCATGTGACACTGTCATCAAACATTATACACCTTAATATCTTAAACCTAGGGTAACTCAATTGTACTACTTGGGCCTATTAAACTAAGGTTCATATTGTAGCCTTTTGGGTATGAAAGCTTAACTAATCCACCCTCACTAGCCAACAAAAATATTTTTGTGTGGCTAAACTGTTGGTATTCTGATGGTAAGACATCGGACTGAATCTGAAAGAGTTGAGTTTGAGTTCGAGAGAAAGATGCCGGTTTAGACGGTAAGAGTGCGTATGAAGCCAAGCACGCGATTATTACCAGAAAAGAAGAAAAAAGTAGTGTTAGGTATCGTAATTAGAATTAGGATTTGTTTCGTTTGGTCAGAGATTCGTATTAGGGTTTGTTTCATTTGGGTAGGTGCATATTGTAGCCTTTTGGGTATAAAAAGCTTAACTAATCCACCTTCACTAGCCAACAAAAGTATTTGTGTGTGGCTACACTATTGGTATTCTGGTGGTAAGACATCGGACTGGATCTGAAAGAGTTGAGTTTGAGTTCGAGAGAAAGTTGCCGATTTAGTCGGTAAGAGTGTGTACGAAGCCAAGCACTCGATTATTACCAGAAAAGAAGCAAAAAGAAATAGTTTTAGATATTGTAATTAGAACTAGGGTTTGTTTCGTCTGGTCAGATATTTGTATTAGGGTTTGTTTCATTTGGGTAGGTGCATATTGTAGCCTTTTGGGTGTAAAAAGCTTAACTAATCCACCTTCACTAGCCAACAAAAGTATTTATGTGTGGCTACACTATTGATATTCTAGTGGTAAGACATCGGACTGGATCTGAATGAGTTGAGTTTGAGTTTGAGAGAAAGTTGCCAGTTTAGACGGCAAGGATGTGTACGAAGCCAAGCACTCGATTATTACCAGAAAAGAAGCAAAAAGAAATAGTTTTAGATATTGTAATTAGAACTAGGGTTTGTTTCGTCTGGTCAGATATTTGTATTAGGGTTTGTTTCATTTGGGTAGGTGCATATTGTAGCCTTTTGGGTGTAAAAAGCTTAACTAATCCACCTTCACTAGCCAACAAAAGTATTTATGTGTGGCTACACTATTGATATTCTAGTGGTAAGACATCGGACTGGATCTGAATGAGTTGAGTTTGAGTTTGAGAGAAAGTTGCCAGTTTAGACGGCAAGGATGTGTACGAAGCCAAGCACTCGATTATTACTAGAAAAGAAGAAAAAATAAATAGTTTTAGATATTGTAATTAGAACTAGGGTTTGTTTCGTCTGGTCAGAGATTTGTATTAGGGTTTGTTTGTTGTGGTTAGAACTTCTCTGCAGGGTTTATTTGTTGGAGAAATTACGTCAGGTCTAGCTCACACGAACTTCATATATAATCCAAAATGTCTATGTTTAGTTTAATTCCCTTCAAGCTTCAATAAAACCTTGGGCCAGAGTGGGCTGACAATGGAAACGGACCGAAATCACCCGAATTCGAAACCTCTTAGCCCATACTTTCAAAAAAATTTAACTAGGGGTAGCTATTCAGTTTGATGGGTCACAAATAGATTGAATTAAGATAGATATTAGAAACATATACACCGATATCTCGAAGTAATTACAGTGGCATTTACATTGACCTTTTAACTTAAGATGATGAACAGTTTCCACAACAGTATTTGACTTGTGAGCTGCTACAACCCTTATGTCAAATGTACATAAGAAGATGATGAATTTCAGGGTGTATCGAGTCCCTCGTTCTGCAATACCGACTCGATTTCGTACACGTACTACATCAATCATTTTCAGGCGTAGCCACGCGGACTCTTTAACACATTCCATTGCTAACTGCACAAACCTCTTGAAGCCTACGAGGTTTGCTGCATTCCCAATGATAGGATCAATCATGTCCTCGACACCGTAATAATCTCGATCATGCTTATCTATTACTAGCCTCACTTCATGAACAATGCACTCGCCATTTCCTATCGTTGGCTTTCCAGTTATCAGCTCTAGCAGGACCACACCAAAGCTGTAGACGTCACTCTTCTCGGAGAACCATCGAGTCACGAAATACTCGGGATCTAAGTAGCCCTGCAAAGGTGGTGGATTAAACAGGTCAGTAACTAAGAAAACGAATTTCCAATCGTATCGCGCCGCTTCCTGCAGCTGATCATGGTTAAATTATACATTGTGAGCAGAAATAAAGGTTGAGTTGTGGAGAAGCACATTAAATTGCGAACAAGACGCGCACCATTTAAGTTGTCACGCAAGGTCCCGTTGGGAATGAATTCGTACACCAGCATCTGCTCGCCTCGCTCGACGCAAAGCCTGCGAGGCCTACAAGATTCTTGTGATGAACCCTGGACAACAACTCTTATCTCAGTTTTGAATTCGAGTTCACCTTGTATGGATCCTTGCTTTGCTCGCTTTATTGCGACGATTTGGCTGGTGCATGTGATTCCAATCTACGAGGAATTAAATCACAAAAATAGGAATTATAACAGAGGAGAAATTTCCAATGTTATTTGCGTGGATGAAGAGCTTCACGAGTTCACCAGTTATTAGAGATCGTTTGCCACCCAGAGACAAATTACTCCTCAGGTATCAGAAGATCCGTGAAGCTCTTTTGGAGAAGAAGTACAAATGTAATTTATATAGTCCATTGATTATATTGCCGTAATAAATGTAATTTATAGTTATCTTAGATTCGTTCTTTATGATTCAGACGCAGCATATATGCACAAAAAGCACTACCCAGAAAAGAGAAATCCATTATTCTAATTCTTATGGAGAAACAAAATATGTTCGAGAGTGATTATGGCGTGCTTCACAGTTTTAATATCGATAGATAGGCTCATTAAATCTGATCACTATTTACTGATTCGATTTGACCTGATTCAATAAGTTTGATCTGCCCCTGTCAAATATAAATATGCTAATATCACCTTCACTTAAGTAGATATGAAATTACCGGTGACTATCGCGATTTCACTGTTTCTTCTTAACTTGCTTCTCTTTCTGCTTCAATACCAATAACTGCATCCGAGACCAACCATACCTAGCATAATTGGCTAAAAACTTGCTAGTACCTGAGGTCCCAAATTCAAAGCCTACTTGTATTACACTTCTGGCTGAGTTTATTTATTAAAAAAAGGAATAACTTCAAATACCACCCTTGTGGTTTCGTACTTTCTCATTTTAGTGCCCTGTGGTTTAAAACGTATCACTTTAATACCCTGTGGTTTGGTTATTCTCTTTTTTTTTGTTATCTTTTGTTAATTTTTTCGTTAAATTATACAGAAAAAACTTTAAATATCTCACGTATGGTTTATCGAATATTCACTTTATTATTCTGTAGTTTTAACTTTCTCATTAATTTAACGAAAAAATTAATAAAAAGATAACAAAAAAAAAATAACCAAACCACAGGATACTAAAGTGATACGTTTTTAATCACAGGATACTAAAGTGAGAAAGCACGAAACCACATAGGTGGTATTTGAAGTTATCCCTTAAAAAAAATAATGACGGAAGCAAGTCGCATACTACCTCTCTTTTTTTTAAGAAAAAGAAAAACAGCACCTGAGGAAACAATGTAGTATAATAGAGCGAAAGATAATAAAAACTCATAATTTTATTAGTAGCCCCTCAAAAAGGATAGAGCTCAATAATCTTCAACAATGGTTGTTTACAAACAACCTTGATTTGATTCATGTGTCTCGAGTCCTAGCGAGCAAATTTTTCTCCAAAAAAAAAAAAACAGCTAGGAAGACCATCAACTTGCGCTCAACAACGGATCCTCGTGGAATAGCTACAGTGATCAACAAAGGTTCATGGTATCATACAAAAATCACCAAACAAGGAGGTGAAATGATTATTAGTATATGCAAAATAAATCGCTAATCTGGTAAACAAACAGGTGTGCTTCTAGTAGAAGCTCAAAGCCTTCTTGGTCAGATTAGTCGTCCGGTGGATACTGAAATCTGTTTTTAAATTTACTTTGTTTGTGTCTGTTCATAAGAGTAGTCTTCGGATGTCGCTGAAGTTTGCATCCAGAGTAGAAAGGAATTTACCTGTGTACACAAAATAAATATAATAGAATTACCTTCAAACACAAAGTATAACCAAAAAAAATAAAAATAAAAATCAAAATAGCAAAGGGAAGTTGCCTGCGAGCTGCCCATCAAAAATACGGTGATCGGCAGATAATTTTAAGCTCATTTTGGTGACAACTGCAGCCTTTTCTATTCCTGTAAAAGAAAAAGAAGAGTAAGTGTGACTGCATAATTTGCTAAACATTAATCGTCACGATAGAGATTAATAAAACATACCGTCACTGCCTATAACAGGTTCAACAACTTTGTTGCCTCGACCTATAGCGAGAATAGCAGCCTGGAAGAGAGGCATACATAGCAGTTATGGACAATAATTATCACCCATGCCATTCCTTTCGGTAAAGGCAATTGAACTTGTCAAAGAAAAGTAAAAACCAAGAGCTTCTAGGTCCCAATTAGTCAGGAATGAGCATTAATTCCTTTTTGACCATTTTGTAGAATGTAACTGATCAAACTTAGTGATCATCTTATCTTTCATCACTACTCTGTAAGACTCTTTGTTCCCTCTCACACCTAGTAATACGAGTAATGAGGGAAAATGACTTGTTGGAAAATCAAGTGATAGTACTCCATAGTCCATACTGTCCGAAATGATAAAGAAACCAGGAGCGAAACTAGTATAATTATTTATACACTGAGGAAAAAGGACACGTATGTTATTTAAGTCATCCCTAGGTAGAGTTCTAAAGCACCACCATCCCAAATACTTGTAAAATTAAGGTAGAGTTCTAAAGTCGCAGCATCCCAAATGCTTTTAAAATTGTAGGATGCCCTTCTGCAAAACATCGATGAGCTTATGTGGTGATTCATCCGCTCTTTCATGCCTTTTTAAACTTTTTCTTTATGCCTTTTAAAACGATGATCTTATGTGGTCCATTAACCCAGGCCCAAAGGCCTTCAAGAAAAATAAAAGCAGGAGAATGCTTTAAATCCGTCTCATTTGCCTTGTTGCTGTTTGGCAGTGTACTTTCTGAGCATCCCCCAAAACCCAACGTGGTAGCAGCTTAGCAAAGTTGCTTCTATTTTTGTTTTTTCCAGAAGTTTCACATGTATTGGATATTTGGATTTAAGTCCAAAGATAAAAGTTAGGTGCGAAGAGTTTAAAAGTTAGAATAGAGGACAGGATGGACCACAAACCTGCGGAGGGTTAATAATTGCACAGAAATGGTCCACTGGATACATTCCCAGATTTGAGATGCTGCACAAAATGAATAAGAAAATCACGTACTTAGAAGCATAATTAAAAACATACCATAGATAATCTGTAGATAAATATAGCGTGCTCACCTGAAAGTTCCACCTTGAAATTGGTTAGGTGCAAGCTTCCCAGCTCGTGCCTTCTCAGCCAACTCTTTGACCTAGGAATATTTACGAAACCAACAAACAGTTTTTCACTTTCCATTGACTATATTAAAGATTCATTTTCTCTTCTCGAACAGATATATAACTTAATGATTGTTACTTGCAGTACAACCTAAACAATACAAAAACAGCGCTAGATTCTGATAACCTTCAATATAGATTTACATTTCATGTTAGCTTCTGAATAAGCAAAAACAGAGTCTTCAAAACAATCAAGGATTTTAATGAATACGTAAATTGAAGCAGTCAAATGGTTTGAGCATAATATACAACACATAAAAATTTCTCAAAATAATTTCTCAAAATAAGCACTCGTACTACCGTAAGGAAAACTGTCTCTGGTGCTCCCACACTACCCCCGCACTAGAAGAATAGGAAAAACAAACCAACACCTTGTACCACCCAACCCTTCCAACAACCATAAAAAGAAAAAAAAAAAAAAAAAAGGGGGTTGAACTAGAGCCAGGAATATTCTCACCTCAGACGATATTGCTGTCAATGTCTTTTCATCTGCATTCCTTATGATTGGAGTCATCAAGCCCTGTACCGTGAGAGAACTGATCATATTAGCAAATTGACACATGCTAGCATATCTTAGACGAGAATTGAAATGCATGCCTTCTCAGTAGCGACAGCAATTGATATATCAACCGAACCACATAATTCAGGTTCCCCTTTCTCCATATTCCAATAAGCTGCTCATTCATCAACAATGAAATAGAAATTCTAGTTAGGATGTTGCACGTTAGAAAACAATGCAATTTACAATGGAATGCAATACATTTATTATTATACAATGTCTCTAACTAATGCCTCACAGCAGTAGCCACTTAGCTAATGATCTAACGTGAAGGCACGATGATAGATCAGCTAATTTATCAACTCTAAGAAAAACATACTTAAAATACATTATCATAATTTCGTTATTGGCGAATTATATAATCACCAAAAGGAGGAACTTAACTTTTGGGGATTTAGATGAGGTCAAGTCAGGGAGCTAATATGCCATCTCATTCCTTGGGTGGCAAGTTTGGCAAGCCAAAACTTTACGACATAAGGCAAATTTTTCTCAAATTAAATCCAGCTTGGTCTTTGAGAGCCTTACCATTTGCTTCAGGTACGTTCCTCAATGCAAGTGCAACAGCTTTTATGATGATATCGTTAACTGAAACTTTCACATTATGCTGCTCTGCAGGTACGTTAAAGATCACAAAACAAAAGCAACAATTTAATCAGTGATTGCGTCTGCAGGGTAAGGATCCAACATAAGAACAAAATATATTGGGTGTATTACCAACATACCGAACTACATACCTTTAAGCTCATTCCTGAAAGCAATTAGAGGATCCAACATGACATCTGACAACAAACAACAAATACTTCAGCAAACTGTGAGATGCTGAAACAGTATGTATAATGAATGAGGACAAACCTTTCGATAGATATAAATGCGGAATACTTTGTTTTGATTCCATCAATCGTTTTGCAATGACCTGTCACTCAGAAACAATGACTCAACATTATTACTTTGGAGGAAACAACAGTCAGAGTACCAGTGAGAGTAAACTATTTTAATCTCGTATTCAGCAGTGACTATATCCTGGAAATATGTACCAATGCTCTTTGGACTTTCAAAAGGAAGTTAAAGCCTTTATTACTGGGACACGTGATAGAACAATGCGACAAGAACTGTTACAGAAATTAATATTGTCTGGATGGAGGGTCAATTGCGGTGCTATGCAAAGCTAAGCAACAAATTTAAAAAAATTAAGAGCAAGAATTTAAGTGCCATTGGCATGGGTGGTGCCCACCATGCCGTACCATTGCTACAAGGTATCGGCACGATACGACCTCCATGCCGATGCTTAAAGCACTCTTTTTTCAAATTTAGGACGTAATTGGATTAACAAAATACAAAAGATTTAGTAAAAAAATATTAAAAGTAATTACAATATATTGGTGCCAAAGAAAATATCTGTTTTTCTTGGCAAAGTGTGTTAGCGCACAAGTATTGTGTCAACGGCACACGTCGGCACGGCATGGCGTGCACCATGCCATATTGTGCCGGCAAGTGCTCGACACCCCGTGCCTCGGCATTCAAATCCTTGATTGAGAGTTTAGGGAGTTCTTTCTACAAAAGCATGAACTTTCAAGGGGTATCAGAAATTTTATTCCCTTTCTCTAAACAAAGGGCACATCCAACAGTTAACCAAAGCTGACCAGAGACTGATTGCACTGCCTCTAAAGTTCAGGTGCTCACACAAACACAAGCATGCACACACATACATAGGCAAATTATACATGCATAAATCTACCATTAGTTTTCTAGTGAATCTGGTTGTATTTCTTGAAATTTTTTTAAGCAAAACATAAAACTATTGTATGATTTCCCTGACAGAATTATGGTCAAAGCACATTAAGGGATCATGATGACTTGTTGCATGAAAGAACTTCTAAAAAGAAAAGTCTCACTAAAGCAGTGATCCTCGTGAGCAAAATCACTGAGCTTCTTTTTCCAACTCAGAAAAATCGAAGACATTTCATTACCATCATGACAAACTAGTTTAATTTTTTTTTGTACACAGTAATTGAGTTCCGTTGTCATAATCATTATAACTAAAACTGCCTTGGAAAAACTGAACCAAATTGGGCCGACTATAGCTCTTTCTATATGTGACTTTTTAGCAAAAATAACAAATCAACACAGTTGATTTCAATCAGTTTAAAGACACTTTTTAGCAGTCACTAATTATTAGTCTACTAACAGGCTTCTAGAAGTACCAAGACATTAGGAAAATAACTCAAAATCAAAGTAATTGGAAACTTACAGCAATTCGTCATAATAATATGCTTTGGAATCATGATGTGATATGATTGGCATTCAAAATTTGCATCCAACTACATAACTACACAGTTCGCAAAACAATTGCATGGTGGCAGTATGAATAACAAATTACTGCACTGAAATGAAAATTTAAAACCACTAAATTTTGTGTTCCACTTATGTTTAAACTAACAATTAAACGAAAATATACCTTGCGTATTTGACTATTGGGCAGATCTTCATAAGCATCCTTGTCTCGCGAGGGGGCAGCAGTGGGAGTTGGCACATGACCAGTTACATCAGATGCATGTGTTGATGAAGCTTTGTCATCGTGAGATGGCTTAGAAGATTGTAGAGACGATCCTGCTGATTTTATTGCTGCGAGTACATCCCCTTTCAAAAGTGTACCTCGAGGTCCTGATG
Organism: Puya raimondii; assembly: GCA_016920855.1. Lineage (NCBI taxonomy): Eukaryota > Viridiplantae > Streptophyta > Magnoliopsida > Poales > Bromeliaceae > Puya > Puya raimondii. The sequence continues at coordinate 69,846,522 of JABWPP010000049.1, forward strand.
CTTTGAGCGAAGATTCTTCTAGTCCATATTCTTTAATAAGCAACTTTGCTGATGGGCTGATTCGGCTGAACTTCCCGTCTTGTGTTCCCCCTTTCTTTTCCAAATTCTTTGATGGTTCCTCAATTGCTTTTTCCTGTTTGGGCTCGGCCCCTTTAGATATATCACCTGGTATCTTTGTAATGTCATCTGGATCTTCAACCTTCCATATAATATAACAACTTTGAGATATAAGTTATGTAGAATGTAGAAGATGTGTACTTCAAAAGTAAAAGAAAAACACTTCCATCAGGTAAAGAACTATACTGTTATTGCAATAGGTTGTCCTACAGGCACATCCTTTGAACCTTCGGGTGTTAATATTTTAGCCAGAAACCTGTAGAAATTCTACCCACAATTTAGAAGGCAGGAACACATATTAATGTGCTTAACTGAAACCATTTTAAAGCAAACTCACAAAGCAAAAACCTAAAATATGTACTACATGTCCCTAAAGGAATTGAATTCTTTAATTAACATGATAACAACGTGCAAACAACATACACCAAATCATAAAGGGTAGCCACAAACTAAGCAACTATTCAGCTGGATTGCAAAATAGTCGAGATAGTAGTTCTACTCGTAGCAATACTTCTTATTTGAGATGTACCAGCAAGCATAGTAATATTACCCTTCTTCGAGACTCTCGAATTCCACAACTGCTTTGTCTGTCTCTATTTCACAGAGTACATCGCCCACATCTATCTACAAATAGAAATTGGTCATAAGCGAGAGCTTCAGAGGTTGTGAAGGAAAAGCAATTATATAGCCCGCATAACATAGATCTCACCGACTATCACAGGATAGAGATCTTTTAGGCCCTTTACATATAGGCCACCCAAAATTTTTGATTTTACATAATGCCCCTATGTTGTCCAAAATACCAAAAATGTCACAACAATCTCTTATATTTGCATTTATATTGTGCATATGTGCAAAATCAATAGTTCCACATATAGAATCCAAAGTTTTTACGATAGCAAACTAATACATCTCACCTTATCTCCCTCTTTCTTCCGCCACTTCGCAATGTTTCCTTGGTTCTGGATTAAAGATCATTGTCAGCTATCAACATACATAAAAATCATCAAATGAAGATCTCGTAAATAAATAAGAAAAGGGAAACAATTTTGAGGTTGTATTCACCATTGTAGGGGAGAGTGCTGGCATTTCAAGCACCATATGAGAAGGAAGTCCTGCATTAACAGTAACCAAATGTAACAGTCTGACATAAGCCTTAGAAAACTATAAAAGTGATTTATTGTTGTGACAAGAAATTCTGCTAGATGTCATTGATTAAATTCCACATCCTGGTTAAGGACTCTTAACAATAAATGCAGCTTGAGATTAAAATCTTTTGAGCCCAGCCTACTTAAAGGAAAATTCTTAGAAAAAACCTTGAGTGATCAACAATAAGGGTGTAAATTTGATGATGTAAAAATGTCAAATGACTTCTTTTTCCAAATGAAGCGAGTATACTGCGAATAGCTTAAAGGAAAGTGTTTAAGCTGCAGAAATTGCATGAAAAGTAGCCTATGTGAAAGAGTTGCTACTCTAAATAGTTGTGCGCTTGGTAGCTTAGAACATTACTAGTTCCCCATCAATGGTCAATAATTGCTTAAATTGGATGGTAGGCTTAGGAGTGTTGGATCCATTCTTTCCTTATGGAAAATAAATGAAGTACAATTACCTGTAGATGAGAAGCACCGAACCCGAATGAGTAACTGCATTAAAAAGATAAATTAGTATTGATATAACAAGCTAACATGAACCAATCTGTTGACTAACCTTGTCTGTTGATGGGTAATCTGAGGTGCCATTAACTGACGACAACGATACAGGCCTGGAGGAAAAAAAAATCACCAAGTAATTTAGGCACCAAATTACTGAAAAACAGGATTTGAAGTCTATCCATACTCACAATTTTCTTTTAGAATGCCCCAACTCCCAGACAATATTAAGTTAAGGATCTTCGATTTGTTGGATGACATGTAGTTTTTAGAGAAATTGAGAAATCAATAGACATATACGACAATCAGTGGTTCTTAATGTACATTATTAATCACAAAAGTGCTCTTATTGACTTTCACTATTATTAATCACAACAAATGGCGTTCAAGCAAGATACTACCGATGCCATAATGCCAAATCAAGTTCGATGAATGAAATCTGAAGTTTATAGTGCACTCATGATATGGAGTGATAATACGTTACATACGCATACCTCAGAGTACGTTTGTGAATATCGGCTAAACAATTCCTCCGTGCACGGGCCAAGCTACAACAGGTAACATAAATGAGCAAGAAAACTAGTTAAAATTTACTTCAGATACAGGTAAATCCAATTTATATCCCAAACTAGTGATAAATAATATAAACTAACATCATGTGCACACATTCTTGCAATGCCAAAAGGAAAGATAATTAGAAATGAGAAACATTTGCAAAATTAGATTACCAAACTAATGCATTTAACAGATCTAATCTAAACACAAAGTACTAATTTTGAAATCACAGCTGAAAAATAGGAAAGGGAATCAGTGACCCCTGGCACAAATTTCTAGCTGATAAAACATAACGCGTGAAAAAAAAGATTCAAGAATAGTCTAGGACTTTACTCATAAAATAGTTGTAATTACTGAAACTGAGATCGAGTGTCGATGGGAACATCAGAAGAATAGTACTAGCTAACAATCTCTGATATGATTGTTCAATGACAAATGAATGCTCAAAATATTATCTCCAACAGTTCTAGGCCACTTTTACCCATGGATCTCTTTGCACAGACAGTATATTCTTTTATCGGTGTGGGTACTTTAATCTATCTTTTGCACGCTTCAACATTATAAAATACCGCTTCTAGCTAATCCAATATTCTGTATCAAGTCGAGATTAAACACATTTCCCTCTAAGACTGTATGCGTAACGTTTAGAATCTTTGGACTAAATCACTTTATTCATATCAAAGGATACAACTAGATCATCCTTCTATTGTCCGAATCTCTAGGAAACTCTCACTCTAAGAACTAAGTTCAAACTTTCCCTTCATGCCAGAGGCTTAACTAATTTCCAGAAATTTGCATATTTTCCACCATTTGCTTCATTTTAAATTTCCAAGTTCAGTTGATCCCACTGCATTAACTGTTAAAGCAAATTAACTCAATTTACAATCTTAACTAACAATTCCTTTGACAAAAGAACCATATGTTCTATACATCTTCACAAAGTAACATTTTTCCCTTGTATTTTAATTAGACAAAAAACACCAAACTTCCTAATAAATATTCAAAATTCAACAAATTACATCCATAAAATATGAAATTTTACACTCAGAGCACAGTGAAGGAAATAAAAACATTTCAACAACAAAATGCAGGATTCTTTTTTTTTTTTAATAATAAATCAGAGCAATAGTCAAATAGTAGCTTTACATACCCAACCAGAAGCGACCGAACGTTCGCCATGAACCCTCCTCACGCTCCACCGATCTCTACAAAACGCCTCCCCGATTCACTTCAATCCGATCTAACCAAAACGAAGAAACAAATAGATTAAAACCTAATGATTCGATCTAAGCACCGACGAACACGAAGAGAAATCGTTACACAGATCGAATCGAAGGACAAATTCGCGAAGCATAATACCAGGTAGAGGTGTTCGACTCGAAGAGCTCCTCTAATGGCGGATTCGAGCGAGGAGTCGTGCGGTGGCGTCGATGGGAGAAGGGAGGAAGAGAAGCGAAGGTGGAGAGGGGTAGTTCGGGAAGAAGAAGAAGAAGAGAAATGGTGCTTTGCTTTTGTGACCGGTCCGAGTGAACCGGTCAATGAACCGGCGGTTCGGAGCTTTCCGGTTCGGTTGGACCACGTTTTCGCGCTGGGTTATAAGTGGACCGGGCCTACACGGACCGATCTTTTACAAAGCCCAACACGAGCCCAAGTTTAAATCATCATTTAGACGATAGGAAAATTGCCTGCATATCCCTCAAAAAAATCAGATTTGTATATTTACCCCTAAAAAATTTAAGTGATAAAATCTATCCCTCTAAAATTTGAATGAATCGAGAAATATACAAAATAACTCATTTGATCTTTCAAATATACTCTCTAAAAAATTTAAAGTGATAAAATTTACCTCTCTAACGTTTTGATTTCTTTTGAGTTTATCTTATATTTTAATTTACATCTCTAAATTTAAATCCCTAAATAATTCGAGCTATATACGCACTAGCTTGACCTAATAAACGAATCGTGATAATGAACCGAACATGAGCTTGCCCGTTAAATTGCAATTTGATCACAAGCTAGACTTTTCCAACTCGCTGTGAGCTCGAGCCGAACACGGGCCGGCCTCTAATAATTTCAAGCCGATCTCGAGCTAGCCCCAACTCGCTCATGTTTGGACCGTAACTTTTTCGCAATAATTATTTTAGCTTGGGCTGGTAATGGGCCAGGGTAGGTCCACAGCCCATATACAAGGCCCAGAATTTCAACTTAACATTTTATACACCCAAATGATATTGAATTGCAAATTGGATAGATTTTGTTTACCGATTTCGTATGAAAAATTTAACAATTAATTTCGCACTAAAAAAATTCACTTTCAAAAGGTCCATATGCAGATCGTTGGAGAATTTTTTTTTTTTTTGAAAATAAAAATCTCCCAATAGTTAATATTGGATCCGTAGAGCTTCTGTAGTAGTGTTGTTT